>CM041781.1:209792305-210376924 GCA_023374045.1 Limonium bicolor
ATAGAAATTGGAACTTAGGACGTCACTCGAAGAGCCGTGGACCGTGGAAGTCCTTTGTTATTAGACCGGTGTGTCTGCGAGGGCATCACCCAAAGAGCCGTGGACCGTAGAGCCCTTTGTCATTAGACCGGCGTGTCTGCGGGTGATAAAGGAAATTAGGGGTTACTGTCCGAGGAGCCGTGGACCGTAGTGTCCTTCGTTACTAAACCGGTGTGTCCGCGGGTAGTGGACGTTGGTTAGCATGGGGTTGGGGATCGTCAAGTCCTGGTCTTTATGACTGCTTCCCTATGATTTGCCATTGTTAAACATATGCATACACTGGCACGTTAAGTGGTGTATGGGTATTCGCGCGAGATACTAGCATATGGATCCGGGTGCGTTGAGTACCCCTTGGAGACACCTTTGAGTACTTCTTGTTGGTTTTGCACCTGTAGTGCTGTGTATAAAAGAGTTTTGCACCTTGTCTAGTGCTGTGTATAAATGAGAGTTGCACCTTGTTTAGTGCTGTTTATGAATGAATGTGTCATGATTATTGACTCTTTGGAAGGAGATCAATATTGTATCAAATGGGATACATATAGACTAGGTCTGAACGTAGTGGGGTGTATTCCCTAGTGATGATCTGTCTATGATTACTTAGTGGAACTGGATTCCCTAGGTGAACTGATGTGAGTATGGACTTCGGGACGAAGCCTTTTTAAGGGGGGTAGACTGAAATACCCATAACCTTAAAAACTCAATTAAATGATATACAAATGATTAAAGATGATTATTAAACATCTTAACACTATTGGGAAACAATCTAAAAGATCTCAACAAGGCAAAACACGCCTTAAGATCGGTAAGGCCAAAGATGAGCTTTAAAGTACCATAAAGATTGTATGACCTCAAAAAGGATCAAAGTGGATTCCCAACATTATAATGAAGTAAGGAACACAACAAAACTATTCTCAAAGAAAACTAAGCTCAGAAACAACGTTGACACAAAACGTGCCCTGAAATCACCTTAAAGCACGTTTTTGTGTATGGGCTCTAAGATAATGACTTTTTGTCATTTTAAAGACATGGGTATATCATTTAAATCATTTATTGGACATGATAGACTATATTTAAAAGTCTAAATCCAAGTTTGAAAATAAAAATCCAAACTGACAGTTTATTGTGAATAGTACCCAAATAGTGCCATTTTTTAAGCACATTGACCAAGTTGACCATGGTCAACGAATTGACCAGCCCTATCTAATGGGTGTCGGCAAGCATAAGGAAGGGAGGACAGCACACACAGCAATAATTCAGTTTGGACACCTAATGTGATGAGTCATTACTATTCCTTATTTTATCATTTTAAGCCTTTAAACACCAAATCTCACTCTCTCTTGCCTCTTGCTCCATTTCAAACAGCCATCTGAGTTCTAAGACTCTCCCAAGCTGTGTTCTTGAGTTAGGAAGGCAATCTAATCCATTAAGCTCCTAAGGTAATGATTTAAGGTCATTTTTAGCTCTTTTTCTTCATTCCTTCACTACCAACACTTGGAATTCGTGGCTTATCTTTTCCTATGGCTTATATTCAGTGTTCTAAGGTTAGAACAGGAGCTAAACTCGAATGAACTCAGTTTAGGGACCAAGGAAGTCCAAATCTACATTTTAAGGTAAAAACATACCTTAAGGTTCTACACTTTGCATCCGGTTTTCTTATTCTGATTTTTGTGAGTTTATACACTCATAATCTTCATATTTACATGTTAAATCAGTTGGTTAACCATTTGGAGCAAGGGTGACCGAAATCCAAAGGAAATACTCTTCTTTAAGGCATTTTGCCAAGGTAAAACCTATTACCACAGCAGCTTGTTGTTGTCCAAGTGTTCCTTATGTTTATATAGTGAATTTAACACCTTGTGGTGTGTCTAAACCAGGCCGAATTCATAAGGAACCTTCCAAGCATTTTTAAGGTGATTTTTGCCTTAAATCTTACATTAATTGTTCTTTGTGGTTAAGCTCAAGCTTGGAGTATAACCATATCTTGTTTTGGTGTATTAAACATGTCTAAATGATGTGGTGAATTTTCCTTCAAGCTGCCGAGTACATACAAGGATAAATCAAGGTATAAACACCTTAAACTTATGATTTTATGTAATTCTTAGCATATATAAATATGTGCCGAGAGTGTTATATAATATATGGGTTATTTATAACCTAAGAATGGAAAAAATGACTAAGATAAATTAAGCTAGTCATTTAAGAGATTTAATTAACATAATGGTCAAATTATGACATTATGTGGAAAAATAAATTAACCATGGTGAGGCCGTGAGTTAATTGTATTATTTGAGACATTTATGTGTAATTTTGTGTTATTAAGCAAGGTTGTTAAGGCCATGTCATTAGGCCATTTTAATTTAAGTTTACAAGCTTATTTAGTTTAATTTATGCTTATATATTTAAGTTTGGGGCCAAACGGTAATTACTAGCTAAATAATAAGCCGTGGGCTTAATTTAGAGGAACTTAGGGTTTTTAAATGAATTTAATAAAAATTATAACATTTTATAAAGTTTTGTGTCAAATTTGTAAAAATAGAAAACTATAGGTTAAGTATTGTAATTACCGAAAGGTTTGGGCCCAATTTGGGTATTAGTTGTCAAAATGACTATATAGGAGACTTTGACAAAGTTTGGTGAATTTAAGGAATTAAAATACTACCTTATAATAAGATAGTTATTAAATTGTAAAAGATTTATGATATTTGGGGAGATAATGTAATTTCCGAAAACTAGGGGTACTAAATGGAGATTAGTACAAACCTTAGATTATTAGGAATTTTTAGAAGTTGATTTGGGTAAATTTGGAGTTTATATGAATTATCTAGGTATATTATAAGATATTTCATAACATTGTTACAAATGGGTAACTAATGTGGTAAAACCAAGATTTAGAGAAAGTATAAGGTTAATAATGATATTTATAACCTTTTGGTTTAGTTTGGTAATTTTTGGAATTATATATAAGGTTTTATGAAGATATATGTATAATATATAGTTTTGGTGATATTAGAAACTATATGTTATAAGATGGGGTAAATTGGTGAATATAGAAAGTGAAGTGGTGGAAATTAGATTTAAATAGACCATGGGGTCTGTTCGGTATTTTGGAGAAAATATAACCATAGGTTATAATTATATTAAGGAATATATTTTGGGGTTGATTTGTAAATAATGGAAATATAGTGGAGAATAATTAATACCGAAAGTTTTAAGGGCTGTTTGGTATTTTATAACAATATATAACTATAGGTTATAATTGTTTTAATGACTTAAATGTCATAATAATTGTTATATAACTATAATATAACATTATATAAATTATGTGGTGGATTTTGTAAATATTTGAGAATTATAGGTGCTGTTCGAAAATAATACTATTTTTGAATGAAATTTATAATATGGTTTTAATGTTATAAGAGCTATAACATTTATAATACAAGAGGTATTCATTAAAAAGAATGAATATATATTATAATGACTTACCATATAATAAATAGTCCTATAATGCATATATAAATAAATATATGCTATTTTGTGGAAAATATAATATAGTTCAATAACTATATATTACCACAATTAAAATGATAAGAGATAAAGGGAAAAGAATTATAAACATTGGATATGGAATTCTAATGTTAAGAGTGTACATGAAATAATAAGGATTTATATAATTCAAAGTATTTGTACATATGAATTATACAACATTAAACTTGGAAAAACAAACCTTAGAAAAATAAATACTAAGGTGAGATGTATAATACATGATTAAGATTATACATGCAATATAATGATAAACTATATCATATACAAGGTATATTAAACTACATGCGATAATAAACGTTTAAGTTAAGAGTATTAATATACTCGACGTAACCACGCATGTGATATAGCATTTTTCCTAAATCCCGAGTTAAACCGAAAACCCGACAAACATTATTAGTTAACAGCGGGGAATAAACCGGGGTGGTTGATAACGGTACAGGGTGTCGTAGTGTATTGTTAATATGAGATGATGCATAGTGTGATGCATATTAATAGATTGTTAGAGGCGTCTCGAGGATCTCCAGAGAATTAGCTGATTCATACTCCACCGTAATACAATCCGGGTGAACGGTATGTTATTTATGTGGCTCGATTGTCTCTGAGGATTTCCTCAGTTCAGACATTGTGTGAAAATCTGTGATAAGATTGAATGTCTGCTTGTGTGAATTAATATACTTGAGTTGTATATTATGCTGCTTATTATTACTGTTGAACGATAACAGTACAGTTCGTATATATGAACATATTATAAAACGAACTAGCGGCAATGATGCTATCTTATATGTGTAATATAAGGAACGTAAGTAAAACGTTGTAGCATTAAGATAATAAGATATATATATTATCTGAGACTTATATACAGAGCATTGGCCTTATCTAAACGCCGCTCTTGTATCTAACACTGGATCCCGAGTTGACATACTCTGGATTGGACTAACGACCTTAGTCTGCTGTGTTAGGAAAAATAGTGGAACAAATGCGATGGTATAGATTAGTTTATCAAGAGGATGTGGCTCTTGTTGTGAACTGTGATCCATTAACGATACTAGGGTACCGTGTGGTAACCGTAAGTATCTGGATAAATTTCCAACGGACTACAGATGGTTCGTAGGTCGGAGACTCTACCGCTGGAGTGGCTACTGCCGTGTGTGACCCGCCATAGGCGATAGGTAACTTAGAGACACGTCGTTCTAACAACGTTGTCATCAGGTGTGACTGAACAATTACGGACGACTATATTAGTTCGTACATTAGGCGAACACTATTTGGGCTTGCATGCCAACGACGGGAGTTCATACTTGTTTATAGTTCTCGTTGATTCGCCTTGTTGTTCATTGGTTATGCTTTGTGGTTATGTGTGGTGTGTTTTGGTGATGCTGATTAAATGAGTCGCTGTACTTATATCTATGTTGTGAACTGGATGAGTCGAGTCGCTGTGCTCATGTGTGGATTATGGTGGATTGTTTGGTCGAGCGAGTCGACGTACTCAACTATGAATTATTAAGTGTTTGTTGGATTGGAGTCTAAGTACTCATACAAGCGTTGTAACGCTATCAGTGGTATATTAAGATGCGATGTGTGAAGCCGGGGGCTTGTTTACTATTTGAGTTTACTGCAATATATATGGTTGCTTTACAATTATTATATAAAACTATCTGCATGAAAGTGAATTGCATGCTCTCGACCAAATAACTGAGGGTCTGAGGGGGCATGACGGTCATGTAGTAACATACTCAGCAGGGGCTGATTCCATACCACAAACAAACATTTTTGCAGGTATGCAGCTTCCGGTGTCGACAAAGAGAGTGACACGTTGGGTAGTTTGATTACAATTATTTAAACATGCACTGTTGCATTTGATACGAACCTAGAAACGTGTATAGGATTTGAATACTTAGAATGCTCACTGTGAATGTATTTTATATTGGTTTGGGAAGTTTAGATCTATCTCTTGTTGTCACTGTGGGAAAATGTTTCGTATTTAAGAATGTATCAGTAAGCACGTTATTACTCGTATGGGCGAGTAAGAACGGTAACACCAGTAGTACAATTGTTGAGTTTACTGCTGCGATTATATTATTAATTAAGTTGATTAGGAGCCGAATAGAGTAGGGGTGTTACAACTAAGATTCCGCAGTTGGCAGAGGTGGATGCATGAGAACCAACAAATCTCAAGGTAGTACAAAGAAGGAGCTAACTCTCGTCGAAGAGAGAATGATGAGGGAAGTGGGAGTATATTATATCGCATCAGCTTGACTAGCTACAAATTTGATTTTTAACCACTGCACAAAGACAACTATTATACATATTAGTTGGCTTTGATAGAAAATAGGTGGGGTAAACTGTTAAATAGTTACGTATGACAACTGTTAATATTTTTTTTTTGTAGTCAATCAAATAAAATTGTTATTGAATTGAGATAGTGGATACATGGAGCTACACTAATTTATTAAGTGGATTTTATTAAATGACTCAAATACCCTCAAATATTTTTTATTTCTTCCCTATCCTACCCTTAACCTTTTTATCTACCTAAAACCAATAATATGAATGAAACAAGTCAGTGGATGCTTACATCACGTCAAATAAACTGGCTTCTCTCTTCCTATTCTCTTGTGTGATTATAACCCTAACATGCATTTTGGATGATCATTGCATGCACTTCGGTGAGACATTCCGTTGAATCTCCTGAATTATTTTTTTTCCTTGTTCATTCATTGTGTTTTCAATCTTTGAGGCATCATTTCATTTCATTAGTAGCTGGATTGAAAAACGAAAATTTTAGGGATTTTTTCCTTGAAACAAATTTAGGGTGCTATTTTTATATTTCCTAACCCAACTTAGGTTTTCAGGTGCTCTAAAAAACGGTTGTTGTGAGAACATCCAAGATGTTGCTTGTTTTGCCTACTAAAGTATCTTGCTCATTCTTCTATCGTATCTGCAATTGATGGGATTGCTTCACCAGAGGTTCATAGAGGTGAATCCTAGCTCAAAGATAGACAAGAAAATGAATTTAAGGTTTTTGTTACTAGTGATGGATTACGAGGTTCAATTACTCTATTCACCACATTTTGTTAAAGTAAGGGTTGGATATCATATGAGATTGATTTTTCTGATTATATCATCGTTGATAATTTCCAAGTTGTATACACATCCCTTAGTTAAATAAAATTTTGCGCATCTTCATGTAATTATTATACATCATGTTAGAAGCGAGCTTGCCTGGTTGTAATCTATCATTAGGTTCACAGTGATCTATACTGGTTATTAGGAGAACAATGGTCATCGGTCTACTTGAGTTGTAGAAAATAAAGTGATAAATGTTTGAAAATTTTCCTTCTTAACAAGCAAGAGTAAAAAAGAACTATGATATCATTGAAATGTAACTAGTTGTTATCTCATACTATTAACTATTGTTGTATGTGGCTCAGATCTGACCTAGTTTGTGTTCTTCTATTTTTCTATATGATTGTGTTGTTGTAAGCAACTTCATAAAGGAAGTTGGTGAAATGGGCTATAGTTCTTCAAATTTAAGCACCGTGAGTTTTCTATGCTTCTTAGAATTATTAAGTTACAAATTCGTCTTATTGATCTAAGTGTGACATAATATACTAGTAGTTGAGAATTATTTGTTATGGCTTTTAATAGAGAGAATTGTTTGAAAATGTAGTATGTTGCTTCTCAAGTATTCTAGATTATACTTGAGCATGTTATTTTTACTATTAGTAAATGTTTAAAGTATTATGTTTTTGATGTAGCGTTCATATACTTTGATGTTTATTTATATATTAATCACTTGACATGAAGTTGAAGGAAACTAAGGCTGCTAAGCTACATTGTGCAAAGCGTGAGAGACCATATGCATAGAGGAAGTTTGTTATCTTTCTCTTTGACTTGATTTTTTGAATATAAGTTATGCACTTCTTTGACTCGATGTGAGTTTTCCACTTCTTCACATGAAACCAAATTAATGGCTTTTTTTCATTATCTTTTTACATCATATTTATGTTCCTTTATTTTTGTATGATACTTCAATCTTTATGTATCTCATTTTACTTATTTGTCTTGTTTGTTGTTTAGAGACCACTAGATAATAAGCTTGATGTGTGTATTGTAGAGGGAGAAAAGTTAGCTAATAGTTGATTGCTAATATCTTATCATTAAGTATTGTAGTTTTGATTTCTTGTGTAGAAATAATTTAGGTGATGTATGTTGCTTCTAAAGGTTTCATTCATGTTCAATGTTTGTTTCTATATTAAGCTGCTTTATAGCCGTTTATGCAACTTCTTTATGCATAAATCAGTTATTGTTAGTAATGCTGAATATTAGTATTTGGGCAGTATTTATGATGTCAAGGTGAGTCCGTTTCAGGAGTTTGATGAGATTTCAAAAGACATCTATTGTTTAAATCGGGGTGGTTGGTACAGAGAAACATATAGCAAAAGGTGACTTTGGAGCTATCCTTTATGGGCATTTTAACAAAGCTCGTCTTTACGTTTGTTATTCTAATTGAAAATTAAACTGAAGTGGGTTCTAATTTCTTGGCTTATAAGGAACTTGCTTTTGTTGTCAGGGAGGAAGATTAAGAAGAAGAAAAAGCTCATATGCCTTCTTGATATCTCTTGGGGAGAATATAATGATATCTTATGTTTTGTCATATGTAGCTTAAGAATGAACCATGGTTTTCTTTATTTGTCTTCTTTAACGGAGGAATTATCTATGTTGTATACATTTTGAGAGTCATGGATGATAGCATTATCATAAACTATTATATTTTGCTAGTAGTGTAGGACTTGTAACTCTCACCTGATCTATAAACAATTGCTAAGAGTATGAAAAATTGTTTTAAAATAAGATCAAAGACAACTGGTAAGTGAAGTTGTTGAATGGTATATAAACCTTGGTTTAAAATATGACAATAGACGACTATTAAAACTAGTTGGTAAATGGCGCAAAACAAGATTTTAATACGATCAAGGATATGTATTTGGTAACGATAACAGTTGTAGTTATTCGGTAATAGACAATTGTTCAATAACAATTAGATTTATCATTACACATAAGATAATTGGATCTGATACAAAATAGCTGTCTTACGCATTTTTAACAGTTGTCATATAACCTTTTTATAGTAGTGAGGATGTCCAATATATACTAATTTGTGTGTGTACTAATTTGTAGTAACTTGTCTCTAGAAAGAGGGGGGCATATTCTCATTGATATAGTTATATTATGTAAGGTTGTATATACCGAATTCGATAAGTTGATTATATTCTATTGGCTACATTCTCTTGTGTAAAGAAAAAATATGAAATAATTTACTAGTAGGATGATGCATAAGGGTACAAGGTGGTATGTCTGGAGCTTGGATTCATGAATTGTATCATCGTATGCCATCTGATGTAATCATGGGGTTGGGCTGGGTACTCTTTTTCTCATTGGGCTTTTTCCCACCGGGTTTTGCCTAAGGAGGTTTTAATGAGGCCCATCTTAGCTCGTCCGACTAACATTTGTCAGGTTACTTTTATCTTTAATAAAAGGCTAATGCCTCAATTATAAAAAAGAGAAAAATCATAAAATGCCACGATTTGAGTTTATAATTTACAATACACCACTGTTGTTTTCGTAGTTCAACTTTAAACATGTTTAAATATTGTCCAAAATTGATGAAACTTTACATGGACGATGCTAAAGTGTTATATTTTGGTCCAATATCATATTTGAAGTTTTTTAAGCTCATTGGGTCCCACATGTCACATATGAGCTTAAAAAACTTCAAATTTGATATTGAACCAAAATATAACACTTTAGCATCGTCCATGTAAAGTTTCATCAATTTTGAACAATATTTAAGCATGTTTAAAGTTGAATTACGAAAACAACAGTGGTATATTGTGAATTATAAACTCAAATTGTGACATTTTGTGAATTTTCCTAAAAAAAAACCCTCTCATATTCAAATCTTGTATCCATGGTCTAATTTGAAGTTTCATGTATGATTTAGCACATGTATGTTTCCTGAAGACATCAAATCTTTTTTATTTGATCACCTTTTATGGTTAAGCGTCATTATTCAATGTGAATCAATCCTCTCGGTTAATAGTTTAGAACCTAAGAACACCATCATGGGTTGGCATTACTAGATGTGAAATTCAATGATACTGACTTGATGTTTTGGTAGAGTACTCTTATACATGTTTTAAAGGAAATGGTATCTGAGAGAAAACGTTTACATTATCATTATGTTATCTAATTACAAAATCTACTTATGAATATTAATTGCAGAAGATTATGTATTAGACTTATATTATCCTTTTTTACTTCATTAATAAAGATGTCTAACTGTAACTACTAGTAAAACAATTTGTATTTAAAGTGCGTTGTGATTTTCTAAAAACTATATATTATATGTCATTTAGTTCAAGCTTATAGTTTGTAGATGATTTATACACGTATTTGGTGATAGCTGAACTTATAATAATATGTGCATAATAGGGTAATATGAATAATTGTATAAAGTAGATTGTAGTTTATTACTATAAGAATACACCTAATTTAATTTCTCGATTCTTTCATTATCCCTTCTTCTTCTCTCTTTGTCTTAACCAATAATTAAAGGGAAATTTCATGAAATGCCACTATATTTTTAACTAATTTATGAAATGTCATTACAAAAAAGAAAGACAAAATGTCACTATATTTTCGTAAAACTCCATGAAATGTCACTATAGACAAAAAGACAAAAATGTCCCTTCTAGTTAACAAATTAATTTTAAAGTTCACAATATGACTCTAAGTGTTAAAAAATTTATAAAAATTTACAAAAATTCACAAAAATATAAAAATTATGATAATTATAAAATTTATAAAAATTAAAAAATGAAAATATCATAAAATATTAAAACAAATATATATTTCAATTTTTATAATTTATTCAGTACCATAAAAAGAATATTGTATTCTAAACAAATAATTTATACCAATTAAGTACCATAATTTATACCAAATAAGTACCACAATTTTTACCATACATTTTTTATTTTCTATCAATTTACATTATTTCTTCAAAGTAAATAATTTATTTTTTTTATTTCACTGATAAATTTTAAAATTTTAGATATAATAATTTATTTTGAAGAAATAATTTAAATTAATAGAAAGTAATAATCAAAAATATATGGTAAAATTATGGTACTTATATGGTATAAATTATGGTACTTTTTTGGTATAAATAGGTAGAAAAATTGGTATAAATTATTTGTTTAGAACACAATATTCTTTTATGGTAATGAATAAATTTTAAAAAGTGAAGCATTTGTTTGTTATAATATTTTATGATTTTTTCATTTTTATAATTTTTTTATAAGTTTTATAATTTTTTTGAATTTTTATATATTTTTAAATTTTTATACTTTTTATTTTTATTGTATTTTGGATATTTTTGTGAACTTTTATAAAACTTTTAACACTTAGAAGCATATTGTGAACTTTAAAAATACTTTGTTAACTAATAGGAGTATTTTTATCTTTTTCCCATCTATAATGACATTTCATAGAATTTTACGAAAATATAGTGACATTTTGTGATTTTCTTTTTTATAATAGCATTTCATGAATTAACCAAAAATATAGTGGCATTTCATGAAAATTAAATGTACATCAATACATTAATTCCATTGAAAAATGTAACAAAAGAAACTAAAATAAGCAATTGGAACGGGAAAGCATAACAGTATTTGAGTGTTCTTTAAAAAAACAGCATTTGAGAGAGAAAAAAAAAAGTATTGTACAAGGATCACACACTCGGATTGAGCTAATCTTATTCTTAGTACCATAAATCCCACCCGCATGAGTCATATTTATCAAAATTCCACCGGGGTTATAACGTACTCCCTCCGTCTCATTCACAGAGTCCGTTTAAGTTTTTTCACTTGTCCCACAATACTGTCCTGTTTGTCTCTCTGAGATAATACTACTCTCCTCTACTTTTTTCATTTTCTTATTTTGTGTGAAAAAGCATATCAGACTCTGTCACTGGGACAGAGGGAGTAATTGGCAACGAGTTTCATTCAGTGTCAACATCAACTATCATCTTAACACGGAAAAAAAGGCAGGAGCCAAGCCAAGCCCATCAAGCTCATCAAAAAATCAAATGTCAAGCGACCGGAGAATCAAAGAAGCAAACTCTTCAAGGTATCGTAGGGCTGCCATTCACAAATGCACCAAGATATGTTATCTTAGACCATTTTATTTGTTTTTGTCATTTCTCTCGTTTGACATATTTAAGAGGAAGCGTAGCACCCCTTCACTCCCCTTCCGCCTACTTATCTTGTACTAATACAAGTTACACAATACTTCAAAATAATGACTCATAGATTAATATAATAAAAAAATGAATAAATTACTCTTAGGATATTACAGTTAACCCCCTTGTGTTTATCATAATTACTGGTAACCACCTCGAGGTTAAGGTATCTTTGACTACGAGCCCCCGAATTATAACTCTGTTATGAGGAAGTTAACTACGTGTTGACCTATCAGCTTAATTATATTAATAATGCAATGCTGGACAAAAAAACTACTTAATCTGCATTGTTATTTTCCTAAAAATGTCAACCATTCCTTGAAAATGTATCTAAAGTGGGATGAGAGAGAGTTAGACGATGTTAATTAAGCAGTTTTGTTGTCCAGTCTGGCATTATTAATGTGATTAAGCTGATAGATCAACACATAGTTAACTTTCTGATCACGGAGTTATAGTTCGGGAATTCATAGTCAAAGATACCTTAACCTACCTTGAGGTGGTTACCAATAATTATGATAAACACAAGGAGATTCTGAGTAATTAACTCTAAAAAAATCAATGCTAATATCTTCAATAAAAAATTTAAAAATATCAACTATATTAATTTATTTACATACAATTTTAAAAAACATATATGTTAAAAGTTGCTATTTACTTAAATAATAAAAATTAAAATTTTATTGGTTAAATTAAAAAATTAATTTTCTTTGTTTTTTTTTATAAATTTTACCCTTTAACTTTACTAACAAAATAAAGTTACAATCTTCATGGTATATATCACCCAAAATGAACCCAGGTTCTTTCAAAGGGTAGCTCAAAGCCACAAGGGATAATTCTTTGCATCTTTCCATACTCGAATAGCTAATATCTGCAGAGGCTATACATATCACACAGGTATATCAACTTCCCCAAAAATATATCTACATACATCAAAACTATCACCAAACGTTATTCGAAGGTGGTTGAGAATATCCAATCTTCATCTTGATCCGGCCATGCAAAGTGTCACTGCTTTGAATAGGCGCTGATGTCATCTTCTGCACTTTCGAGGGCTGGCCATCGTAGTTCTCGCAAGGTTGTGGAGGGCACGAGTCAGAGAGAACAGGTCCAGTGAGTCTAAGAACCACCTGGCCACTACCATCATCGCCAGTGGCGAAAGATAGCGGGCGTACTGCAACAAATACTGTGGATTTATACCAACCCTACTCACTCCTGAATCGAACTCACTAGAGAACATTTTTCATGCAGTGCTATAAAGATAGATGTTTAAATACGGGGGGCATCTAATATACTTCAAACAGATTAGAGGCACATTCCTAATCATGATGCAACGGGGATTCAAGAACTCCTCAAATATTTATCGTCAAAAAAATATGCTCAAATATCTATAATGGTGCTCACAAGCCGAATCATGCTCTATTGAGCTATCTTTGATTTATACCATAATTTACTGTCATATATTAATCTTTGAAATTTGATCACATGCAGTGTCTCATAATCTAGTTTAATCAAGCTAAAGGTTGACATTCTTAAACTCATTCTGCTTTGCGCGCTGAGCACAAGCCCATAAAAGCAAAATTGAGCAAAACTTCAAGTCCAAAGAGTTTGAGCTACATTCGGTTGCCTCACTCTTGAGGAATTAAAATGACCAAAGAGAGAAGAAAGTCAGTGATCAACCAATCAAAGAAGCCTATATAACTCAGTTACCGAGTAATGGTTGGCTAACTAAGATGCTAAAAATAACAGTTTGTATGCGTTTACCTTCTTCAGGTTTGAGAGACCTTGATGTTCCCAAATTTGAAGCATTGAGTGAAGCAGTCCTCTTTGCAGGGCGTTTTCTGACATAGTTCTCCTGCAAAGGTTTTGGGGTTTGAAATGAAAACTGGGACATTGTCACTCCTTGAACAAATTCAGGATGTTCTGTCAGATACCTGGACAAGACCAAGCATTAATAGCCAATAAAAAAGCAATTCCGTAGGTTACACAGACATGATTCTTGCAATGACAAGCGAAATTAATCAGCAGCAAAACCATACTTTTGGACCTCAACCATAGATCGAAGCCTCTTTCCAGTTGGCGCAATATAATACCTAAAAGGGGAAACAGAGCAAATTGTCATATATAATAGTTCTCTTAAGCAATTACATAGACAAGAAGCAGACCCATACAAGATATGTCAGAAACAGCTAAGAGGAAACAAATAATCTCAAACAGCAAAAGCACATTTATCATTCAAGGAAATGTTTTATCATTTCAAGAGTTTCAGGCACTGAACACCAACTCGCTAATCTTGATTTATTGGATCCCCCACTCTTCTTCTCCCATCTGCCGATTACATCTACACAACTAACAATATCAATTACTCTTTTGCTGAAGGTATGAACTAGCTGGGTCAATCATCTTTATAATGTGACGTCACATATCTACAATCAAAAGAGTTTTGACTGCAACAAATTAATCATCATCATATCCCCATCCCTGTCACTGTAATGGTTTCTTCAGAGTAACCCACTACCATTCTCTTACAAATTCAGTGAAAATTGATCAGCCAAAGATGCCAATTAGACAGCATTGAGAAACATAAAATTATGAGCAATTCACTGTAGATTTTACAAGTATGGATCATTAATGTTATCTGAAAAATGATATGGCTTGCCTGCGCTAATTTAGTAAGAATGAGTAATGAAGGCACTCCATATAGAGGCAGAAAGAAGTCAAGGAAACATTAGAAGAGTGGAATATAGATTACATCAAAGAGATTCCAAAGTTAATATTTTTCTTAACAACGTAGTTGTAGGTCATAGATGAGATCTCACGTCAAAGGATGAAACATCAGTGCAACAAGGGAGAGCATCTATAAAGGTCAGAAACCAAAAGGTCAGAAACAAAAATTCGACAAGGATGAAGTAGGACTTTAAAGGTCAGAAACCAAAAGATTTAACTAGAGAAAGAGATATGAAGGGAGGCATATACATACACGTCTGCGAATTTGCTGCTTCCTTCACCTCTAATTCTCAGCTCACGTTCCCAACCAGGAGGAGGCTGAGCAATGTTAGGCTTATCAATTGCCCACAGCCTACTTCCATCTTGTTCAATGTCAGCTGGATCCTCACACGATATCTCAGGTCGCCATTCTTTCGCTTCTTCGCATACAAAAGGCTGATCTAGTATATGCTCACGTATTTTTTCATACTTCCCCTTCGTTGGAATAAACCTCCACTTGAAGCAGGTAGCACACTGAACAGTAAAAGCTCCAACAGCTGGCAATACTCTTGGGGTATTACTAACCAACAACTCATTCGAGCCATTAGATTTTGGATCGTAAAGAACTAATTGGTTTGCAGCTTCGTCAGATTCATTTTCATGTGAACCATTTGCTTTCGGATCATAGGGAACCAATTGCTTAGATGTGCCACAAGCTCGTTTCTTGTCATTATATGCAGATTCACGATTTACATTCTCTTCATCCGAAGCCACATTAATGGGTGTGTCTGAAGAACCCTTTTCTACATTAGTAGAATCATGGGTGCTAGTATTAACTTCTTCCGTCTTGTCCCTGGTGGAAGCATCCCTCCTTTTAGCCCCAACAAAAGGCTCTTCACTATTCGTATCCATCGCCATTACTCTTAGTTAACGGAGATAACTGAAGCCAAATAAAAAAATGGTGAAAACAAAAGTTAACCGAGCATTGGAATGTTGGCATCGATCTTATTCAAGCTACATAATGCTGTCGTTACTATCGGCATTTTTTATGACATAATTACAGCATATTAAGGAACTCATTGCATACAAAACAGCCAAACAACAGACAACATAAAAATAGTCACAAATATGTCAAAAACATTAGCTACTTTGTACTACTAGTAACTACAATGAACTTCCTAACAAATAAATCACATGTGAGGAGAAATAAGGACAAATATGCAAAAGGGGATAGAGTTTACCAGGTATAAGACAAAGTAGTGGCCAGTAAAGTGAGCTTGCAATTTGTCCTAAAAGACTATAGTTGTCTTTTCCCAGCTTCAACAGCTCAGCCTACAAACATCAATGGGTTAGAAATTCGTTCTGCAGAGTATGACATCTCCGGTTCCAACATTTTAGAACATTCTACTCAAACTCAGAAGCAGCCTGGTAACACAATATTCTAATGAACCGGACATTAACAGACGGCGAAGGAAACTAAATAGAATCCCGACTCATGCTGCGCAACTTCTCCAAAAATACAACAGGCGAATCAGGCTAACAGGTACCAGGTTCGGGTGAGGATAATACGTAGATATAGCATCAACCTCGATGACAAACATCTTAAAGCGTTCTACAAACCACCTATGTTTCAACTTCCCAATGACACCTACAAGATCGCCAAAAAAAGGGGCAGTGAAAACAGTAACAACACTGATTGTAAAGAAGAATTACCAAAAAAAAAAAGGTGACCATACAAGAAATTTTCCCCAAGCATTAATGAAATGTTGGAATAGAAATCAAAATCCTGAAATGTAACGAATATAGAAACCCAAAACACCGGAAAGACAATCATTCAAGGATCCAAGCCGCACAAGCACCAGCTAACGAGCAACAAATCGCTTGCAGAAAAAGATTGCTATCGAATAGTTGGGGATGAAACCATGAAAAGGGGGAAATAAGTGAAAGAACGAGGATACCTGCGGGTGAGATCAGAGAGGTTGAAGCAGAAGATGACATAGAAGGTCTCGTAGTTCCAAAACTAAGGAGACAGAGAAAGAGATTCATGGGCTGAATCAACAGGTAGTAATGATAGAGCTTCGGTCGGATCCCCTATATTCTGGAGCCGTTGGCTATGGCCGGTTGCCTATGGGATGGTGCATTGAAACAATCGACAGACAGACAGCGGCCCACTTTTTTTGCGATCTAAAATTATTAAAATAAAATTACTCTTTTCTTTTTGTACCCTCCTCGGTCTAAAAGACGCTGCAGCAAAGGAAGCCATCGCATAATTACTACTCCCTCCGTCTTGAATTGACCGTCCTGTTTACTATTTGGACATGTTGTTTGACTTCAATTTTTAATATATAAAATAAATTAAATTTAAAAATTTAAGTTTTGTATATGATTCCTTACATGATAAACTATATGTTACAAAATTTAGTTTTATAAAATTATTTTATCTTATATATTTAATATTAAAATGGAAAAACATATCATAAAGCAAATAAGACGGTCAATTCAGGACAGAGGGAGTATTGGTTGGGTAGATCTCGGAAAATAAGAAGAATAATAAGGAAAAAAGGATAACAAAAGTTGGCTTTGGCCTTGTATGTGTGGAGTGTCGCTTTGGCCTTGATTAAATAAACAATCTGTCTCGGCTAAAGGTTACTTTTTTTCTTTCTTTATCACAAAAATTTTAAATTGTTATAACTCTTAATGTATAAGTTCAAAATAAAAAAAAATTATATCATTGTTCACTTAAATTCAAGTTCTTTAAAATAAGACCAGTCATGGATATATTTTGGCAACTTTTAAAAAAATATTTTTACATGATTAGTGTACAGAACGTAAAAAAAACTTGTACAGATGGTCATACAAACTTGTACAAATGTTCATTAAAACATGTACATCCACACGTAAATACATGTACATCCTCGCATTAAAAATATACAGATGGTCACATAAATCTGTATGAATCATTAAATATGTACATCCTTAGATTAAAATATGTACATATAAGAGAGAAAACTTGCACAGATGGTCATACAAACATGTACAGATGTTTATTAAAGAACATATACAATCTCACATTTAAACATGTACATTGTCACATTAAAACATGTACATTCTCACATTAACATATGTACATACATCCTCACATTAAAGTATAGAACGGTTTATACATGTAAAAATATATTTTTTTCAAAGTTGTCAAAACATATTCATGACTGGTTTTATTTTGAAGAGCTTGAATTTAGATGAACAATGATATGTTTTTTTTTCATTTTGGACTTATATATTAAAAGTTACAACTATTTAAATTTTGTGTTGTGATAAAGATAAAGAATAAAAGAAAAAAATACAGAAATCTTCGCCGTGTGAATTGTTGCTTGCGCGCGATTTTTTTTTTCTGTTTTTGTCCCATCACACTTCAATATATACAACCAGAGATAGCTACAGTTAGATGTAGCTAAGAATTTGTGTTAAATAAATAGGATATAAGGATTCAATTTAGTATATCTAATCCGTATTGTTTAAATCAATTATATTTAAATAAATATATATTATAATATATATGTTAATTATTTTGATCAATTTTAAATATTGGTAAGATATACTGATTAAAATTTTAATTAAAGTAAAATTAACAATTTATAAAATTTTAAAAAATTAATTAGTAAAAAAAACATAGTTAACTAAAAGAGGGATTTGAGTTTAGTATATGTGGGTTTAGGTTTTATATTTGGATATACATGTCATATCGTTTAATAATGGATCGGGTAAATCATTTACTACTGTTGCATACCTTTGAAGTTTTACTCAACTCCGTGCACCAGTCCTCAATTTCCGTTTTAATGAGAAACAAAAGGGATGTTTTGTGAACACGGGGTGCACTATGACGAAAACAATATTTTTGTGACTGACCGACGTAATTTATACCGTTCAATTATTTAATCTTTTCACTATTTAGCGACAGATTAGCAATGGTCGTAATTGGCAATGGACATGCAACGATCTGGTGATGGAACAGAGGCGGGGTGAGTAGACCTGGCAAAATTGGTTCAACCCGTCAATTCGACCTAAACCCAACCCTTTTATACAGGATTGAGTTGAGTTTTTCAACCCGTTTAATAATCGGGTTGGTTATGATTAACTTAAATATAAATGAGTTGGGTTATGGTTGTACCTTTTCAACCCGTGAATCTGTTTAATTTTGTATATTCATAAATATATATATAATTATTTATCTTAGCTTCAAGACTTATTTTGTCGTTTAAGGTTTATTGTGTCATTATCATGCATTAGTTTTTGCTACATTTGGAGTTCAATGGTTATTATTGGATGAAATATATTTTTAGCTTTGGATAAATACCCAGTATGCATCGATATTGAAGTTTGTTGTTGTACTAAACAAGTCACTTTTGTTGTCCATTGTATCTAGCATGCTAATTTCTTGATGCTAGCTTTACTGTTGAATACTTTTGTTATATTATATTTTACGATAAAGTTTTTTACTTAGTCGGGTTGATCCATGGGTTCATCTGTGAGTTGATGGATTGGGTTAGGATTGTAAATCCTAATCCGATTAATTGGTGGGTTGGGTTCGGACTCCTAATTTTTATATGGGTCAGGTTAGGACTGACTGTAACCCAACCCGTCAATCCGATTTGCCAGGTCTAGGGGTGAGTGGCGCGTAATTTTCTGGTCGATCTTACGAAAGGAACAACGACCATTACGTCATCACCAAATTAGCAACGGACTGTCCCTCACCAAGTTGCTCGGGAAAAAAATAAAAGTTTAGCGACGACTGTTGTCTGTTGCTAAATTTTCATTAAAATGATGTCGTTTTGTTTTTTTCTTGCGCTTCAACTAACTGAAACGACATCGTTTTTGTTACTTTTGGTGACGGATTTACGATAAAATAGTCCGTCGCTAATTCATTAAGTTATAACAGCCGCCGATTTTCCTTTCTTCCTCCTTTCTCCTTTTCTTGCTCTGTTGCTTGCGAAGACATTCTCCTCTTGCACACCAGACGGCCAGCTTCAGCGCAGAAGCACCGTGCCACCGCATTCGGCCATTATTCTGGCCACCAGAAGGTCCCCACCGGCAGCTCCTTCAACTTCTTTGTGCCAGATTTCTTCATTTTCTGCAAGTGGTAAGTGTTTTCTAACCCTAATTAATGGCTTCCAAAATTTGAATTGGGAATTTCTGAAATTATGGGCGATTGTTTGTTAATTTTGGATTTTTGTTAATATTTTGACTAATTTCAGGGTTAAATATGTATTTAACCGAAATTGTGATGGTTATGTCCGGATTTTGTGGTATGTGCTTGCAAATTTGTGTCCTAAAAACTAATTAATGCTTATAGAGTTTGTATTTGTTCATTTTAGTAGTTAATTATGATTTTTATTGTTGGTTGACAAATTTAAGGTCCAAATTTTAATAAAATCCGGCTTTAAAATTATAAACAAAAAATTGACAATATACATATATTGTTGGTGGTGGTGTGGTGGTAAGGGATAGAATCATTGAGTATGAACTACAAGATTGTTGTGTAGCTGTTTGCCACTGTTTTATACGTGACAATATATTATTGTAGAAGAAACCTACATGGGACTCATGCAGGACCCACCTATTTATGTCACATATATGTCCTCACTCACCTCCATTTCTTTTTATTATTTTTTTCAAAAAAAAATGTAATTTTGTATAAAGTGAAGGGTGCTATTGGGAATACGAGGAGAGAGACATGAGAAAGGAAAAGTAAGGGGAAAAGTATATTAAATAATGTTATAACTTACAAAATATAAGTGAAAAAATAAAAAAATTATACTATTATTCATCATAATTCATGCTCTTCAAAACAAGATGTATCTTGGATATGTTTTGGTAAACTTAAAATTTTATGTTTTTAGAATGAGTATATATTTACTAATGGTGGCCACGGGTCCGGTTCCACCGGTTCCGGTTCCGGTTCCGGAAAATGTGTATTCGTATTCGGAACCGGTCTGGGCGGTTCCGGTTCCGGTTACGGTTCTGAAATCTGGATTCGCTTCGGATTCGGTCAAAAAATCGGTTCCGGCCGGTTCCGGTTGCGGTTCCGGTTCTGATCGGTTCCGACCGGTTCCGGAGCGGTTCCGGAAAGATTCGATCGGCTCCAGTTGCTTCATTTTAGCTCCGATTTGAGATCCGTTTGAGCGCACACGTTGCTCTTTTCATCCACTTTACTCCTAGATAGGTTATTCTTAAAGTTCATAATCTTAAATGTGTAAGAAACAAAGACTTAGGAATTTTTATTGAATTTACAAAAAATAAGAAACAAAGAGAATTTTATTATATGATTCACTGCCTCATTAAAACCTTATTAGGTAAAAACCCATTGGGAAAACCCTAATAAGGAAAAAGAGTACAGCTATTTTCTTCAGAGGAGCGCGCGCCCGAGAACCAAAATGACGTCGTTTTGGCCCGATTCCAACGGTAACTTCAACCGGTTCCATGGTGGTTCCGGTTCCGGTTCCCGGTTCCGAATCCGACGACGGTTCCAGGCGGTTCCAAGCGGTTCCGGTTCCGGGCCCGGTTCGGGCCCGAATCTCAAAACATGTATTCGTATTCGGAACCGGCTGAGGCGGTTCGGTTCCGGTTCCGGTTCCAATCGGTTCCGGGTAGAACCGGACCTGATGGCCACCATTAATATTTACGTACTTTTCTTCAAATAAAAATTCACTTTTAGAAAAAATAAAGAATTCACATTATTTAATGTGAAAGGTTCACTTTTCTTAATATAAGATTCATTTTTCTTGAACCTTTTATTCACATTTCTTCAACGAAATATTCACTTAAAGGTTCATATTGTTCTTGCATAAGTTTGTGGTAATATTCATTTCTTAAACATAAGATTCACTTTTCTTAAATATAAGATTTACTTTACTTAAACATTTAATTCACTTTTTAAAACATTTAATTCACTTTTCTTAAACGAATATTCACTTTTCAATTAATGAAAGGTTCATATTGTTTTCGCATAAGCTTGTGGTAAGATACAGTTTTCTTAAACCAAAGGTTCATATTGTTTTCGCATAAGATTCACGTTTAAAAAACAAAGAATTCGCATTGTTTGATAAAGGTTCAATTTTCTTAAACATAAGATTTACTTTTCTTAAACAAAAGATTCGATTTTCAATAAATGAAGGTTCTTATTTTTCTCGTATAAGTTTGTGGTAAGATTCACTTTTCAATAAATGAACAATAAAAAGATACCCTAAACCCAAACATACCCCAGCACAGTTAAACTGTTGAATAATGTTAATGTGGTTCGGTTAGTGACCACCACCTAAAAAAATAACCCTACCCCTACCCCGATATACCTTAAACCCCAAACATACCCTAGGACAGTTAAACTGTTGAATATTGTTAATGTGGTTCAATTAGTGACCACCACTAAAAAAATTAACCCTAGCCCCCGATATACAACCCTAGGACGGTAACATTGTTGAAGAACCTAACACCGTTGAAGAAACTAATACCCCTGCCCCTTATACAACCCTTGGTTGACTAACACCATGAAAAAGCGAGCAGTGATAAAATATATAAAAATTAAGTATTTTTATTTATTTTAAAGTGAATCATAAAATATATGCACATACAAAAATATAAATTTGTCAAAATATATTCATGTTGGATATTATTTTGAAGAACTCGAATTATGACAACGATATAAAATTTATGTTATTTGTACTTATATTTAATAAACTATAACACTTTCAAACTTTACAAAAACACAAATATAATAAAAAAACACAAAAATGATGCCAAATTCACGAGCTTGGCGTTAAAAAATACCAACAGAGCAAAATAATCTTAAAAGCATTATTAATTTACTTGAATTAACATAATTCGCACGCATTTACTAGGTAAAATACGGTTACGGATTTTTCGTTCTTTTACTCCCATTTCGTGATACCCCAAAGAGTGGGTTGGAGTTGCAAATTTTGGGTATCGATTGGGATCTTCTGGTTTTGTCACCACGTCACTATTTGGCAGAGCGAGAGAGAAGGTGAATAAAAAATGGCGGGTGGAATGGAAGCGCAGAAGAACAGATTCATCGAAGATTGGAGCACCGCAAGGGAGAATCTGGAGTACAACTTCCGATGGACTCGTCGCAATCTCGCCCTAATCGGTATCTTCGGTATCGCCGTCCCCATGTTCATCTACAAGGGCATTGTCAAAGAATTCGTAAGTCCGATCTTCAATTGAATCCAATGTTTCATTTATCGCCTAAAATCCCTGGATTCTTTTATAATCTATGTGATGGGTTAATATCTTGGTTACTGGTCGGTGAAAATCTCGCATTATAAAGTTGTTAGCGATGGAGTTGATCGAGCTGAAGAATACTCTTGCTTTGTACTCCAGCTTGGAAAATCATCAACCAAACAATATACATGATTAGGGGTTGCACCGGAGTCGAGATTGACTGATAGTATCCGATGGTTGAATAAAGTATTATTGTAATTAATGGTTAAATAAATGCTCTTTGTCGCTAATTGTCAAATAAACCCTTTGTGTATATTTTTCTTCTTAGAATCTGTGTACATGCTGACAAGTTATTAACTGCTCATAGGGAGAAAGAGGGTTAATAAAATTTCATTGTTGTAAAGTTAATGGATTGTTAACCTATTAGGGGGTGTTCGATTCCAGCGACTAAAAAGTTCTAAAAGCTACTTTTCCTGCATTTGGGTAAATGTTACTATCGTTAATAAATCACAAGATGATGGGTGTACTATAATTAATACAAGAGCCAATCAAAAGTAAACACTTGTCTTTACTTTTTTAACAAAATAGATTAATGCTGCATACGAACAAATATATGGCATTGTGAATAGTGTTAAAACCTCAAATAAATAACTCATTACTAACCACGCCTTTAGGAAGCTAGTTGTTTGATTGACCTCATGGATTACATGTCCCATGGCAAGAGCAAACACTATAGTGGGCACGAAAATTCACTAAGGGGGTGTTCACTTCGAGATAAGGAAACGGAATGGAATCAGGGAATGGAAAGGAAAGGAAATGAATTCCCTCCAATCAAGAAGTTTGTTTGGTTCTGGTTCAGAAACGGAATACAATTTCTAATGATTCCCTTTCTTGTTGTTTAATTTTGATATATATATTGAATTAAATCTTACATAGTATGTATTTAAATAATGTATATAATAAAAAAAATGTATAAATAGTATATGTTAATTTATTAAAATAATATAATTTATATAAATTATATTTAAACTATAAATAATATTATTTACATAAATTAAATATAATGCATATTTATAATTATATAATTATATGTATATATTATTAATATTTACTTAAATTATAAATGATATATATTAACTTGTATATAAATTATAATAATATATATAAATAATTATTTAATTAATTACATACATTATATATTATTAATATTAAATATAATATATATTAGTAATTTTTTTATATTATAAATGAAATATATTGGTATTTATATAAATTATATAATATATTTTCATATTTATATAAAATATATAGTATACATATAAATATATATTTAAATTATAAATGATATATTTTAATATTTATAAAATATACATTAATATATATATTAATATTTTAAATAATAATATATAATAAGATTTACATATATTAGAAGTAACATATATTAATATTTATCCAAATTAAGCGAGAATAGATGAAAGATGAAACAAAGGGAATACCATTCCCCACAATGTTGGGGGGAATCGCTGTAGAGGGATATGGGGGTTTTTTAAACTGAAAGTGGGGGAAACAGAATTTTAAAAATACAAAACAAACGATTACAAAGGGAATCATTCCGTTTCCCTTTACTGTTTACCCTGAAGTGAACGCCCCCTAATTAGTTCGTGAAAGATAACATGTTGTCATGTAGGAGATCCATTGGAGTAATAAGCAATGTAAACACTATAAATTTTGTGAACAAGGGATAACCGAAGGTCATGATAAACCTATATAAGTATTACCAATGAATCTAATTGCATTGTCGTTATCATTGGTCTTCATTAAGAAGGGAGGAGAAAATGCAACAAGAGCGTGTAGGTAATTGTAGCTCAAGAAGTAGGCTCCGAGTTAACAAAACTATATACATCTAATGAATTGTCCCACCCAGTAGGAAATGGAACCTTATATAGTACAAGCCTTCTTATAAGTAACACAAATATATAATGAACTTGAGTAGAAAAATAGGCTGAGAAATGGAGTAAGAACCCATTTAGAAAAAACAGTAGTCTTTAGAGGCATATCTGATGATAGATGATGGTTGAATAATTGATGAATGATTACCTAGGTGAAAAGACACCTACCATAGTAAGCTAAAAACTTCATGTTTGTGACTTATGGATACAATAAGTTACTCGCTTCAGTTCAACAACAACCGACAACTTAATAAATATATTTAGCATTAAGGTTGAGATAAAGTTTATTACAATAAGGCTTTATGACAAACATGAATTGTCTAGATAATATAAAAAAGTAGAAGAATCATCATTTAATAAAATAGATAAATATCTTATTTTTGTAGTTTTTTTTTCTTCCACTTTGTGCCCTCTCATTTCTTTACCTAACTCTAAATCAGTCTTTTGTGCTCGTATCTCTTCTTTTCCTCTAACATAAATCAAAGCTATTTGATCTCCCTAGTTGTGGTTGTGCTCACAATTCTAGTCAAGTAGGTTTCAAGAAATTGTATACCCTAACTTTTTCTTACTCATTTTGTTGCTTGTGTGGATTAGTCTAGTTCAATTGGCTGCTAAGTTGCTCAAATCTCACTTCTTGCTTCAACAATTAACAATCAACTCGTTAGAGTTGACCCTAAATCAGTCATAACTTGTTTCCTTAATTACGGTGTTCTATAGAGGACATTTGAATATGCTTTTTTGACTACATTTAAATTGAGTTATAGATGACCACATACATATACTTTTGATACATAAAAATTGTATTTTTGGTATATACAAAATGTACTGATGTATATATTAATATACATGTTAAATTATATTGTTACCAAAATTATACTAAGTGTACATATTAATTTGTTAAATTATATAAGCTTACAATAACTGTAGTTTTAATGTATGCAAAATGTATCACTATAAATATATCCAGCAATAGTTACATATGATTGTAGCTAGCTAAGAGTGTTTTTTAAAATAAAATTTCCCCTGTCTTATAGTCATTTGGATCGTCTTTCTTCATTAGAACGACCATTTGGATCGTCGTTCTTCATTAGAACGACCATATTCATTTGAGAAATCAACCAGTCACATGCACCAATTACCGGAACTACTATGTTGTTGCATGTATTTTTTTGTTGGTGTTATAATAAGTATATAATTTGAACTATCATTGTTTGTATGTACATCTCTACCAATATTAATAGTTCTCGAGTTTTCATTATGATCAATAATCAAGTTTCCCAACTCAAACCAAAGACACAACTAGGGATATCAACAGATTATGTCCAAGTAGGACGAAGCACTACATCACCCATTATCCATGCATTCATCTATTTGTGGTCTAGTTTACTCTCATCCATCATTCATCCATGCATGATTTGTGGATGATTCACATAGATTGGTTGATAATCGGATGAAAAAACTTGTTGCATACAATCCTGTTGTTTAGTATGAATATAAATTTCTCTATTTGAAAATTTACTATACACATAAGAATATTACCATTCAAAATCAGTAGACCTGATATAGAGATAAAGAAATGAAACAATTTTATAATGACCAAGTCGTGAAATAATGAAGATGATAATGGTTCCAAAGCTGAAGGGAAAGTTGGACAAGGTTGAGCGGCACCAATAAGTGGACAGCTAACAAGAAATTAGATTATTGTTTGTTTAGTTTTTTTTTTAATTTATGTTCCAACTAACATTTGTTTGGTTGAGGAGAGTGAAGTGATGAACAAGTATAGATTAATTGATAGATAAAAATTATCACCCATATCTAACCCCATTTTGTCACTCACCGCATATATCACATGTTTTACATTATTTATATCAAGTCTACATTTATTTCCTTAAATCAGGTGGACTGAATTATCCATCACTTGCCTTTTTTTTTTGTCTTCAATTTAAGATATTTTAGGAAACTTTTTAATGATATCTAGTAATTTAAAAAAATGTACACTTATGACTAATTGATTGGTCAAATAATAAAAAGCTGATAACTTAGATATTAAGTACAAAATTATCATCTATATGTAGTGATGAGAACGGGTCGAGTGACGGGTTGGGTGGAGCACTCGCATCATCCAATCTAATCCGTCACCCGTTTCATCCGTTCTCCCGTTTCATACGTTACCCGCGGGTGAAACGGGTGAACCTGTCACCTGTTTCATCCGTCACCAATTTTTATATTGTTTTCAACAAGCATTTTTTTATCTTTAACACCTTAAATAAGCTTAATTTTTCAAAAAAAAAATACACTTCAACAATACATACCCAAATTATCTCTACAAATATGGTATGAGTATATAATTTTTATTTAATATAATATATACAGATGATAGGTCGGGTGAATGGGTGTCTTTAACACCCGACCCATCACCACACCTGTTTCACTATTTACCCATTTTCATCTATTTTTTCAAATTTTTCACTCATTTTAACAGTTCACATGGTCGGATAAAACAGATACCTGTCACCCATTAACATTCGATCCATACGGGTCACTCGATTTTTAATCATCTGCTTATCATTCATTTTCTTTTCAGATTTTGATATAGTTATATAAAATTGGCATCGAAATGCATAACCGCAGGATTGTGGTAAAAGGGCAATCACGGTATTTAATTATGATCCACGCGATACCTTTGTTAGGCTTATGACGTAACTGGGTGGGGTGAACATTGGGGATCGTCTCAGCTCAGGTCAGGCTCTTCTGGTTGTGTACATACTCACGCTGCGAAGCAGAGAGACAGAGAGAGGGGAAAAAATGGGGGGTGGAATGGAAGCGCAGAAAAACAAGTTCATTGAGGATTGGGGCAGCGCGAGGGAGAATCTAGAGCTCAACTTCCGATGGACTCGTCGCAATTTCGCCCTGATTGGGTTGTTCGGCATTGCTGTTCCCGTGTTTCTTTACAAGGGCATCGTCAAAGAATTCGTAATCCCTCGCTTTTCCAATCCGATTTATAATTGACTGTTGTATTTGGTCTCTAGTTGCTTGGTTATCACACTATCCGATTATCTTGGGCTCTGAATGGCGAGATGAAATATTGAACTCCCTAGATCGGGTACTTCTTCATGTACTGCGAGCTCTAGACCTAGTTATCATCACAGTTGACCCTTGATTGTCTGCACCTGTTTTTTGTTCTTCGTCGAGGCACGGTCTGAAACGGATACGTCTACCACTTGAAAATAAGGAGGCATCAGAAAATTAGGTTTTGTTGAAAAGAGGGAAAAGATCCCGGATTAAGACGTGTTTGATTCGCCATCTAGTCTAGGATACCTACACTCTGCGTGGTGCGAGCAATTATCTACTCCCCTTTGCTTTCTGACCTGAAACTACATTTTACTGTGGTAGCATTTGCCATTGCTGCTTAAGACATGGATTGTGCTTACAATGGTTTCTTGTGGGGAAGGGATTATGCCTATGGGCTTATATGGCCTACAGTACTTAGTGCAGGGATGCTTTTCACTGATTATGCTGTAGCTTCCACTACAGAGAGCATACTAAGAGATTATACTCTGTTTGTTGATGTACTCTGTACATGGTTTTCATGATGTTTATGCCATGTTTATCGTTTAAATTACTATGAAGAATGTTGGATGTTGAAATTCAATAGTCATTGACTGGAGTGCTTTGTTGGTGTTTGTCAGCGTGAGGACACTGGGACTATTCTGAGGTGAAACTTGAATAGTATAATCTTGGTTAGAGTTAGAGTGACCAT
Organism: Limonium bicolor; assembly: GCA_023374045.1. NCBI lineage: Eukaryota > Viridiplantae > Streptophyta > Magnoliopsida > Caryophyllales > Plumbaginaceae > Limonium > Limonium bicolor. Next base: position 209,820,837 of record CM041781.1, read on the forward strand.
TTATGGGCCTTGCACTTGATTAAAATGGTTGATTTAGTTCAGCAATATGTATCAGACTGTGATTTTATGGATGCTCAGGCTAAAGATATGTTTCCTATCTACAGGCATATGTTAATGTTTGTTCTGAAATCCCCCTGATTTGTTCTCACCTTTGTTTGAGAGTAAATTATCAACCTTTCTCAGAGTTGTCAGGTGTACTCTTTAGGCACAGGTTAAAAGACTGTGTATGTGTTACGATTCGAGGTGTAACTCCCTCCCAAACGTACTTTCTTTTTAACCAGGATGATATTACAAACTAATCCACTCCCTTAAGTACTATCCAGAAACTAACAGAATAACAAAACCCCCACAGCCAGCTGTCAACAGAACAACTAATAGCAACATATTAACCTCTCCTACTATAGACTTGACCAAAACGCCCCTTAGTAACAATAGGAGACGCAACAGTATGACTATCCACATGAATGTTAGTTGAATTTCATGACCCTGGGGATGATATTAAAATGTTATGACCCCCATGAATGTTACTTGAAAATCGTGATCTATATTGTAATTTATAAGGATTTGATTTGCATACTATGATCTGTATGGATGCGGTTCTGAGAGTGTTGCTAGTGCTAGTGTCATTCTGACTCGTGTAACGTGGGATCATGTTTTGGATGTGGTATTCACATCATCTAATATAACGCATATTGGAAATTTAACTCATGAAAATATAAGCATGAGCTGAAAGAAGAGCATCGAGGGATTGCCAAAACTTTTTATGACTATGCTAAGATTTGTTTGTAGAATGGGTAGGTTTTTCTCTACTTTCATGGTGAAGTTTCATGTGGATGAAATCTTCAGTGGTGATTTTTTCTGCTACAGCATGAAGTGCACAAATTACTTAGTAGGTGTCTCATTTTCAGTCTGGAATACTGGTTTGTTGGAATTGACTGTTCAAAGAATAAATTATATAGGTACCTTGCTTTAGCAATTACAACACGAGAGAAATAGATTTGAGGTCTGACAGTGTTTAGTTAGACAAGGCTTAATTTTTTATACAGAAGGGTTATGCCAAGGCTTTAGCTGTGATTATGCTTTGATTCTCTTTTTTCTTGGTCGTTAGTGGGTTTGGAAACTTCCCCTTGTGTGAAACTATTATCAATCTTTCATCTGATGTTGGTACTTTCTATGATAAAAAGTCCTTTACCCCCTGATCCAAAAAAAAAAAAAAAAGTCCTTTACTAGAAGCTCTATAACATAGGAAACTGAACATTTGGTTTGATTCTGATCTGCTTTTTTTATTTTCCTGCTGTGTTGATATAGCACATGCAAGATGAGGAAGCTGGGAGACCATACAGAAAATTCATCTGAGGAAGCTGGGAGCAGAGGCATGCAATAGTTGGCCTGTGCTGCAAATCAAGGTTTCACCGCTGGAATGATACATTTGATTTGCATTTCGGTTTAGTTGCTTACTTAAGACTTGCAGTTGGTTTTCATACTTTGAAACAAGAATATAAATTAGCTTGGTGCTAAGAAACTTGGGTGTCATGGTTGTCAAAGCATGCCTTGATTGTTTCAGGTCATAAATTAGTGTGGATAATTTTGTTGTGTTTGCTCATTTTTCTCCAGCAATGAGGCTCAGTGATATACCTGTTAGACTCACACGACAGCCTAAACTCAGGCCAGGTCCTCTGCTACCAACAATTTTGATATCAACGACGACGCTTCCCATATTTTTGCTGAAAATATATTCCAATAAGCTAGATAAAATCAGCTACCCAACGAAAATAGCTATAATGTGTAGTTTTTGTATTTATATGCATTAGGTATTAGTGGGTCAAAGCAGTGGCTGCCTAGGTAAGCGTTTGGAATTTGCGAGGTGTGAAAAGATCATGCTACCCAACGAGTTTTAAATAGCACTGGCTAGCCACATTTACACATATAACTCGGTGCGTTCAATTGCCTTATGGTTGGTGGTATGTTTCCGTCATAGGAAATATCGAATGAAAATGAAATGCGGCATTCTTTTATGAAGTTAGCATGGTAGGTGGAGTGGCAAATCAACTTAATGGCGTCCTTATCAGTCATCACCTGAATTTTTATTTATTTTTTGACGTGAGTAGGTGATATGTTCACTGGATCATTGACTTTTTTTAGGGGTGTTCATAGCTGGTTGACCGGCTATTTGTCTCGGTTAACTGCATTGACGGTTAGTTAATATTGATAACCGTAACTGCTTCATTTAAAAATGGTTAATCGGGTTTTGGTTAGTCGTCGGTTTTGGTGCTGTTTTTCTGGATAATCGTAAACGGATAAAGAAAAAAAATTACTCTTTTAGATTACAATCTATAATTAAAATCATAAAAAATTTTGTTACACAATAAATTTTGTTATTACAATAAGTCATCTTAGTTTCCCTTAACATCACATCTAAATTCTTTCATTATACAACAACAACTAAACTTTACCATTAAATTACATCAGCTAAGTATTATTAATAAGTACAAACCAAGTTTCACCTATCACTCGAAAAGTCGAGAGACCCATCAATTGTTATTATAGGTTGCTCCACTGTGAACTCCTTCATTCCTACAAGTTTTATAGAAAATATTAGAACAATGATACAAAATATTAATTGTAAGATAACTATATGATAATAAATCTGACATTCATCGATTTCCATATTTTCTAATTCAAAAATTATTTCATCTAAGACAAAATGTTAGGGTTAGAAATCAAAAGAAAAAAAAGGAAAGTGTATAACGACTGTTAAAAAATATGATTTTTTTATTTATAAATAGTTAAACGGTTGATCCGGTTAATCGGTTTGGTTAAAAGTGATAACCGGAACCGGCTTATTTAAATGGTCGGGTAATCGAAACCGGAAAACCGGTTTGGTTAACTGAATTTTTGGTTGGTTTTACCGGTTTCGGTTATGCAGTTCCAGTTTTTTTTTTTTACAGAATGGTGAGTTTAGCGCTGGAGCCACAATACAAGGTGAAGACTGACCACATATCAACAAGGGGTTGGGAAAAAAAAATAAGATAAGAGAAAGAGGAAAAATAAAAAAAATAAAGAGCAAAACCGTAAGTGTGGAGAGTCTGGGGCTAAAGTTGGTCTTTGTTATTAGGAGAGAGAAGATTTTTTTTTCAAAATATTATAACTTACACAACTATAACAACTCATTACTGTTGTGATATTGTCCGCTTTGCCACAACTCACAGTTTTGTTTCTAAGGGGTCCATTCCCACTCAAAAGGTCTCACAACAAGGAGAGATATCCCTAACCTTATAAGGAGTCATTCGTTTTTCGCTCCAATCGATGTGGGAGATAAACCTCAAGGGTATTACATAAATGTTGCAACTTCTTTATACCAATTTTGTATGGTTCTGCCATGTTTTGAGAAATTTGTGTTACATTGTTGTTTTGTAGAGGATAACTCAAGGTTGGGGCCACATTTTCTTCGCACAACCATTTGCTCTTACGATGTTTAAGATGTTTTCATATGACGTGCTCATTGACAACACTTATAAGATGAACAAGTACAAGATGATGCTTGTAGAGTTCGTCGGAGTCACGTAAGGCGACAAAAAATTCAACATTGCATTCAGTTTTGTGGTGAGAGAAGATGAGGCCTCCTACACCTGGATGCTTCAACAACTGTTGAGACTGATTAGTTGCTATCTTGAAGTTGTTATAACTAACAATGAAAAGACATTAGTGAAAGTACTCACTATGGTCATTCCAAGTGCTCCCCACACCTACTATGTCGGTGGCATATCGGTAGGACTATGGCGGCCAAAGCGGCGATGTTATTGTACTGTGGGGCCAAAGGCACCGAAGCAGTAGCACATTGCTAATAGAGGCTTGTTTATGGTCCTATTATCGCTCATTACTACAAAAGAACCGACTAATTAAGAAGTACATAACTGATCATCCATTTGTCATCTATTTAGAGGCCACGTTATGTCATCGTGAGAAATTTGCTGAGTTATGGGTTAAGAGTGTTAGACACTTCGGTAAAACATCAACTAACAAGCACCTTAATAATTATCAATACATAAGTGTTTAATTTTATTGTTGTGAGATACATTTCTAATTAATGATTTCAACGTGCAGAGAGTGGAGAGCGCACATTTGGCCTTAAAAGCTTGACTTCATACATCCACCGGACCACTGAGCACTACCTTTGAGAGTATTCACAAGTTTGTTGCGAGACAACATATTGAATGCAAGCAAGACATGGAGTTCTTGCTCGACAGGACAGTACTACAAGACAAGCAAATACTGTTTCTCGGCTTGCTGGGTCGTGTGACTCTCAAGTGTCTGGAATTATTGCAAAATGAGCTCCAATACAGTAGATGAAATCATGATCATGAAGGTGAACCGGTAGAAGTGTGTACCATGAAAAGTTTGATGGGATTACCGTATGCACGCCGTATGTTTGATCTGGTTATAAACGGTCAAAACATTCAAATTGAGAATGTATACACTTCTTTTTGTGGAAACTAACATATGAGCCTGACAAAGAGTCTACTGCACCTCGACAAACAAACAATGAGTCGTATACTACCAAGGAACATCTTACACTGATTGGCTTGTGGCACAAAGACAAAACGTTCGACCTATCACATATTGAGCAAGCTTTCAACAGTTGGAAGCTGCTATAGGAGCCCGAGGAGGATCGTAGGGGGTTAGACCCTCCGAACGTAAGGGTGCGCAAGGGGAGACCATGCAAAAAGAGACCTAACACCAGAGATAAGTCTCGACATTAACATCTTGGACTTGGGAAAGGAGGGTCGTCAACATCGTGTCACCAATCTCAACCCATTTCGTGGAAATCTATTACATGATTTCCTACTACGCACACTTTCCTCCTGCGTTGGGCTCTTACCTAACAGGGTTTAAGGAAATACAAGGCGATGAAAATTGTGGATTTCTCGTTATTGTGGATTAGGCGTACAGTGACGAAAATGAATGGAGAAAAGTTAGGCAAGTGTGCCTAGATGAATTGACTATGAATGTTGATTGGTGAAGATAGATTACAGAACCGGATTGGTATAACAGGATTTACCACCTACTAAACTGGTTTGGTGATGGCTTCGCACCGATCAAACATTGGATGAAATTTCTTGATGTAGGTCTGGTCGTGCACACCGTGTACAATATATATATTCTCAACTTCTCGATACTTGGGAGCATGATGGGCTTGCCACTACGAGATGATCAAGGGTTAGGTCATCTTATAATGGAGGTGTAAATGGGACACTTAAAATAAACGGGCACTTCGTAAGGTTGAACGCATCTCCTGATTTCCCCACACCTAAGATGATACTTATGTGAAGAAATGGCACAATCATCAAACGATGAATTGGGAGGTTCCATACACCATCAGACATGCCCTATGGAGACAACGTTTTATACAAACGTCACCCATAGTAGTGTTGTAATAGATTGAAGTGCAATATTGTTCAATAGAAGTAAATAAAATTTAATTTACAGTAAAGTGAAATGTTGTCTAATACAATTCCAGATACACATTGCTATGTTGTTACATCAGTTGTCTCTATGTGTCCTCGTTGTGTTTGTTATGTGCCTGCAACGATCCCTTGCCCATCTTTGCTCTCACCCATATCGATGAAGTCATTTTGATCTTCATAACATGCAAGAATCTTAATTTTTTCCATAACGACCTCAAGTTCCAAGTAGTTCTAAATCATCTCCGGTACATGTGCGCTGGTTAACAGATGAACCACCTTCAAGTTATATTCAATGGAGTCCATATTAAGGTACATAAGTAGATAACCGTCAATCTGCGAGTTACTAATATGAGAACAGATTGCGTCACAAATGGACAACCTCAAATGGTTAAGGCTGTTCGGGAAGAGAATGTCTACATTGATCACTTGCCACTCGAAGCTACATGTGAGGTACCTGCCCCATGGTCTGACCATGGGTTGTGGTTGATCTGTATTTCAAACGGAATTAACATTCTATCTGCACAAAAAAAAAACTCAATGCGAGTGGTATATATTATTAGTGAAACAACATTTTAAAAAAATTCACCAGTACCGACCCACAGGACTGACTAAGGTGGGTTGGTCCAAAGTCGAAATGAATTTTCACATAAACTGGCCCCCAAGACAGAACCACGGGAGGGTCGATCCAATGTCGAACTAATTTTTCATTTTGATTTTTCATTTCGACCAAACCCTGTGGGTCGGTCATCCTAATTATTTTTTTGTTATCTTTAAATTTAGTTCAAAGGAACAGACAAGTAGAAACGTTGGGTTATTAGTGCTCATAGTGTTAATCATTAAAATTATTTCGATGGAACGGACAAGTAAGGTTATGCTAGTAGTGCTCATATTGTTAATCTTTACAACTAGTTTGGTGGAACAGACGAGTAAAAAGTTAGATTATTAGTGCTCATATTATTAATCGTTACAATTAGTTTGGTGGAATAGACAAGTAAAATGGTTAGGTTTTAGTGCTCATATTGTTAATTTTTACAATTATTTATATGGAACATGCAAGTAAAAGGTTAGGTTATTAGTGCTCACCAACCCCAATCTTATCACATAAGTCAAATAATGCAAAGTAGTTATATCCTGTTACAATTGTAAAAAGGTCAGGAAGTGCTCCTATTATTGATCTTAACATTTAATTTTATGATATAGACAAGTAAAATGTTATGTTATTAGTGCTCATATTAGTTGTCGTAGTTCTATAAGGAAAATTGTAAGTGGAGAATACTACTAAACTGTATAGAAGTTAAGTTACAACACACATAAATAAATATTTTCCAAATAAACCAAGAAAGTTTACATAATGTCTAGTACTCTAACCCCCGTCCCACCCTACCTCAAACCTGACTCGAGGCCTAATTCTCTCGTGCGTCGAACTATATAATACGTCTTCATGGCATCAAGAGGACAAGGGTTCACATTCCCCGGACCACGGCCAGACCCTGTGATAGCAACAGATCAACGCTGATGTGCATCTTGGTAAAGCTGAAGCAGTCCTCCAGCACGTCAGTGCACTGTGGCAAGTTAAGAGGATGGCCGGGGTTGTTCTTTGGGGCACGCTCCATCAACCTCGGTCCTCGGCACAACATGATCCCAATACTACAAATGATATTATATGCTATTAATCATTATATGAAATACCCGGGAATTTCCAAGTTAAGAATAATATAGTATATAGTATGAGTAATATATCCGAGGTTAGTATTAGGGTGGCCCAGGGAATTAAATGACATCCTTTTTCCGGAATAATCCTTCTCCTTAAAATGTTTACAATTAATTGTGACGTTTTGCTTTAATTAACTTTAGCTGCATTTCAAATGTTATACCATTTAAACATTAAATCATCTTTCTAACTTCGTTATGATATTTAAATCCCAAAATACCACTCTAGAATCTTCTTTTCCAAACTTATTAATTTTAAATATTTAGAGTTCAAATTCGATTTGACTTTCTCCTTGTAGTTATTTGATTTCAAGAGTTCAGATCCTATTTGTCTACTTAATATATTATTATTAGCTTTCCTAATTCCTCCCTCAATAGTTATATTATTGGAATTTTAATTTATTTAACAAACCCTCATTCTTCTCCCAATATTTTATTAATGATATCCTGGAATCTTCTTCCAACGTTAATATTCCGAAGTTGTTATTTCGAATTCTTTCTAATTTAATCTTATTACCATATTAACTAGTTACTGATTATTAACTCATCTTCTAGTTATTTATTATGTATATTTAATTAACTCCCTTATTTTGGTAGAAACGACTAATAATTTATTTAACAATATTAGTTCTCTTTTACCCTAAATTATTTTATTTAAACACCACGATCTCACGCTTCGCTCCTTCATCCTCAATACGCCGTCCTGCGCTTGCACTCTATACAAAACTTTCACGTTCTTCTTCTTCAAGCTCTTAACGATTTCACGCTATCTCCTAACGAGGTCTAGTCAATTCCCTAGTGCCAAGTGGTGATACAACAGGTAAAGTTTTGATTAGATCATGTGTTAGTCTATGTCATTTGGGTTTGCTGTTTCCTAATTGTGAACTGTTCTAATCTAGACGTTGGTGTCGACGACGAACGTTATTGGTGAATCTGTTGGTTTGTCTTCCTGAATCGAGGGAACGATCAGGTAAATTATGTGCTCATTATTGGATTTGGTTGTGAATTGTTTTCTATCACAAATTGTATTTGAAGAACTACGCTGTGGATTTCGTGATGGTTTTGTTTTGGGAGTTCTTCACTGGTATATAATTTTCTGGGGTTCTTGGTGCTCCCTAACTCACCATGTTGGTTCTCTGCACCATGAGCATGAATTATTTACACTGACTTATATATTGCGCTGCATACAATGACTGCAGTTAAGCTCTATGATCTACTCTATGGACTGATGATTTATAGGGCATGTGCACACTTAAGGACTTAGGGTGAGGGTATTTGGTATTTCAGTCCGTTTGTGATTGTTTGGTTGTTTTGTGGATATTCCGGTTGAAGGCTCCCCAAATGGTTTTACTGGTTGTTGGTTATTGAAGTGTGGAAATGGTTTACTGAATTACAAGCTCGAGTGTTTCGTCTATTCAATCTCAAAGGAATTTCTAAAATGTATTTTACTTAATGAGATGGAATTTACTCAGTTTTGCTGATTTGCACGATCCCTTCGTGCTTTTATTGTTGTTTTCTGATCGCAGGTACAAATTGCTAACTTGGGGAAATGGGGAACCCGCTATCACTTAGTTTATGAGGATTGAGATTGTTTTGAGACACTGATTGAGTTATGGTTTCTAGAAAACAATGTTTTGGTTACTTCATTGATGTTTAATGTTGATTTTAGTTTGAGCTTCCGCATAACTTGGATTTACAATGTTAAGTTAACAGTTTGGAAGGTTTGTGGTTTATTAGCCTGAGCATCCAAAGGTTTGGATGTGGCGGTAGCACCTTGGATTACAAGAAAGTCTTCCGCTGTATTTCGTGGTACAAGTGTGTTTCAATTCATGTATTCATTGTGTTATTCTTATTATGGTTTTGTATAAGTTTTGGCTTGCTGTTGGTCTCTGTTTTTCACTTTAAAGCGCATACAGGCCCCGAAAGTTCTATGTATTTTCGTAGTTTAAGCCGTGTCCGGACTTCTGTTCGAACATCAAAGTTCGGACAGCATGCGATGTAACACCCCTCATAACAAATACGTAATAATCGCTCACGTGAACAGGAAATAAGGCGTCTCACAGCGGAAGTAATTACAATAATAGAACTCACATGGGTGTTACTTGCCACCTCGCCCATGCGAGTGATGTAGCAGTACAACATCTTAACAACATTAAACATAAAGATACAATCCGCAGTGACAACGAGATACCACCTACATTTCTATCTAAGTATCAAAGCACAACTACTGTGAGCATCTAAACATAATCCAAATCTTACAATCCCTTTCCAGTTGAATCATCTAGTACATAACGAGGTATGAACGATAAATCCAAAATCAACAATGTCCTAACTACCCAATCCCGCACTTCGGCTTCAACGTGTTCAACAACCTGCACAATAAGTGTAGTATCAGCGATAGACGCTGAGTATGCCGGATCTGGACCCTATTGGTCACTTGTCATTTTTAACCGTCTTGATATTAGGTTGATTTCATGCTTTGTCATTTTACAGATATAATAATTACTGTAACAACATGCATGATTATATAATCATTCATCCGATTCAACCCGCCATATATGGATATACACATTACTGTCATACATCATACAATACAATGGCATTGAGAACTCATTCATCGTATGTTAACCTCATCACATAGTACATCACTCGGCCCTCCGGCCTTCACATATCATTAATTTTAGTTAGCACAGTACAACATTCGGCCCCCCGGGCCCTCACATATTATTAGTTTTGGTTAGCACTGTTGGGAGTCAGTTAGGACAACCCGAATTATATTTACTTGGACTGTAGTCCCACGTACACACAAGGTGCTCACTGCCCTGATCATCCGAAGACTCTGGGCTATTCACTTTGCCTTTGTAGAGGCGTCCATTTAGGTGGCCAAGGGCCTGGTGCCAACGGTAGCACACTCCGCCTGACGATCTATCTAGGCTCGATCAGGATTTAACTAGGGAAAACCCGGTACGGGATAACCCAAGAGATCTCTACCGCGACCAGCAGCCAGTGACTGTCTGGATTACATCATCACATTCATTCACACTCCACTGTTAGCTTTGTTAGTTAGATAGTCAGTTTCAGTTTTTGTTATGGAGTACATCACTTAATTGTTGGCTGCCCTATGGGTCTTACGCATGCCTAGAGTTATTCTAGGTAACATTCACGTTTGAGTCAAAGCTCTAGAGACCGACAATGTCGTGTCCCGTTCCTAAGTATTTTACTTAGGTTATAAATACATACTTGTAATACTTAGCGCATTAGGTCAGACAACAGTGGTCACAACACACATTTCGCATATGTAGTTTTATATAAGTCGATCTATAGTCGACGTAATATTAGTCCCGCAGGACGTTCGTGCATAAATAAATAATGCAATGAACATAACTACACATCATACACTACATCACATACATACCAACATACATACATTCACACAAGTTATTTATCAAACAAATCCGAGCCCGAGGAATTCCTCAGGACAACTCGGATCAAATCCCTTTACATACCGTACATCGTTGACTAGATTCGTGCAGAGCAGACCACTAGAGCTTTCGAGCGCGTACGTCGGGGATGCGATCTAGTAATACGAGGGACACTAAGCGTCAATCCATATGACAGCACAATTCGGTATTTCCGAATAACGTTTGAAATCTTAGCACTATGTCCCCAAACTTAACATTTGTTACTAGTTAAGGTATCGTTATTAATGTTTTATAAACCCCTCACTCGTTGTGCGAGTTAATTCTCGGTTTACATTAGAGCGTGAAACCTTACGTTATTCGCTTATGATACCTCACTAGGGTTTATGTATCAAACCAAAGTCTTATTCTAGCTTTGGTATTTTATTTCATTGTAACTATACTGTACAATTTTATTTCCTTGATACGTGTTTATATATGTGTATGCGTCTAGCATAACAGTTTGAATAACTATACTCGTAGCCACATAATATTATTATGTGTTATATTGGTTCCATAATGTTATACAATACGCTATTTTATGTGTCATTAACTTTATAACATATAGTTTTGGTACTATATGTACGTACCGAATATAGTGTATATCTTGACTCCCTTTCTCATCAAATCTCATACTCTCAACATTCCTATTTTACCACCTATTTTATAACATAATGCATTCATCATACATTATAAACTTTACACTATATTGTATCTTAATCCCCATTTGATTACTCACAAAACCTTCACCTAACTTATCATATGTTGTACGTCTCCTAACCTCATAACCTCAAAACTTTGTAGCATGATACCACCGACAGTTTCATAAGCTCACTTAGTTATATCGGGGATGTTTTAGATTCTTCAATAACTCAGTATTACCCCCTGTAACATGGTGGCACAGAAGCTCACGTTTTACTAGCATCTGAACAGCAACCTCTATTCCTATTCCTTTCCTTTGCTCTCGAATTTTGACCTCCCATTACCCCAAATATTAACACATTCAGTTAGATGTACTGGCAAGGATTTAAATTCATAAAACTCTCAATATAACCCTTTACATACCCTCTGTCACAGGGTTTTACAGAAACCAACTTTCAGAAAGGCCATAAACTGAAGTATCACATCCTGATATCCCCTCTTTTATTCTCTTCTGTTGGTTCACGTTTTGACCCTCAAGCTATCACAAATTAGTGACTCTTTTAGTTAAAGAATCAAGATTCTAAACCAAACAAACCCATCACAACTTGGTTAATGTCTCTGATATGCCATCATACTGAAACTAGACAGAACTGAAACAAAACTCCAAGACTGAAATATAAAACTACTAAACTCTCTTCTGTTCTTCCTTGCTCACGAATTGCCTTTAAGTTCTTCCCAATTTGCTGGCTCAGTTATGCAAGTGTTCCATCAAGCTTCTGATCCCAAACAGAACCCAAAACAGCAAGGGTTACACTCCTGAAGTCTGGACACAGAATCTGGGGAAAAACTGAAAAACTGATGCGCTAGGATTGGTTTCCTTGGTCTGGTTTCTTTCTCACTCTGCATGTTACTTATCTTCTTAGTTAGATGTCTTAATATGGTTTTAGATTTTAATCTAGCTCAACACAACCAAGACAGCATTCCTCACACCCCTTTACGAAAAATCTGAACTGAACAGAACCCAGAAAATGTGAACTGCTGTAAACTCCTTTCTGTTGTCTTGTTTTCTGTTATCTAACTTAGTTCTTAACTTCCCCAACGTGTCTGGTACCTAATCATATATTCTAATACAGTTCCAACTCCAAAACAACCCAAGACAATCTCTTTGATGTTACAGAATTATCCTCACACAGAAACTAGGAGACTGAAGGAGAAAAACTGAAACAACACTGAACTGAACTGATGTGTAATTTTCTGCTATTGCTTCCTTCTGCTCCCAAATCCGTTTCCTATTTACTCAACTTGCTTACTTACTTGGTTAGGTAGTTTATCCAGTATTTGACTCACAACACACCCAAGGTAATACCGTTAAACCCTCTGAAGTTTGCTTATACTGACACCAGAAAATTCCCATAGCCCAAAACCAAAACTGAAGTTATGACATCGATTAGTTTCTGTTCTGTGATCAACTTTCTGTTTTGTATCTAACTGTTCCTTAAACTTCTTCCTAATTAACCACAGCCTGACTTAGATATGTTAGTAATTTTCTAAAATCATTTGCAATTCAGTAAAGCTCCTTCTAGTCCCTCTGTACCCAGCTATACAGAACTAAAAAAAATAATGCAGAACAGAAACACAAATCTAATATCTTTTCCTTCTGTTTCCCTTCTTATTCTCTCATCTCACTTCTGCCTCTTTTCCCGAACTTCTTATCCAATAGTTACGGGTTTATTCAGGGTTTAACTCCAAGACAGATTCACAACAACCTGTTTAAGTTTCTGAAGGGTTAATATGCAAGACGATGGAGATTTCAGGAACTGAAATCTGAACCAATATGTTCTCCAGTACTATTTCTTTTCTGTTCTCCAAACTGATTTCCCTCGTTTCTCCTACTTCATTCACTCATGTTTTGCTAGTTTAGACAGGCCATAACTCACGTAGGCAACTCTCCAGTAAGGCCTTCACACAGAAGCTTAAAGAGTTCAACATTGAAAACAGACAGACAGGAAGAACACTGATGTATGTTTTTTTTCTGTTACATGATTGTGCATCAGGTTGGATTTTGATTTCTTCACGATGTTCTTACTCTCTCTTCGGTGTGTTAGAATGTTTAGGTTTCTTAACTCACAATACCAGCCAACTATACAGAAACCAAACACCTTAGGGTCTGGAACTGAAGTATCGACCTGGTAGCTTCCATCTGTTTTTCTGAGCATTCTCACACTTAGTTTTCCCCCATTATTAACATGTGTTGTTATGTGTTTCACTGAGGTTTTAAGTTTTTATCTGACTTCTATTAACCTCACACTACTTATGTAATGTAAATACACACGCAGGCCTCACAGTAATTGAACATCACACCAGAAACAAAACATACAGTTGCATCTGTTTCTTGTCCTTCTCTTTCCTTTTTGTTATAATCTGTTTTCGTTTATTGTTCTTCAACCCCCTCATGTTTAGAGGCCTAGTCAGTTCACAAACAGACCCGCATTGTTTCTGTGGTACCCAACATTACATGTTGATAATAGGTGGGTTCAGTAACTCTCACATTTTTGTCCGTTATTTAGCTCTCAGCAACTGACATTTTCGCTAGACAATGCATCAGGATTCCATAGTTCCCAACTAGTTCATTAACCAACAGTTTCCTTTCTCAGAGCACTATACGTGTATGTGGCTTGACATATCTGGATTCGAAAAAAAAACAGTATAGCCTATTTGGATCAGTTTACTACCTTGGGTTCTTTTCCTCTTCCTCTCTGCAACTAGCTCTCCTGATCCACTCCTGGTAACAATGTGAAACTCTCAGAGCTTGGACTTCCGGCCTCAACTGAAGGGATCACTAGGGATCAGACTTGACAAATCAGACAAGGAAAGATGGGGAGTTGGAGAAAACAGGAAGTTGTTTTTGAAGCTGTTACCTTCCTGTATCGCATCAGAGACACTGACAGCTCCTACTCAAGCGGTTTTCTCGAAGAGAACTAAGAGGCTGCCTGGAAGGTTCATGCATGGGAGGAGCAAGTGTTTGGAGGTGTAAGCCTGTAGTGTTTCGGACATCAGAAAACAGAAAACAGAGAAGAGAATATAAGGGGGAATGATTCGAGCTCTTACAGTGCATGGTTTTCCAGAGGTATTTGCTGGGTTTTTCTTAGGAAGTTCCAGTGCATATTATTGATGCATCTCCATTAGTTTTCATGCGTGAAGGGAGAAAGAATAAGGAAGTTAAACCCATGTTTCTTTTCGGGCAAAACAAGGAAGAGAAGACAAGGGACTGCGGTGCAACAGAAGAAAAAAAAACTGGGCAACGGCTTTACCTTGCTCCCTTTGAGTTGATTTACTCCAGGGCTTCTAGGACTTGAGCCAAGGTTCAGCATGTACAGAGAGACCCGTTTGTTTTTGCCTTGAGCTGCTTAACCATTCCTTGTCGGCAGTTTGAGCCCAGGGAATCAGGCACGCACAGAGGGAATCGAACCAAAGCACTCGAGTTATTTGCACCATGGAATGTAGGAATTTCAAGAGTCCCGCTCTGGACTGGGCTACATGTACATGAAGTACCGAGAGGGTGTGAAAAGGTAGAGTGGGTTTCGCAGCCGATAACACCCACACACCCGAGAAGGAAGAAGCACAGATTGGAATCCAGAGATAGTTAGAGGATGCAGGCGTGTATGGGTGAAGGAGTTGGTGCGAGTGTCGTATGGGAACTATCAATAGGGATGGGCACTTGGAATTGTTGCATGAAAGCACATGACAACCTGAAGAATTGTCTGTTCTGTCGCTCTTGAAGATTGAATTGGTTGTGTTTGGGACACCGATTTCAGAGGGAATGTCGGGTGATTCGTTTTTTTTTCTTTTCTGTAACTTAGTTTGGTGACTACTAATTATGGTTTGTGGGTAGTTTATAACGAATTCGAGCACAGCTCAAACGGTTAAGGTCTTGGGATAGGTACGATAGGTCTTGGTTTTGAATCCCGGCTAGAGCATGTTGCTCTCTTTTTTTGTTTCAGCTCTATTAAACCTATTTATTGTATCTAAGTGACTTGTGTTAACATGTCACGTTATTAGTCGTACGTACTTATATATATACGACTATTTCGTCATGTCACATTTTGGTTATAAGTACAACGTTAAGATCTTGTAACGTTATGTACATTTACATATATATATATATCCGTATTAATCAATTGTTCGCAGGTTATTACTTGTTTGATTATTTATACCTTAATATAGCTATTTATATATTAAAATAGCGTTTAATTATTTAGGGGTATTTCATGCGAGGACGGGTCCGAGTTGCAAGTCTCGACTTACGTCCGAACTTGCAAGTTCGGACCAACGTTCGGACACGCGCGTAAGGATTTTCGGGATTTTTAAAACTCATCTTGTGTCTGAACTTTGAAGTCCGGACACAAGTTTGGACGTCATAGTATTTGGTTTTCTCAACTCTCGTCTTGTGTCCGAACATCAATGTCCGGACACAAGTTCGGACAAATGGTATTTCACAGTTCAATTTTCTCGGCTTGTGTCTGAACTTCCCATGTCCGGACACAAGTTCGGACCAACACTATTTTTCCCTTCTAGGACTCGTTTGAAGTCTGTTTTAAATTCCGTTTGCGCCTTTAGCTTTGTATTTTCATAAGCTATCTTTTGAGGTAAAATCCAGGGTGTTACATTATAACTCACAAAAGGTAAAAGGTACTAGTGTTAGTAATAAGTAAACAGTCATACCAATATTTGCTCTATCATACTCCAACCCGTGCTCGCCTGTGCGAGCCCTTTAGGACGCACCTGAGGGTGGGTGCGCTCAAGGAACCACTCGATGTATCCCGGTGCCACCTCCCTAGGCTGGCGAGCCCGCACATCCGTATAGCGCGAGTTGACAGTCCTCAAATTGTTTAGAGGTGGATCCCAAAATCATACCTTGCCTCGTAGTTCCAGTTGTGTCGATAATGAAAGTAGCTAAGGGGTCTGATCGACTCTGAAGGGATGGAGTGAATGAATCCAAACTGTCTGAGATAGCGGTCTGAAATGTAAAGCTCTTGACGTACAATCTGGATCGTTCATTGCACACCTAAGTGTTGCTGACGCCAAACAACATCCACTCAACCTGTTGCATTTCAAAAAAAAAAGTTAAACATGTGTTAACCCAAACCACAGAACGCAACTGTGTCAAACTCCACCAATGATTCAACTGTACCTCAGTTGAGGCAATCATGTGTAATCGGCTTCTAACGTAGCGCAGCCTTTTGTCATCTATCACATTCTTCGATAGATGCTCCCACTTTGCCACTGTTGGGCTGGTGTCATCCCAAACCTCGATCTGCACTAGTCTGAGTGTGGCGAAGTACTCGTATATTTTACACTACAATTATCATACTTAACCATTATGTCAAAGTCCTAAAATATTTAGTTCGATGCATTGTCACTTGTTCAACAGTTATGACCTATAGCAACGTCAGACATCTAGGAAGCTGACATGTCTTGGCTAGTATAACGATCCCGAGCTTTTGATAGAGGTAAGCAAGTGTAGTTGTTCCCATGCATATCCAGATATGTAGGCGGAGTCACGGAGGGGTCAACAGGAGTATGGCATGACACAATTATAGCCCTTGTCGATCAGTATCATGTCTCCCACAAGGTACCGCAAGTACCCCCTAGTCTCCTGTGCAGATGTGCAGAACTCACCCCATAATGGTCGCAGAGCGCTCTATAAGGTACTTGCTTCTTATCCAAATACCTACAGTCAATTAAGTCCTTCATACAGGTGAAGCCAAACAACTACACGATGTGTGGGATCACAACATCAAAAGAGGGTGCATGGTCAGTAGGGAGGATCGCTAACCATATATGGATGGTACACCACTACTCGCCGGTGATGGGGGATCTCTAGGATGTTGTTGACGTTGTGAAGAGTCATCTCTTCGAATGACGTAAGGAAAGAGTTCATGTCCGGTTTCTATCTCTTCACGAATGCAAAAATAAGCGCAAGGTCAAAGCTACCATGAACAATATGGGACGTTGTGAAGAGTCATCTCTTTGAATGATGCACAACCCCCGTCATCTCTACCATGTCCCGTAACTCCTCGTGTCTCATAGTGGATGAAGTCCACAAATCCAGCAGCTAAGCCTTATACTTGAAGCTAAGTACCCCCCCCCCCCCCTGCATGCTCAAAATTTTAATTAATGTCAAATTAGAATTACATGATATTTCTTAAGCAAACTTAAGTTAGAATATAATTAAAAACAAGAACATACCACTCTTTGTCACACGTCAAGTGCGATGTGACCTCTGAAACTAAGGATCAGGGTAGTATCATGAGGACACCCGGGCACAAGAGTTCCATCAAGCAACCAATTAGTAAGGATCCTCTCCTTCGGCTGCTCCTCCTACACATCATCTGGGCTAGATCTGCCCTGAATCCACCACATCTGAGTCGTCCTTGCCGGACTGGGAAGCCAACCTAGGAGTAATGTGGCTCAATCGTATGGGAGGCTATGATCCCCCCACCCCTATACTGGACCTCGCCACCATAGCTCTATTGCCAACCACCGAATAAGTAAGATGGTTGTTAGAGTAGTGCTACGATGTCAGATGCTGCTGGGCCTACTAATGTAGAAACTGCTACTGTTGATGCAAGAGTTGCCTGTGTCTAGCCTACTCCTGAGCTACTAGCTGGCACTCCTCAACTAGACGCCTCCTAACTGAGGCGTTGGCGCCGCACGCCTCTTCTATCCTATTATCGGTGTTGGGAATGGTTGCTCACCTCGGCAACCCTAAGATGAGCTAACACCTCTAACCATGAGTCCCGTCATCTATTGTTACCAATAATTTCAAAAGTAATTAATTAGAATTGGTTGAGGTTAGTCAAAATCGGAGTAATTACAGTTCAGTTAAATGTGTTCAAAGTTAGTCAAAACCGGTCAAAGTTAGTTGATATCGGTCTAATTTAGTTAATTAATGTGGTTTAAATTCAGTCAGAATCGGTCAAAACAGGCCAAAACTAATTAAACTAATCAAAACCGATCAAAAACGGTCAAAAACGGTCAAAATCTCGGTTCAGCGCACGTCACCGTCTACCTCCACTGTGCTCGCTAGCGCGCCTCCTTCGTTCCTATGTCAGCACGCACCCCTCCGTCCATGCGTTGACGCCCATGTTCCCATGCCCACGTTGAATCCCACCCCACATGGCAGCCGTCGACGCCCGTTTTCTAGGGGGGTAGTCGGCCCATTTTTTTACTATTTTTTTCGTATTTTGTTCTATTCTAAGTCTTAATCTACTAAAAACTGTTAATTATGTAGGAAAAAACATCTGGGAAAGTATATCTCAGTCGGTGGCAATCGAACTCCGACTCCCCCGTACTTCAACTCCCACTCCCACTCCCGATTCTAGAGAGAAGTCAAGAGGATTTTAGAGAGCTATAGTTTTTAAGAATTTGAAATGAGATGGAGAGATAGTGGGGTGTAGGTGTATTTATATAAATTTATGAAAAATACGGTCCTACTTAGTTATTCGATATTACATAAGTGTAACGTCAAATTAAGAGCAATATCGTTTCAAAAGGTCAACCTATTCAAGAATCTTCGGATCGTTTGTTGTCAAATCCTGAAGCATTTTGTCGCTTATTACCCCTTCCTTATCTCTAAAACCTAAATATCCACCATAAACCTTTCCTTGTTTAAGTCTCACCCTTAATTTTAAGGGTGCCATTCTAAATTTTTTTTAAAAAAATTCCAACTACACAAATTGAAAAACTGAGTGCGCAAATGATTTTTATTTAATGCGGCTTCTCAGTTTTACTTAAAATATCATTTATAAAGAATAAAAAGATTCGATCCAAGGGAGTGGGAAAACGAAAAAGAAATGAGAAAAACATTTATCACGAGGGAGTTATCTCTTTCCCCTGCCCTGTCCTTCACTAACTTCAACAAATAGCTGAACTGCAGAGAGGATTCGGTAGGAACGGCACGCAAACTCACACTCTCCCTTCTTCTGTATCTGTCTCACTCAGCCATTTATTGGTCACTAGTACTCTCACTAATCGTCACCTAGCGCGAGCGGGAGTTCACATATAAACAAGACAGAGTCACTCACAACCCCTCACTAATAACAGGGGAAAGAGACAGCAGCGGCGACTGCAGGAACCCAATTATTCATTCATGGAGATGGGAAGAGCGGTGAAGCTGGCAGTGGGTGATGCTGTTCTGACCGGCATGTGGGTATTCTCCGCCGCGACTATAGGGGCTTCAACAAGAGCAATTGCCAGCACAATAGGGGTCGAGGGTCCCGCTACCCTGGTGATAACAGTCTTCATTGTGGCTACACTCGTCTTCGTCTTCAGCGCTGTTGGTGCTATGCTTGGTGGCGCCAGCTTCAACCCCACCGGTACTGCCGCCTTTTACGCCGTTGGTTTTTCTAAAGATTCCCTCTTCTCGATGGCGCTTCGATTCCCCGCCCAGGTGCTTATTATGATTGCTCACTTGTTTGTTAGGTTGGTATTTGGTGAAGAGGAGCATATCTATCTTATTATTAATCTAAAGTTTGTGCATGCGAGAAAAGAATAGTTACTCGATTTTGCTTCCCAGACATGAAGTAAACTTTTCCGATTTCTTGATGGGGTCTTTTTGGGTTCTGATCTGGATTGGGGTTTGTTTTGGTCTTGATTAAGATTTGTTCTCTGAAACTTGCCAGATTGACGATTTTTCTGAATTATTTTACTAATGATGGCCATTCAATCGGTAAAATGATTGTACGGCGCTTGCTGTAGAAATTTTCTCTTTATAGAACTCACTTATCAAAATACTCTCTATAGATCGGCTGCCACCAAGCTAGCCCAAAAACCACCCACTCTGGATGCTATTCATATGATCTCAAATCTCATCAGAAACGGCTAAATTGGTAGGAACTCATTTTACAAACACCAGAGAATCACATCTTAACCATGAGTCCATAACCCCATCTCGTCAATTGTTATTCTTTTGAACAATTACTGGTCCTGTGTTATGATTTCACTAGCATTTTTGTCCAGTTCGAATAAATGTATCTTTTTCTTCTTGCACTTTGAGAGGCAAGTTATCCGCTGGAAACTGATCACAGAAATGACCTCTCTTACTGAGCAGGCTCTTGGTGCAGTGGGCGGGGCCCTGGCTATCAAAGAGTTGATGCCAGCACAATACAAGCATATGCTTGGTGGACCTTCACTCAAAGTAGACATTCACACAGGAGCCATTGCTGAAGGAGTGTTGACTTTTTTCATTAGTTTGGCTGTTTTAACCATCATACTAAGGGTCCCTGGTCCTCCCATTGTAAAGACATGGTTGATTTCTATGACGACAGTGTCTCTGGTCGTAGCTGGTTCTTCCTACACAGGACCCTCGATGAATCCTGCTAATGTGAGTGGAAGAGCACCCTTTTTCTTCCTGAAGTTACCACGTCTATTTTGTTACTGGGCTTTTTCCGTTTTATATATGTTGAATCTTGAATTTATGCTGACCTTGTATCTCTTGGTGTTATGTTTTTCAAAGTAGTGGTATCAGGTATCATAGCAGAAGAGCTTGTGTTCTTGAGGGTACCTGTTTCGTTTATCAGTGAAGTTAAGGAAACTATATAAGACCTATATACATGATAGTAATTTTCTTGCAGATGTTACCACTGGTCTTCTCTGGCCACTGATGTCCCTGATTTTGTAGATAGTATCTTCATTCATGGCGTAAACCTATTTCTTTTTTTAGCTGAATGATATCCCTTGTCTTCGGAATGACTAGTATATTATGCGGAAGAAAAATGGGAATAT
The DNA here is from genome assembly GCA_023374045.1 of Limonium bicolor. Lineage (NCBI taxonomy): Eukaryota > Viridiplantae > Streptophyta > Magnoliopsida > Caryophyllales > Plumbaginaceae > Limonium > Limonium bicolor. The sequence continues at coordinate 209,841,898 of CM041781.1, forward strand.
GCGGAAGAAAAATGGGAATTTTTCACTTCTATCTGCAATCATATTGAAGTGTGATACTAGAGTTATACGTGGAAGAAGATTAGTTGTGTGATGATGAATTCTACTTTGTCACAAATTAAGCCAAACGTAGGCAGTGAGAATACGATTAACAGTGGGAACCGATATGGCAGGCCAGGTGATCTTCAGAAGATTTTTCCTTTTGAGCTGTATTGCTCTATAAAATGTAGAAACTGACAGTACAAAGATTGGAGGGGGTATCAGCTGTCCTGTGACTCTTATTTCCGCTATTATGGGTATGAGACCTCTGGGAAATGGCAGCATATTTCGTCTGTTAATGGATCTAGATAGCCCTTAAAATTGGTTTTGAAACTGCTCATGCTCTGCTGATGATTTGATGATCATATTTGCTGCAAGAATTTAATACAGTGCTGATTTTGTTGTTTCCATGTTTCTTTCTGATATTCATCCATTGAATAGCAATAGGGATCAAAGCGAACTGGGTGCATGTGATGATGGTCATCAAAGTGGAAAAGCTAACAGAAATGAAAGTGGCCATTTCTTTTTGTCATTTTGCCTTGTAAAAGTACTAATGATATCGTTGTTGTGATTGGCAGGCATTCGGTTGGGCATATGTGAATAACAGGCACAACACATGGGAGCAGTTCTACGTATATTGGATCTGCCCTTTCATTGGTGCCATAACAGCTGCTATGGTGTATCGTGTACTGTTCCCAACGCCCAGCAAGAAACAGAAGAAGAAAACCAAGAAGGCTGAATAATAGCCACATGCTTTCCTAGTTTTATTTGTTTAGATTACATGGCTGGTAGCCACTGATATTATGAAGACTTCTCTTCTAATTCTGCTTTGGTTTGATGCCAAGTTCTGTAACTTGAGATCGTCATGTCAAATCCTGTATTTGTTGCTGAATTCCGAACATGGAAGTCAATATATATGCAATTCAGAAGGGAAAAAAAGAATTGAGAACATCTCCAACACCAAATAACAATCTTTTGGGGAAGTAGAAGAGGTACATCAATATGTATAACCGAGGTTCCAATTGGCATACAAAGTAAAACGATCTAATTAATTGCCATCAAATGATAAACTTACTCTGTAGCCTAATTACACGAACGAAAGAAAAAAAAATTGGTTAACAGCAATATCCTGTTATTTTATAAAGTTATAAAAATTTGAGGTTTTACCCTCACCGTCTAGTTCGTTCTCCCTCCATTCTCAAAGCTACAGCTCTCAAAATGAAAATAAATGGGCTATGCGATCAAATTCGGCAGCAAAATGACTCAGTCGTCCGTCAATATCCTCCAATCAACAAGAGATAAAACTCAGCTAAGCATATCATGTCAAAGCCGACATTGCTTCGATGGCACTTCCAAGTGGCCATGCCGCTTCTACCTGTGAATCCCTGTACGGCACCCTCTTCACCAATGTCATGGACTGTGAAGGATCCAGACCTGTTTATTTCACAGAGAGAGATCAGACGAGAATCAAAACACCAACAGGGATAGGCTTTTAGAAAGAATCACACATTGCAAATGGAAAACACTACCACGTACCAAAGCCATCCACGAGCAGCACGTATTGATAAGTGAGATCCATGCAAAGGTAGGGCAGATTACCCTCTTCCACATCTGGGTATTTAGCTTTGCCTTCATCCAGCTTGGTTTCACAAGCCTTCTTAGCAGCATCAGCGAACTGTGAAGGACGGACTTCAGCAACAGGCTTTTTTGGGTCAATAAAACCAGCCTGCATATAATGACCAAGGAGAACTTATAAACAGCAGAAAGAAACCGAAATAGTGGTCCTCATTCGTCGGTTTATTATGGAATAAAACAAAAATAAACATAATTACCTCAGCAGCTCTGTCAAAGAAGAATGAAGCGACAAACAGGTTCTTCTGTCCATCACCACCACCACCATTCCAGACACCATTGAAAGTGCACTTCATGTGGGTACAAGTTGATTCGTTTATTTTGAGAGCACGTTGTGCCATGACCTTGCACTCTTCCACGTTTCCCCCCATTGGAGACGCAGCAACTTTGTAGTCATCTCCTCCATACTTGTAAGTTCCTTCAAGGGTGGAAATTTTTTTTTTGTAATGAATCAGGGAATTTAGATTTACTTATTACACAGTGAAATACATTAAGCAAGAGCAATAAGCACCTTGATATCCAGCTAAGATGCAAGGATTTGAAGCATCACCAACAACCTTAAGAATCTCAGCTCGTGCAGCTAATAATCCATAATGCAAGTAACTGCAAAATTAAGAAGTTCAAAAATGTCAAACACAAATTTCAGGCCTAGCATACTTGTTCATCAGACATGGGTTGGGAAAGGACTATGCATCATGGAGGTAGACTAGACCTGTGGATGTATAAGTGATATTTCTGTCCTCGAAGATACATGTCCTTCACATACGAGTCCTGTCCCCCTGTCACTATTGGAGCATTCGCAGCGTCACTATCTGATATGGCATACGCCATCTGAACAGATCCACCTCCAAGGTCAACTACGCCAACTGTGCCAGAGTATGGCTTTCCTACATATCCCAAAAGATAATTTACTGTAACCTGCATACAAAATGATACTATCAGATAATTCCCCTAGCGACAATCACACAATTAGATAGTTTATCAAGATATAAATATAGAAACACCCAATGGCAGATGGGTGCTTACATTGGCACAACAAGATAGAAACTGATAAGTAATGCAATAGAGAGAGAATTCGCAAAAAAATGCATAAATGGAGAGTAGACATGTTCAAGCAACTCCATATTGAACTAAAAAGTGTGCAATGTAGATAGCTAGGTTATAAGATCACATAAAAGGTGATAATTTGAGGTTCTACCAAAAAATAACACTATAAAAGCCAAAATGAGAACGTGTGAAACAGAATATCTGCAGCGAGACGATAACTAAAACCTGTTAAAGAATCCCATAGTACCAAGAAGGCACCAGACTACTTGATGAGTGAAGCTACATAAAGATTTACAAAAGATTTGAAATGAGAATAGTGGATGGAGCCAACACCATGGCAACAATTAAAACTGACTCGGGCATCGTGCCAATAGAATAAAAATTCATATAGAGTCATTACTTGGCTACTCAGGCACCCAGCAAAGTAGCAAATTATGGCAAAATTACAATACTCAGTTCTTCACAGATGTAATAGTTGTTTCATATTTTTACTGCACTTCTCGATGACCTCACCAAAATTCAATTAACCATCTTATATAATATTCAATAGCAAGTAGGTTAAACGAACAGAATAAAATTAACAGTTCAGGCAATACGGTGTTTTGAAATTCCCAGGACAAGTGTTAGTAGAGTTATGTCACTCAAAATGCCAGCCCATGGGCCTTTCTGAAAGAGCATGCTTCTAACTCACCATTAATAGAAACAAAAAACTAACCTAGACATAGCCAAATACAATAAACATCTTCGGCCAATTTTCTAGTTATTCCGCCACAAAGCACTCTTTTCTCGGGAATAAAATCCACATCACTTAGCACTCATACAAGATGCCCTGGAAATACTATCAGTAAACAAGAGACAAAAGCTACAAGATCAAGCATCTAGAAAAAACTCAGATCTACTGCAAATTTGTCCAGGAAAAGAGTAAACTTCAGAATAATAGACAGTAGTGAATCTCAACTTCAGCTCAGCATTAACAGAGAACTGAGCGTTACTTAAGCTAGAAAGCGAAGATAAACCGGAGAAGCATATTTTTCTTGACAAGGAATGATTCATACGCAAATGCAAGAAAATGAAAGAGACAGTTGGAGGCATACCCATTGGTAAGCACCTTCTTGAGTGCCATCAAGAACAGTGACCCAGTCGGATTCAGATTTAAAGTCACTTTTGTCTTTCAGAAGGTCTCTCACCTAAAACAAAAACCTATCAGGATCACTGTCGTGGGCATGCATAGATAATTCCTAAGTTTTTTTTTATCATATAATCATAACACGTAAAGTAAGGGTTCAAATATGGAACACCTACCGCCTGCAAAATTCTATCAGGGGCGTCACCTTCCAGTGCCCTCAAACCAGCAGTAGCCTACGGATTCACAACAGGGAAAAATCGATTAGCTTCATCTTGTTATCACCTTGATCAAAAGAATCTGTGGAAGTAGAACAAAAGGAACAAGTGTCTCGACCTACCCCAACTTTGACAGGTGTCACACCTCGTTGGTCCTTGGGGACAACCTTTTCAGCCTTTTCTAGTAGGGGAACCAAGGAACGTGCAGCATCTTGTGGATTGGCAGCATATGCACTCAAACCAGGTTTTAGCTAACGAAACAAGAAAAATAGGGGAACAAAAAAGTGTCAGACAATATCACGGGCGTTGGAATAGCCAGGAAAATACTTCCGGGCTGTCACAAGTCAAGCATTCCCAAATCGGATCTCACGAAGCACAGAACCAGCATCTGGTTAAACCTTAATGAGAGATAATCCGTGTAAGCTATGGAAAAAAAACAGGTGAATCTGTCTCACAAACAGGTTGTATCGAAAGGAGACATACTCAAATCTAAAAGCTATAATTTTAAACGATATGGGCCCGTCGAGGTTAAATATGCAGCAAACAATCAGCATTACAATTAAATCTGTAGACACGAGCACAGAAGTTTAATTACAGCATAATTCCTATGAAATTTCGAAAGGAGACATACTCAAATCTAAAAGCTATAATTTTAAACTATATGGGCCCGTCGAGGTTAAATATGCAGCAAACAATCAGCATTACAATTAAATCTGTAGACACGAGCACAGAAGTTTAATTACAGCATAATTCCTATGAAATTTCGAAAAAAAACATCCAATTCCATCAGCAAATACGTGTTCTGTGATGAACAATCAAGCACACAAATGCAAAACCCAGAAATACACTTACAGCGTCAAAGAGTTCGAGATCATTGCCGATGTGAACGAGATCTAAGTTCTTATCAAAGCAGAACACATGAACTCTACTCCCCGAACTCCCGGCATCAAAGATCACCGCGTAACGGTTCCCGACGGAGTTCGTACCGGAATCAATCTTCCGGTTCTTATTGCCAACCGGAGAGAATCCATCATCAGTCGGTCGGGGCATCATAAATAGGACGAGAGTAATCAGAAGAATCGGTAACGACACGACAAGATTACTCCCTGGTATCGTTGTAATTTATCCCTCGTCGATTCCGGGTGGTGTTGCATCCTGCCGCGCTTCATCATCTTGTCGATCGAGTACTCTCCGATCAGATCCGAGGAAGAGGAGGAAGTGAGGGAAGAGGAGATGGGGACGTTGGCAGTGGAAGAGTGTGAATGCTGTTGTTGTTGCTGGCTCTCGAGCAACTCGCCTGACGACGGCGACCTGTAACGGATCTGGCCGTTCACTGTTGCTGAAGATGCACCCGTGGTAGTTGGTGTTTGAGGTGGCGGCGACCTCAGCAGCCTCTGGGATTCCCTATCTGACTCCAGCGCTCTAGACTTTTGAGTCGTGAAGTTGGAATTTTTTTTCTTCTTCTTCTTCTTCTTCTTCTTCTTCTGGGTAGTGAGGGGTGTAGTGTGGAGACGAAGAGTCTCAACTATGGTAGAAGAATTGACTACAATGGAGATCTCCGCGTTCCAAACGGATCCCCCGGTCTCTTATTCTCTTTAATCTCTCTTCCGGAGAAGAAAGAATAGGAAGAAGAGAATACGGGACTGGGAAGAGTGGAGAGAAGATGCCTATGGCTTGGTCTGTTGTGTGTAGGAAGAGAGAGTTTGTTTGGTTCGTTGGTTATTTACCATCTGAAACATGATCTGCTTCTGGGAAGATTGGGAGGGTGTTTCGTAGTAGGTCGAGTGGAAAAGTGGCAAAGTCAAGGCGTTGAAATGCCCAAGCTCAAGCAAAGCAACTGGGTATCGTGTAATTGTTAAAAGCTAGTAGTGCTAGTACTTGAAAGAAAAAAGACACTAAATTTCTATGATAGTTGTCATTTTAATAAAATATTGGTACTATTAGCATCTGTACTAGTTTGATTTTTTCCTTTTTTGCCGATGTTTTTTTTCTAACAGCGATGATGTTTATGTACCACCTGCCAGAATTTTTAATCATCGGATATATGTTCCAAAATCTACGCGTAATTTTCATTTTGAATATCGACTCATTGTCATTGGAAAAAATCATAAGGTGGAGACTATGAACAGAAACTATCTCCCAACTGAGATAACTGGCCAGGGTGAATCATACAATCAGTCTAGTAATTCACATTCGCACGTTGAAAGTTGTTCATAAGGTCCAAACTTTTGCCGCGATGATTCTCGTGTACTAATCTTGCATAATCTGTGATATCACATACTTTTCCCGGACAACAAGAAAATGGGTAAAACCAAGCATAAAATCTGGTCACGTAAAGCAGATTATCAGCACAATAACCATTCCTTCACTAGTTTCCCTTTCGCAAGAAAACACCCTTTGTTCTTCCTGTCAATCCTCAACGGACTTCTCACACGAAACATCAGCTCCTTCACTAGAGACCTCACTGGTGGCTTGCCTCTAATACAGCTATGTTTCCCAAGCCCACACACAACCACAACCTCAGCCGGGATCGCACCTTGCCTCGAAGACAAGAACCGGGAACGAAGCTCTTCCATCCAATGCAGCAACATCAGATAAGCCGCGGCTAGATGCATCCCATGCAAATCCAACTTCCATACTGTCGAATCCTCCCATTCCATTACCTTGTCAACCAGAACTCTGTTGGACCCAATCATCAACTCTTTCACCAGCAAACCCTCGTCATCACCATCCAGAATCTCCATAACCTCCTTCATTGAGACTGGGCAGTCTTCAGGACACAATGACATTGACACAATCGTTGGACATGAATTCAGCACCGAATTAAATGTTCGAATCGAGAGCCCTATACCGTGACTCTTCATCCTTTCTAACCAAGACGCCATCTCAGAAAGCTTCCAGTGTGCTCCGTACGAAGACAGAACCATATTCGAGCAGATCACATCCAGCAGATATCCTCTTTCCACCATTTTATCGACACTTCTTAGCATTTCATTATACATTCCAACACGTCCATATCCTTCAACTACAGATCTGTACTCAAACACAGATGGCTTCAAACCCAAAGAAACCATTCGATCGATCAGATTCTCCGCCTCTCGAGGAGAGCCTGTACCACATAAACCACTGATGAGAGTACTGTAGGCTTTTGTCTTCACGTAAGTGGAAGAGGAGGTGGATATCAACTCCTCCAAACGATCATGTACACTGCAGAACCCGCTATCTGACTTGTGTTTAACATGGGCATTCAGCAGGTTGCAGTAAAAGAAAACCAGTTCTCTTTCCTTGTAACAGAACGAGCAAATGGTTTCAGAAATAAAATCTTCTGCTACTTCAAGTTCTCCTTCTCTGTACAGTAAAGCAACGACATCAGCAGACAGCTTCGAGTTCCACACAAACCAAGATGTTTCCTTAACCCTTGCATACAACTGACAAATTGCTAATTCATAAGAAAAGCATATAAGAAGAAGTCAAACAAACAAGTGCTGGAATTGAAGAGTTTATTGTGCCTATCACTTACTGGCATGACGAGAAATGACAAGTTGGGACCAGACGACGGGCTGCTTGGAGAAAGAAGGTGAGAGAGGGTGTTCAGAGTTACATTTTTTGTTGAAGAAAGGACAAATTTGTTAATCATGCGATTGATGGTAGATGGGTCTTTCGGAGATGAGGATGTGGCAATGGAGATGAGAAATTCTTGGCCCTGTTTGGGTAATGAACATTGAACTCGCAAATGGAAGTTCAGAAAAGAGCTTGGAAGTGGCAACTGTGCTGAGTAGTGGTAGTGGCGGCAGCTCAATTGCAAACTTGGCATACCTGGAGCCCTCATTTTCATGGGCCAAATCCAATGGTTTTTCCAAATTACATAACTATCAAACCCTGTTACATGTAAGAAAGTTTTATCAGGGTACGATTAGCATAATGAGCGGCTTACCAATGATACTGTGCTGACTAACGTCTATCAATATTGTGAGAAATGCGAAGTATTATCATGACCGATGCAATATGTCTAATTAAATAAGAAATAAATCCCGACCAAAACAGCTCTCTCCCTTTAAGCTTGACAGTAAACTTCAACAAAATAAAATAAAAAGACAGTAAACAAAAACTGCAACAGAAAGGGCAGAACACTACAAGAAGGTGGAAGTCCATGGAATGGAATTATCAGATGAACTGCGGGGTCACATGTTTAAGATCAAACGGAGTCACCAAACTGAACACTGGATATTGTGCACGTAAAGGCAAACATAGACAATTCATGCCGGCGAACAGAAACCAGTACCGAAATTGGGAACTAGGGTTGCCACAAGAATGAAAGAAATCTATGTATTAGCTAGTGGCATGGATGGCTCTACATATTATAAGTTTCATAAGTTTGTAATTTGGGAAAGGAGCACAAACCAATTTCAGGACTTGAGGCGGTGGGTGGAGGAGAGAACAGATTTGGAGTTCGAACGGAGCAGCGGCAGAAGCTAGGGGGTTTCAGAAAGCTGAGAAAGGGATGAGGAGCGGGGCCGTACAGTGGGGTGGGGTGGGGCGGGGCGGGCGGGAAGGCGTTGGAAAGGAGAGGCAGAGAACGAGGAGCAGATCAACTGTATGTAGGATCATCTTTCTTTGAGCGGTGCTGCATTATAAATGTAACCAGTCATTATACATTAGTTATGTTCCGACACAATTTAAATTATTTAATGATGACATTGTGAACATATGTTTTTTGTTTTAAGGATGTTATTGCAGTATATATTCTATATACTAAACATGCTAAAGGATCGGCACAATGTAGTCTATGAGAAAGAAAACGTTCTCTCCTCTCTCCTCCTCTTGTTCTAGTTTTTTCTTGTCTTTATGTTTTTACTTAGTAGTTCTCCATCTAGTCTCTAGATGTTGTTTTGTTTAATAATAATCCTCTTTAGTTTTTTGTCTTCTCTCCGGGTATGGGAGTTTCTTGTTGTGTATAGTTTGGTTTTTAGTTTCGTTGAATTTTGTGGGTTTTGGGTGGGATATGCAAACAAAGCTTCAATCTTCTATGTTGTTGCAAGAGCCGAAGAGTCTAATCTTTGCTCCGTGGAGCCGATGGCTGTCAATGAAGTCTACTCAGCAGACGACGCCGAAAAAGCCGGTTGTGCCGCTAGCACCAACGGTGGTGCCGATGGCGGTGGTCATGGTGATGGTGATGGTGAGTTCTCACTGTCAGTGTGGGGAAGAAGGCAATCCAGCAACCTCTATTCTAGAAATGACATCTGTAATTTGCTGGTTAGGGAACTTGACACATGTCCTACATGGTGTCACTTTGCATGTACTCCTCCTTATATAATATAATATATATGATGTTTTCAAAAAAAGTATATATTATATATACTGAACGAGTGTTACGTGTTTCTTAAGGAATTCATGGTTTTTTGTTATGTTAATGTCGGTGTATCATTGTATTTTAGATCTTAGATTTATGTATGTCTGACTCTTTTGTTGCATTATGTTTTTAGGGCTTCTTTAAGTGGCTAGTTAGTCGAAGGTTGGACCCAGTTTCAAGGGCTTGGAGTGTGGGTTGTATTAGACAGATCGATTAATCAAATTTCTTATCACAGTTTTCTTGCCTTCTTGTTTTTTGTCGTTTTCTTCGTTGGTCGTGTTTGCCTACCATCAAGTTTTGTAATTTGGAATCAGAGCAAAAATAATCAATTTTGAACTTATGTTTGCACAGAGGAATGGAGGATTGCGATGACATGGGAGAAGGTTCAAGATGACGGAGGCAACAAGAACAAGAAAAGGACGTTGGTGCTAAGGGTCGTCCCGGTAAAGTCAAGAATGTGCTGATAGATACCACTGGTCCACTTTATCTACAGAGCTCCGATCAACTATGTCTTCTTCTCACAACGAAGGAATTCAACGGCAAAGGATTTGCAACCTGGAAGAGGAACATGTTCGTTGCTTTGTCAGAGGAACAAGTTTTATTTCGTCGATGATTCGTTGGAAAACCTATCGACTGCCCAGTTCGAGCTCGTGCCTGGGTGAGATGTAACAACATGGTAATTTCGTGGATTGTCAACTATCTGGACCGACATACAGGGGAATCAATGGTTTTCAATTCCACGGTCGTAGAAATCTGGAACGAGCTCATATCCACATTCGAGAAATCAATTTGGCAAAGTACTACGCTCTTGAGCGAAAACTGGCACAGATTAGACAAGGGGGTGACATGGTCAGTGTTTACTATACCAAGATGAAGCGGATTTGGGACAAGATCGACTCAACCATGACGGTAGCAACCTGAATTTGCTGGGGAGCGAACCAGATGAAGGAGTTCCTCCGATGTCAACGCATAATGAGGTTTCTCATGTCAAATAATGAAAAATTTGCGCCAGTACGAGGAAGTGTCCTTATGATTAAACCCTTCCCAAGTATGGAGCAAGTCTATTCTCTCTTGGTACAAGAGGAATAATAGAAAAAGGTCGTTGGAAAGCAAAAGCATACGACTCTTCACTATCTTTCGTAGTCGTTCCTGGAAGAAAAATTAGAAACCCTAACAAGGCCCAGAACATAAACCCTAGGAGAAACCTTCTTTGCACTCAGTGCGATAAAAATGGACACACGATCGAGAGATGTTTCGACAGAATAGTGTATCCATAAAACTGGTGTTTCGGCAAAACCAAGGAAGGGGCTAGTGTGACTGTCGTTGAAGAAATTTCTCCTCCAACAATCAAGATAAGAGTTATAAAACATATACAACTAAAGAGCTCAATCAGGTACTTGCATTCCTGGGGAAGGGTAGAATCACAGAAGGAACACACAACACATCGTCTTACAATTTTGTAGGTAAATCTCTACCCGAAACTTTAAATCCGAATTATGTTAATTTCCATGGTAGTGTTGGCTTACGAGACTTCAGGAAGAGGGATTCGTTTGTCTAGATTTTAGATATTGGCACTACCCAACACATGTGTTGCAATTTAGAGCATTTTTTTTATTATAGGGTTCTTGAACGTCCTCACACTGTGGGGATGCCTGATGGCCACCCTCAGCTGGTAAAATATATTAGTACTATTAAGTTAAACAACCTGATAATCTTGAATGATGTTTTGTATGTGCCCGGTTTTTGTTTTAATTTGATCTCCATGTCTAGACTACTCAAGATATGGATGGAAGGTTTTTATTTGATGATCGATGTTGCATCTTTCAGGACTATAAACTTTCATCTAAGAGACAAATTGGGACTTTAATTTATGGTCTATATCTACTGAATCTTGAATATCAAAGCAATGATGCTTGTAGTGTTGAGGATGCCTATGATACTAGAGAATTAGTTTCAGGTTTTGATAGTAAAGACCAATTGAGTCGATGGCATCATGGGCTAGGGCTTTTGCCAGTAGAAAAGATAGAGAAGTTAGGTCTCATGGAGAGAAAGATGTGTAACAGACAGATGATTTGTGAATCTTGTTGTAGAAGCAAGAGTCATCGTTTACCATATCCAAAGAAATCAATAAGAAACTCTGAATTGTTTGAACTGGTTCATATCGATGTATGAGGGCCTTACACACATGAAACCTTTAATGGCTTTAATTACTTTGTAACTTTTGTTGAGGATATAAGCAGAGCAACCTAGGTTCATCTTATGAGCTGCAAATCACAAGATTTTAATATTATTTTGGATTTTCTGTGCATGGTTAAGAAGCGGTTTGGAAGAGAGGTTAAGGTGATTAGGACTGACAATGCCCATGAGTTAGGAAGCTCTAACTTCAATGCTAACATTTTGAAATCTATGGGGCATTCTTCATCAATTGACATGTGCTCACACACCCCAACAGAATGGAGTGGTTGAGAGGAAGCACAAGCACATCCTAGAAACGGCTAGGTCGCTCATGTTCCATTTGGGTTTATCATTAAAATTTTGGGGATAGAGTGTCTTAACTGTTGTATACTTGATTAATAAAATGCCCTTGGATTCTCCTCTGGTTCATCTCCCTATCTGAGTATATATAACAAGAAACCATACTTTGAAAACTTAAGGTGTTTTGGTTGCTTGTGTTTTGCTCACATAAACCATGACATGCATAATAAGTTTGCTTATAGGGTTGTAAAAATGTGTTTTCTTGGGAATGCTCTTTAAATTGTTTGATATGGACAACAATAAGGTGTAAGACCTCAATACTTAAAACGTGATAAACGGTAATTAACGTCGTCATACTTAATTAAAATCACAGCGGAAAAACTTAAACTAAATACTGGTGTTACCGCTGTTAGTCACCCTCGTGACTAACAAGGCCTTTCTAACTCCACTCGTAACGGTCTGATGAACTGAATACATACTCCGAACTAAACTCCGAACATAATCCATAAACATACATACCGAGTTCTACTAAGTTCGCCTCCCATAATACAATACATTCGACTTATGACAAGTACATAGTAACTAACCGAGAATATACATAATCAAAAGGCTCTCGGTCCAAAATCTACCCCGCCTACTCTCGGCCAGGTCAAGTCACCATCAAGTACCTGAAAAATAATATGAGGCCCCAAAGGGGCTCAACACGACGGCTGGTATGAAAGACATGCAACCCACAAGTTACTAGGCCACTCACAGCTACTTGGTCATTAACATGCATTTGATTCATTTCAGCAATGTATATTAATACTGAAACACACATCATGCAATGTATAACACTCATTCAATCAAATATAACATTTAACTCAACAGAATAACGAGACATCGATATAACGAGTCGGTTAGTTGTTCATATAATCTCGTTACAGCCCTTAGTTACTTGTTGTGAACAACCGCACAACAGAACTGCCATTTTCTCATCAGTCAATACTTAGCTTATCTTGGGTAATTTAAACCATGATAGAATAGTAACAAAACTCTCTAATAACCTCCATCGTTGTGACGTATATTGAGTCGGGTATGAATGAACCCTCTTAAACAAGATTAAGACTCCCGTACATAACAACCAGGTACTTTTAAACCCGAAGAGAGTAAAGTAAACTCCCTTAACCACCGTCAAAAAGAGAAGTACATTTAAATCGGGTACTTTTAAACCCGGTGGGCGAGTATGCAACATCGCCCAAAACCACCGTCAATGAAAGACGTACATTTAAAAACGGAAGTCAATCTAATATAGATCACAACTTCCTAACTCAACATCCATGGCCAGAACTTCCTAGACTCCTTACTATCTCCCCGTATCATGAACTCATTAGAAGTCATATCGGAACAATTGTATACATCTAAAGTGATAAGTCAAACATCGCTATCTCGGATGTCGACTATATATTGAAGGAAGGTTAGTGAGAAACTTGTGTACAAGTTCTCGATACGATAAAATGTGAGCTCATGTGTCTCATGGAACATTACTTGATATCGTATGTATCGTAAATGTGATTCATAGTTATTCTAACAGTAGTTAGGAGATCACATAATAGAAGTTCCAGTTAGACACGGATAACAATATGTAAAAACGCAAACAATACATTTTCCGTGCAATTATCTTCAGCACTCTTGGAACCTGTGGGACTTCTCTATGACCGGAAGTCATGGTATTTTGCTTGCTGGAAAGCTCTTATGTAGGCCAAAGTTTTTAAGTTCATTTCCTTTTTTAGGCAAAAGAAAAATAACTTGTGGGACTAGGGGATAAGAGGAAAGAAAAGTATAAAGAATGTAATTTTCTTTTTACCTTCTGCAGACGTTATAAAATGAGTGGTTATAATGGTGTAAAATTAAAAGAAAAGAAATTAAAAACTCAAAATATCCGTCGGGCTGCAAACAAATCCCAGTCGCAGTAGTATAGTGAAAATGTAAGCGACCGGATATCGAACTGCGGGACTAATGTACATATTATAGTACCTAAGCGTGTCATAAAAAGGGGGGATTAATTGACTTGTTCTTTTATAAATAAAAGGGAAGATAAAACGACTAAATTAACAGATAAACTAAACAGGACTCTGGTTCACATTAATATAATATCTGCTCTTTCATGCTAAGTCTACTGGTTTAATTATAACTGTTTGGCAAGATTCCTGTTATTTTCTTAAGGTCCGATGAAAACTCATAAGAACTCGTTCACCTGTAATGCAAGGTCCGATGAAAACTCAAGCAAAAGCCTGCGAACGGCAGAGGAGTGTTGAGGGATTACATTTGCAACTGAGTACTAACTTAAATGATGAAAATAAGTTTCCCCCAGTTTACGGCTTAATCAACCCATCGTTTCCAACCGATGAAATCAAAAACAGACTTTAGTAAGCATTTTAATAAATTCATGAGGTTTATTAAAAAGATGGCGAGAAAACCTTTCACCGAAACAAACTTTATTAAAATTAAAACCAGTAAAACATATTGCATAATTAATACAGAAACATAATAATTATTCCCAGAGTATAGGTAAACTAATGAAATGGAAAGAAAATAAATGGAGAAGCGGGAGATTAGAAATGGAATGAACGAGTGAGTGAAGGTGAAGTGGTTCGAAGATGGAATGATGGTGTGAATTGGAACTCCAGGAGGAACCACGGACGGAACCTCTGGAAGGACACTGGAGAAGGTGGAACGAGCGTTGTATTTATAGAGAAGAAGAATCAGCAGAGGAGCAGCTCATTGATTGAGCTCGTTGATTGCAGCTCCCCATTGATTGTAGCTCATTGATTGCGCAGGGGACAGGGCTGCAACGCGTGCGTGATTTCTGGTAGGCGCCGACTGCTTAAAGGAGTCGGCGAAGATAACCCGTTGATTTCCTGGACATTTACACATGTCCGCTAGATAAGGGGCGGTTCTCTCATCTCCTCTCTTGTCCGCATGTTAATAGGCGGTTTATATTAGTCATGTCCGCCACATAAGGGGCGGTTGCCTCTATATGTTGTCCGCCTGTTAATAGGGGTCTCCTCTCTTATTCTTCTTGTCTTGTCCGCCTCGTATGTGGCGGTTTGCTTTCAGAGTTGTCCGCCTGTTATGAGGCGGTTGCCTCTCTAGTGTTGTCCGCCTGTTATGGAGCGGTACAGAAGAGGCGGACACATACATGCGTGCTTCACGCGTGACATCTCTTTTAATCCTTTTAATATATGTCTTTGTTTGTCATTTTTCCTACATTTTAACACATATAATACATCAGTTAATATAACAACATAAATATAGGAAAAACCTAAGATAAGTGAGAAACATTACTAAAAATGCTGCAATTAATAAGGTGATTAAACCTTAATAAGTCTATATGTTTTGCACTTATCAAACTTCCTCACACTTGACTTTTGCTTGTTCTCAAGCAATAAGGAATAAAATTATCTCTAGCCATAATAATAAACAAGATTAAATAAGTGTAGAAGGGAATTTAGACAAAGTGACAATTGAAAGAATAATTCTGCTCTTAGAAGTAGGTTTTTTTAAACATAAAGTGAAGAAGAACAATTTAATAAAAGCATAGAAAAACTAGACTGCAGAAAACAAGTTAGATTAACCTGGGATTATCAACCAATTTCAATTCTCTAACCCGGGATGACAGGGGTGTGAAGTAATGCCTTATTCCGCAATACCTTTCAACACCACATACTCATGTTCATAAATATAAATTGCAATTTATTATCATCATTTTTTTTTGAATGCAAAAATTGTATATACAAAACATCCAATTTTTTTAAAAAAATTGCATTATTTTTCTGTACCCCAGACTTTTCTCTCTATCCTTGTAGCGGTGTTGGGTCTTCTATCCCAGATCACGAGACCTTAGGTAGATAGGTGTTAAAGCACCCCGAAGAACTTAATAACCGGATAGACGAGGCCTGTTATTGGTTAGAAAAATTCATAAACAGTGGAGTACCTTGTCTTTATCCTTTTCTTTCCTTGACTTTCCACATATTTCCATAATCCCAAGCTAAACTAAATTGGTTTTTACAATTAGCAGATCTATCATTTTTGAGCAAAAATAGAGTATTTTGAAGGAAAATAATTTTATACAAACTCCTTTAAATAAAACCATCTTTCAGTTGTCACTTGACATAATTTCAGACACTTCTATAATTATTTTATCTCATTTTTATCAATTTTTTTTAAAATTTAGGCAGTTTAGAGTAGCAAAAAGTGAGTGTGGCATTATCGAACAACTGTCATATTTTCAGGGAAAGGTCTCTCCTTCCTCACACTTAAGAGGAGCAATGTCCTCATTGATCAAAATTAATTCAAGAAAAGGACCTTTCAAAATATGACAGACTTATAAAGGATTAAATATAGGTTGAACATTAATAAAATAAAGGAAGAACTGAAAATCCCCTTGTATCGTAGATTGAGGAAGGTATCCTTCCTCACACTTATAGCTTTGGTAGGGGTGAGACGTTCCTCATACTTGAGTTCGCGCAAGTGTTCAACCGAAGGTATCGAAATTCCTAGAGCAACTGAGGTTGCTCCCATAGGCGAGTTCAGCTATATGTTCGAATATAGAATTTATTCTGAAAAGGGAAACATATATAGCCAGCAGAACTCAAGTGGCACCAAAAGAAAATAATAATATGAAAAACATAAATAAATAGGCATAAATATTAAAGCACTGCATAAAACAAAAACATAAAGTAAAATTAACTGTTACCTTCCTGTATGTAACAAAAGTTTTGGCAAGGTTAAAACAGTATTAGTCTACAAAATGTTAGTAAACAATAGAGAAATATGAAAATAAAGGTAACAAAAATAAAAATGGCAATCTGAAGAGGAGGGGAGCTCGCGAGCTGCGTTCGTCTTCTCTGTCGTCGGGTCGACTTTGGAGTTCAGAGAAAATTGGGGAAGAACAGCGTCGAACCCATTTTTTTTTATGTCGAGACTCGTCCGCCCGTTTTTAGGCGGACACGTTGAGTGGCGTCCGCTTGTTATGAGGCGGACAAGGCTTCAGTGCGTCCGCTAGTTAAGAGGCGGAAGAGGAGGCTGAGACGTCCGCTAGTTAAGAGGCGGACAGGAGCTGTGTGGAGTCCGCATCTTTTGAGGCGGACAGGAGGCGGTAGGCCTCTGTTCGTTTTTTTTTATTTTAACCGGTCTCCTAACATAACAAAATAAGACATGTACAGAATAATAAAGTCATAAAATAATGGGTTAGTAATAAAAATGACATAAAATTATAAGTTAGGAATTAGATAACATAAATTATAAGTTAGTAGTTAATTTACATAAAATTAAATGTTAGGGACAATGGAAATTAAATGTTAGAGACAATGGAAATTAAAATGTTAGAGACAATGGAAATTAAATGTTAAGGACAATGGAAATTAAATGACAATAATATAAGAGTTAGAAGTTAGATGTCAGAAGTTAGATGTCCGTAGTCATATGTCCAGAGTCAGGTGTCCAATTAATATGAACAGATTATTAGATAATTAATATTAACATAATATAGTAGATAATTAATATTAACATTAAAAAAAATATTATAGACATAATATTAACAAAATAAAGAGAACAAAATATTTGTAATTAAACAGGTGAATAATCCGGAGCTTAGGAACTAGAATAAATCTAGTCCCCGGCAACGGCGCCATTTTGCAGACGTTATAAAATGAGTGGTTATAATGGTGTAAAATTAAAAGAAAAGAAATTAAAAACTCAAAATATCCGTCGGCCTGCAAACAAATCCCGGTCGCAGTAGTATAGTGAAAATGTAAGCGACCGGATATCGAACCGCGGGACTAATGTACATATTATAGTACCTAAGCGTGTCACAAAAAGGGGGGATTAATTGACTTTTTCTTTTATAAATAAAAGGGAAGGTAAAACGACTAAATTAACAGATAAACTAAACAGGACTCTGGTTCACATTAATATAATATCTGCTCTTTCATGCTAGGTCTACTGGTTTAATTATAACTGTTTGGCAAGATTCCTGTTATTTTCTTAAGGTCCGATGAAAACTCATAAGAACTCGTTCACCTGTAATGCAAGGTCCGATGAAAACTCAAGCAAAAGCCTGCGAACGGCAGAGGAGTGTTGAGGGATTACATTTGCAACTGAGTACTAACTTAAAACGATGAAAATAAGTTTCCCCCAGTTTTACGGCTTAATCAACCCATCTGTTTCCAACCGATGAAATCAAAAACAGACTTAGTAAAGCATTTATAATAAATTCATTAGTTTATTAAAAAGATGGCGGAAAACCTTTCAACCAAACAAACTTTATTAAATTAAAACCAGTAAACATTGCATAATTAATACAGAAACAAATAATTATTCCCAGAGTATAGGTAAACTAATGAAATGGAAAGAAAATAAATGGAGAAGCGGGAGATTAGAATGGAATGAACGAGTGAGTGAAGGTGAAGTGGTTCGAAGATGTGATGGTGTGAATTGGAACTCCAGGAGGAACCACGGCGGAACCTCTGGAAGGACACTGGAGAAGTGGAACGAGCGTTGTATTTATAGAGAAGAGAATCAGCAGAGGAGCAGCTCATTGATTGAGCTCGTTGATTGCAGCTCCCCATTGATTGTAGCTCATTGATTGCGCAGGGGACAGGGCTGCAACGCGTGCGTGATTTCTGGTAGGCGCCGACTGCTTAAAGGAGTCGGCGAAGATAACCCGTTGATTTCCTGGACATTTACACATGTCCGCTAGATAAGGGGCGGTTCTCTCATCTCCTCTCTTGTCCGCATGTTAATAGGCGGTTTATATTAGTCATGTCCGCCACATAAGGGGCGGTTGCCTCTATATGTTGTCCGCCTGTTAATAGGCGGTCTCCTCTCTATATTCTTCTTGTCTCTTGTCCGCCTCGTATGTGGCGGTTTGCTTTCAGAGTTGTCCGCCTGTTATGAGGCGGTTGCCTCTCTAGTGTTGTCCGTCTGTTATGGAGCAGTACAGAAGAGGCGGACACATACATGCGTGCTTCACGCGTGACATCTCTTTTAATCCTTTTAATATATGTCTTGTTTGTCATTTTTCCTACATTTTAACACATATAATACATCAGTTAATATAACAACATAAATATATAGAAAAACCTAAGATAAGTGAGAAACATTACTAAAAATGCTGCAATTAATAAGGTGATTAAACCTTAATAAGTCTATATGTTTTGCACTTATCACCTTCTTTTTTATAAATTCAATTTTTTAGTGCTAAAAAGTAGAACTTG
The DNA here is from genome assembly GCA_023374045.1 of Limonium bicolor. Taxonomy (NCBI): domain Eukaryota; kingdom Viridiplantae; phylum Streptophyta; class Magnoliopsida; order Caryophyllales; family Plumbaginaceae; genus Limonium; species Limonium bicolor. Next base: position 209,861,038 of record CM041781.1, read on the forward strand.
TGGGAGTGATGTAATGGTATGAAATATACCATGGCTAAAAGGCCACGGTGGCTACCTGAAGGAGTTCTACTAGTAGGATTGCTACCAAAAGGGTCTACTAGTAGGATTACTACCTGAAGGATCTCTACCGGTAGGATTGCTACCTGAAGGATCTCTACCGGTAGGATTGTTACCTGAAGGGTTGTCACCTGAAGAAACAGTTCAGACCTATGCCACGTGGACAAGCAAGTTGAGTACCAATTTTACTACTAAAAGTCTATAAATAGAGGATTCAAAGCTCATTTGTAAGGGGAACGCAAGTTATGAGAGAGAGAAAATACTCTTATGCTCTCCAGGGTTGTACTACCACATAATCAAGGGATGAATAAAGACTCTGTCTATAAGTGGACGTAGTCCGTGTGAAATACCCCTAAATTAATTTAAATTAATTTAGGGGATTTCTTTTATTAAAACCGTAAATAATACAATTAATTATTATATTATAGTATGAGATTGTGAATAATAAATTATTATATCCTTATATGGAATTATGAAAATTAAATCATGGGATTTCTTCCATTTAATCCTAAAGAATACTATTAAATATTGGATTACTATATATTATTATATAGTATTATGAATTTAATAATAAGATTTATAAGTCAATAAATCTTGGAAAAATTTCTAAACGCTCCAAGTATATTATCAAGATTTTAGAAAGAGTTGGAACATTAATTTGAATCATAAAAGCCAATATAAAATCATGGAAACCATAAAGCTTATTAAGCCTTGCTAGGGTTGACTTTTTAGGAATGGTCAAACCAGCCCATGAAACCTATACCAATAAAAGGGTTATGGAAAACCAAGAAGATTGATAAAAAGAACGTCAAAAACGGATCATCCTAGCCAAAGTTATGATAAAACGAAGTTTAGAGTCAAAATTTTGAAGGATGCTGACGTGGCAAGGGCCTGCTGACTCAGCCACGCCCGCCTCTGGAATCGCGCCACGTCAGGGCGCCTGAACTCCTTCAAATCCGGCTAACTCTTCTCAGCCACCACCTGTTATTGCCCCATTTTCAGACGCCAATATCTCAGCCATCCTAGGGTATTTTTGCATGCCGTTTCTTTCATTCTCTTCTCCTTAATCTCCTCTTTGCAACCATTACTCATACATGCACTAACTCCTTTTAAATCCGCAGCAAAGTTGATCTAAAGTTGCCTTCCTGAAACTGTCAACCCAGATTTCCAGAAGAACGTGATTAATCTGGCTGATTCTGAATCGAGTAGAAGTTAAAGGCGTCTAAAGATCACGGTGGGTTTTCTGCCCAGATTTTTCCAGAAAACGATAGGTTTGGTGGCTTGAATCTTTCCCGGCTGGCGCGAGTTGGTCTATGAAGTAGCCAACTCGAACTGCACATAAAATCATAGAAACTACAAAGATCCGCAAAGTGAGCTCCTCGAAACAGTCAACTTCGAACATTTTCCAGAAAACCGAAATCGAATCCCTTCGATTTGTGCAATTCCGGTGAGTTTTCTCCCAATTCTTCCGATGTTGTTAATCGGTTTTACATTGTCGACCAAACCCATGTACCAATTTCATCTATTACGCGTTAGATTGAGAGAATTTGTTAGAATTGAATTCGGAAACCCGAAATAACCCTAACTTCGAACCCGGAATCGTATTTGATGTACACTGCATTATAGCTAGCGAAATCGGTACCATTAGAATCGGAATTCAATTTCGAATCCATAGAAACAAAAATCATCGAATTTGGTTCTGTGAGTTGAGAGAAATCAACAGATTAGTACAAGGGTAATCGCTGGAGGTTGGGGATGAACTCGAGGATTTTCGGCCGTCCGATCGTAGGTTTTAGAAACGGACGGCCGAGATTTGATCTGGGGAGTTTAAGTTGGTTATGAATTATAATATTTCCAGAATTAAACCCTAACTTGTTGAATTTATTTAATGGCCTTCCCGAATGTATTTTGACTTGAAATTTTAACCATAGATTCCTTATAAAATCTAGTTTATTTTGATATAAATTAATATGGGTTTTGAGTTTTAAGCGTAAGTTATAATTTTTGCAAGTTATGAGTATTATGGAATTATTTGGATAATTTAAAAAGATATTTTTATGAAATAAAATTTTTATAATATGTATAAAATGTTATAGTTACTATATATTAAATTTGGGAATTTTTGGACAATGGTAAATGGGTTTAAAAAAATTATATTTATAAGGTTGTCATAAGTTATCTTATAATATAAGGTTTTTAATGTAACAGAAATTAAAATATAGTTTAATAATACACTTTTTAGGTGGGGAAATAATGAAAAGATTAAACTAAAATTTAGTAACAGTATGTTTATAAATATTTTGGGAATTAACTTTAAAGTGAAGTAAAATTATTTACATATATATGGTTATATATATACTTATATGAGATAAATAAAAATAGAAACTGATGTTAAATTAAGGAACTAAACTAATCTACATTTTAATTATTATATAATTTGGAAGTTAACATTCTTAATTAAAACTGAGGAAATATATATATATATACATATATAAAAAGGGAATTAAATAGTAACTTGGGTTAAAACCAGGAGCTAAATAAATCAACACTTGTATTAACTAAATATTATAGAAGCTAATATTCTAAGATGTAGCAAAAGAAATACTTTGTAAAACATACATGGAGTGCAGATAAATGTTGAGGTTAATAAAGATAATTTAAATTCAATAAGCTACATAAAGGATGACTTAAATAAATTCTTATACATGTATATGCATATAAATATTGAATATAAAAAAAGGGAAAATACTTTATTTAATAAACCATATATCGGTTGGGGATATGTCTAAAAGTTATTAAACATAATTAAATACAATAAAATTTCTTAAAAATGTTATGGATAAATCTTAATACATAAAGATATATATATGTATATAAATACATTAAAATAGGTGAAGGAAATAACATTCCTTGTGGGATATATACTAAGAAGAATATGGATATTAAACCTTAGGATTTTAATCATTGTGTAATAAAATAGTCAACGATAACTTAGGGGTTTAATTAAACAACGCAAACGTAACACGGTCTTGGGCTAACCTACTGAGCCCAAGTTTATGAACTCCAAAATCCCATTTAAACAAATCAAAGAGAGTTTGGGCCACTCTCAGGGCTAAATCCTAAATCACTCCAAATTAAACGAAATGGGCCTAACAAAGGATTTAATTAACAAAATCAAGCCCAAACCTTTGTGAGAGAATAATGCTAAACCTAGAACTATAAATTAGTAAGAATGGAAGGTTGTTTAGTTTATAAGTCCCTTAACTAATCGACACTTGGAACACATTAATTATAGGTTACTATTGGGGGAACACTCATTCAAAGTTAATTACTGTTCTTCACATACCAGGTATGATTTCTCGTACTCTTATACTTTGCTAACAAGACTTACGGGATGTTGTGACAAACGCTAATTGAGCTAAAATGGATTTCTAAAAGGAAATAGTTGTGTGACTAACTCAGCTTGTGTGACTAACTGAGCCTTGAATGTGAAACTTACGTGGGTATTGGTTCCTTCTATTTGGTTGTTCCATTAGACTTAACTGCTTAGGGTTTACGCTTCTGCACTCTGTAGGACTGAGTGTTTTGGTATTGCCTCGGGTAGTTAGTGATCTAGTGGGAATATGGAGAAGGACAATCTTGGTAATTCTTCCTTTGACTCTAGACGTCGTTTCATCCATGAGCTGGGTCTTGTTGTTTCAACGTGCGCGCGTCTTCAATGGTAACAGTGAGGGGCTGTATATCCCCTGTCCCAAAAGGGACGTAGTGAACAGTGAGGGGCTGTATATCCCCTGTCTTAAAAGGACGTACTTGGCGGTGGGGGCCATCTCTCCCAGTTGATTTGATTCCACTCTTGAGTTATGGGTTCTTGGATCTCTTCTTTCATTCCTAGTCCTTGTGACTACCTGGGTCTTCCTATTCCTAATTGGAACTGAATCTAACATAAACAATGGATGTACACTAACTTATGGTGTGATTCTTCTGAGTGACTAACTTTAACTTTCTGTTATGTATTACTTTTGCAACTTGTTATCTTGACTTGGTGATTTTTGAAGTGTCTTGTTCCTCTGTGTGGTTTTAAATGATTGTATTCAAGCTATTATTTATTAAAGAGTTGTATTATAAGTTTGTTCTGGAGGATCGTACCAGTTCCATTCTAGGGAACTGACCCACCCCTCTCGGGGTGAGCTGCTTGGTTTTATCTTGCAGGTACGAGTTATTATACAGGTGGCCACAAAGAGAACGAGTGATTGGGATGGGAGTAGGTTTTGTGGAGAGTTTATGTGTTTTATTACTGTTTTATTTTTGTTAAGTTTTTCTCGAGGTTCAGGCCGTAACTGTTGTAATCTTTTAAGTTGTAAATTGGTGAGGTTTGGTGTCGGGTGTTTGGAACCCGATGGTCTGTACGCCTTTAGTATTTTATTTCCGCTATAAATATGTTAAGTAGGGGCGTTACAGAAATTGGTATCAGAGCGTAGTTACGCTTTGAACCCGAGAAAACAAGCCGAGTGAGATACTTAGATTATAGGTGCACTTAAAACTGGGGAACTGGGGTAGAATTGGGAAGTGAGAATTCCAGAAAGGCGCGTGACCCTTACCCCATACTTACTTTACTAGTTACGTTTTACTTCACGTACCTACGAACCGTCCTTAGGACGTTATAAATATTACATACTTTACTACATAGATATTTAGACTCAACAATACGCCTTCTGAGTAACAAAACCGTCAATACCAGCTAGATGTCTCAAAGAGGAGGAAGAGGAGCTGGTCCCTCAGGAGGCTATGGACCCGACGCTGTCACCCTAGAGGTCATAGCGCAGATTGTGACGGCTGCATTAGCTCAGCAGCAGGCTCAGATCCCACAGCCACCACCGCCACCACCCAATGGTCCCCGGGAGTTCAACTGGCTGAAGGCAGTCAACGACCTTCGTCCCCCAGTCTACGAAGGCCAGCCAGAACCGAAGACCTTAGAGAGATACATCGACGAGATGCAGAAGGCCTTCACCTCTCTGCACGTTCCAGCGGGTCGCCAGGTGGACATAGCGGCCTACTTTCTCCAGGGACCCACGCATCGATGGTGGCAGACCGCCAGAGCTGAGCTGACTGCCCAGGCGGACTTCGGCTTCCCAGCCTTCTTGGTGGCCCTAAGAGCCAAGTTCTATCCATCCTACCTACAGAAGAGGATGAGGAGTGAGTTCGAGCAGCTGAAGCAAGGGAGTTCCTCTGTTGTTGAATATTATAATAAATTTGTGGAGCTGCTAGCTGTTATTGGAGAGGGAACTTACGCTCCGAGATATCTGGTGGACAAATTCCACACTGGCTTGAATTTCAGGATCATGACTATGATCGGTTCCACCAGAGGGATGACCTTACAGGTATGGAACATGATTTTAGAATTCCTAGTACACAAAGATTTCCCCACTAACACATATTGTCACGACAGGAGCTAGTGGATGATGCAAATGACTGCGAGACCACCATTGCCTACCAGGACTCTGTGCTGGGCAAGAGGAAGCGAGATGGTGGAAGAGGGAATGGAGGAAGCTCTTCCCAGAATCATGACAAGAGAGGAAGATTTTTCAAGGGAGGGAACGAGAAAGCCATCGTCTCTTACCATGCTGATGCTGAGCCCCTCCACTCCCAGCCATTTAGGGGTGAGATAAATTAGAATCTCCAATGTGGTTACATTTTGTTATCACAATTACTAACCTTGAAACTGAAACAGGGAACCAACCTGCGAGAAAGTACTTCTGCAAGTGGTGCAAGAAGGACCACCCGGGCAAGGATTGTAAGGGAAACCTGGTGGATTGCAACCACTGCGGCAAGAAGGGTCACAGATCGTTCGAATGCTTCCTGAACCCGGATTCCAGGAACTACAAGCCACGCACCGGGAACACTGCTAGAGCCCCAGCTGCTGCTACTACTGGAGGAGGTCGAGGTGGCACATGAGGTGCTGGACCATCTACCATCCGCCCTGCCCAGAGCCATCCACAGAGGCCGGGACAGAACTACCCCTAGAGGCCGGGCAAGGCACCGATCCTTAACCCGGTGGACCGCGTCGAGGTAGCGAGCGACGACCCGAGTTCACCTGGTGAGGACTACTTCCCTCACGAAGAGGCTTAGACTTTTACTTTCTTTACATTCCATTGGCCAGTTTTTCTTTTCCAATATAAAAGGGATGAACTATAAACCCTTTATTTTGTTTTGCTTCGAATCTTTTCATTACCAGTTGTGAACCGTGACTTATTTATTTAATGGCAAATTATTGCTTCCATTCAGCTTTCGATATTTGCTTTCCTATTTTGCCATTTTCCACACCCAACATCCCCTTTGAAGCCAAGCCACACCCTCCAGAGAAGTGTGAGGTATTGAGACCCGGGATGATCTTACTACAAGAGTACCTGACCCCGGCAGTCCAGTATGCATTGATCCTCAAGATCAGGGAGTTAGGTGTGAATGAAGGAAATTTTTACACCCTACCTTCAAGAATGGTTCAACCATGAAGGTGAAGATCATGTGCCTTGGTAAGAAGTGGAACCACACCACCAAGAGCTATGAAGAGGTGGAGATGCCGTCAATCCCGGAGGAACTGCAGACCATCATTAGAGTTGCAGTTAAGGCAGCACAAGAATTGGAGGATGAGCCCGTCCCAGACCTAACCTCCGACGTATGCATCATCAACTTCTATGGAAAGGAGGGTAAGCTAGGGATGCACCAAGACAAGGACGAATCGTTAGAGTCCGTCACTAGAGGAGTTCCAGTGGTGTCCATATCACTTGGAGACGATGTGGAGTTCCTATTTGGTGATCAAAGGAGGATGGACCTTGCTACCAAGATCCTCCTGAAGTCGGGTGATGTACTGATTTTTTGGTGGGGCAGCTAGACTCATCTACCATGGGGTGAAGAGAATCAAGCCCAACACAGCCCCCACACCCATCATTAACGAGACCCACATGAAACCGGGCTGTCTAAACCTAACCTTTAGACAGACCTAGTCTTGTACTTTACAATTTCAGCATTGTAAATTTTAATTTGCTCATGAAGCTTTCAATAAGAATGGAAATTCTAAGAATTTTATTGCTTCATTGTAGGGGTTGGAAACGCAGGGATCAGGTTGAATGTGTTGAACCAGGCTCAAGCAAAGAGCAATGGAATGGTCATCACAAGTATAAACATTAACCCTGAGTAATTACCTTGGAACGTTTACCCAGAATCTTAAAAATCTCCTATAATTTCAGGCACGTTCCTAGTTAACGGAGTGGAGGCCACAATCCTGTTTGATTCGGGAGCCTCCCATTCCTTCATATCACAAGCATACCATGCTAAGATTGATGCCCCTACAGAGGATATCCGTGACTGCTCAGTCCTACTGCCATCTAGAGAGCTGATCAAATGCAGTAAGCAATGCAAGGATTTGAGTATACACATCAAGGGAGCAGGCTTCCTTCTTGATGTCATTGTCTTCCCTGGCATGGGATTCGACCTAATTGTGGGCATGGACACGCTACAGCGGTACCGAGGCAGACTACACTGTGTAGTGCAGAGCACCGTCTCCTCCTGAAGTCAGCTACAGGGATCACAGTGTCATACCGAATGCAACCTAAACAGCCGACTGTGAAGGTTGTATCGGCTTTATCCCTGATGAAGGAGGTGTCCAAGGGCGCTACCGCCTACTACTGTTATGCCCAGGATCTGAGGACGGACCCGAAGTTCCAGAGCGATGTTCCCATTGTGTCGGAGTACCCCCACGTTTTTCCAGAGGAGATACCTGGACTACCACCACTGAGAGAGGTTGAATTCAACATCGACCTCATTCCTGATACGGGACCGATTGCTAAGGCTCCCTACCGGATGGGCCCTGCAGAGATGGTTGAGTTGAAGAAGCAGCTGCAGGAGCTACTAGATAAGGGTTTCATCAGACCCAGTGTCTCACCTTGGGGTGCTCCAGTGCTTTTCGTCAAGAAGAAGGACGGGAGCATGAGACTCTGCATCGACTACAGGGAGCTGAACAATGTCACGATCAAGAACAAGTACCCACTGCCCAGGATCGATGACTTGTTTGACTAGCTGAGGGGAGCTAAGGTGTTCTCCAAGATTGACCTGCGTTCCGGATATCATCAGATAGTTGTAGCTGAGTCATATAGAGAAGACAGCCTTCCGGACCAGATACGACCACTACGAGTTCACAGTGATACCGCTTGGACTGACCAATGCACCAACGAGATTCATGGATCTGATGCAGAGAGTCTTCCAAGCCCAGTTAGATAAGTCAGTGGTCGTGTTCATAGACGACATCTTGATATTCTCCAAGAGTCGAGAGGAACACGAGCAGCATTTGAGGACAGCCTTGGAGACTCTGAGAGAGAAGAAACTATATGCCAAGTTCAGCAAGTGTGAATTATGGCTGGACAAGGTGTCATTTCTTGGACATGTGATCTCAGTTGAGGGAGTTTCAGTAGACCCAGCTAAGATTGAGGCAGTGAAGAGCTAGCATAGACCTCACACTGTGACAGAGGTTAGGAGTTTCCTTGGGTTGGCTGGCTACTATAGACGCTTTGTGAAGGATTTCTCCAGACTAGCCAAGCCCTTGACCTCTCTGATGAAGAAGGACAGCCCGTTTGTATGGACAGAGGCTTGTGAGGTCTCCTTTCAGGCGTTGAAGGACGCCATGACCACATCTCCAGTATTAGTGATCCCTTAGGGGAACGAGGGATACGAGGTGTATTGTGATGCTTCATGCAGAGGGATTGGTGGGGTACTGATGCAGAATGGCAAAGTGGTAGCGTATGCTTCTCGACAGCTAAAGAAGCACGAAGAAAATTACCCCACACACGACCTTGAGCTCCTCGCCATACTCTTCGCTTTGAAGATCTGGCGACATTACTTGTATGGAGCCACAGTCCGGATTATGACAGACCATAAGAGTCTAAAGTACATCTGGACACAGAAGGAGCTGAACCTGAGACAACGACGATGGGTCGAGCTACTGGCTGATTATGACATCAACCTTCAGTACACTGAAGGTAAAGGGAATGTCGTGGCAGACGCTCTGAGCAGGAGAGCATACTCACTCCTAGCCTTGATAGAGACGACCACGATAGCTGAGGAGATATACACAACCCAGGACAGTGATGTATACCTACAGGGCGTCAGACAGAAGTTAGCAGACGGCTTGACTGATGGTCTGAAGTATGAGTACGAGCTAGACAGCGAGGGACACCTTCGAGTCAGAGGCAGACTCTGCGTTCCTCAGGATGCGATAGAACTTCAGACCAGGATTCTCTCTGAGGCTCATTCCTCTACATTATCAGTACACCCTGGAGCCACCAAGATGTACAAGGATTTGAAGCAGTTATTCTGGTAGAGCGGGATGAAGAGGGATGTAGCAGATTTCATCTCCTGATGCCTCACCTGTCAGAAGGTGAAGTTTGAGCATCGCCGACCAGGAGGCTAGATTCAGTCATTACCAGTACCGTGTTGGAAATTTGACGACATCAGCATGGACTTTGTGGTCAGTCTCCCTCCAGCTAGAGGCGGACTGAATTATATTTGGGTGATAGTCGATAGGTTGACCAAGACATCCAGGTTTATACCTATCAAGGACACATGGAAGGTGCCCAAGCTGGCTGAGGTGTTCACCACAGAGCACATCCGGTAGCAAGGGGTACCGAAGACGATCATCTCCGATCGTGAAACCCGCTTCCTCAGCAGATTTTGACGTCAGGTGCAGGAGGCGTTTGGTACTCAGCTACGCCTTAGCACAGCCTTTCACCCTCAGACTGATGGGCAGACTGAGAGGACGATTCAGACACTGGAGGATATGTTGCGAGCAGTCGCTCTAGACTATCAGGGGAGTTGGGTAGAGCGTCTACACCTGGTGGAGTTCTCCTACAATAACTCCTACCACTCGTCCATCGGCATGGCACCGTTCCAGGCTCTGTATGGCAGGCCGTGCCGGACTCCCTTATCATTAAGTGACCCTACCGAGGCAGTCTTGATTGGGCCCGAGTACGTTCAGACACTGTAGGATGACGTCAGAGTTATTCAGTAGCACATGAGGGCAGCGCAGTCGAAACAGAAATCCTATGGGGATCAGCGCACCAGAGAGCTCGAGTTTCAGTTGGGAGACATGGTTTTCTTACGGGTGTGTCTCCGATGAGAGGGATATTCAGATTTGGGATGAGGAGGAAACTAAGCCCTAAGTATGTCGGTCTGTACAGGATTACGGAGCGAGTGGGCCCAGCTGCTTACAGACTAGAGCTACCAGCGGAGTTAGGGAAGGTACACGACGTGTTTCATGTATCTCTGCTGAAGAAGTATATGTCTGACCCTTCTCACGTACTACAGCCAGAGAGACTGGAAATTGAGCCTACACTGAGGTATGAGGAGACTCCTATTCGGATCTTGGACACGAAGGTCCGAGAAACGAGAGGTAGATCAGTCAAATTAGTGAAAGTTCTTTGGGAGCATCACTTGGGAGACTGAGGACTCCATGAGAGTGAAATACTCACATCTATTCACATGATGTTTTCCTGTTGTGATTCACGTTAGTAGCGGTACGAGGGTGTACCTTAGCTCTTTTAAGGGGGATATACTGGCATACTCCTCCTTCGTTACCTCATCCGGATTATGCCCGGTTGTTTTATTAGTAGAGTGAGAGGTGTATATGTGTATGTAATTTTACGTTATGACACAATAGTATGTGACTTTTGATTTTCATCATGAAACATATATCTGGGTATATTTTGATTCAGTTTGATTCTGAGTAATCTCGAGTGGAATATTGAAATAGAATGGATGGAAGTTAAGGAGGATTGGATTGGTATGAAAATCAGTTGGAATTATTATCGTCTCAAGTTGATGTTTAAACTTCGAGGTGAAGTTTCCTTTAAGGGGGATATACTGAAATACCCCTAAATTAATTTAGGGAATTTCTTTTATTAAAACCGTAAATAATACTATTAATTATTATATTATAGTATGGGATTGTGAATAATAAATTATTATATCCTTATATGGAATTATGAAAATTAAATCATGGGATTTCTTCCATTTAATCCTAAAGAATACTATTAAATATTGGGTTACTATATATTATTATACAGTATTATGAATTTAATAATAAGATTTATAAGTCAATAAATCTTGGAAAAATTTCTAAACGCTCCAAGTATATTATAAAGATTTTAGAAAGAGTTTGAACATTAATTTGAATCATAAAAGCCAATATAAAATCATGGAAACCATAAAGCTTATTAAGCCTTGCTAGGGTTGACTTTTTAAGAATGGTAAAACCAGCCCATGAAACCTATACCAATAAAAAGGTTATGGAAAACCAAGAAGATTGATAAAAAGAACGTCAAAAATGGATCATCCTAGCCAAAGTTATGATAAAATGAAGTTTAGAGTCAAAATTTTGAAGGATGCTGACGTGGCAAGGGCCTGCTGACTCAGCCACGCCCGCCTCGGGAATCGCGCCACATCAGGGCGCCTGAACTCCTTCAAATCCGGCTAACTCTTCTCAGCCACCACCTGTTATTGCCCCATTTTCAGACGCCAATATCTCAGCCATCCTATGGTATTTTTGCATGTCGTTTCTTTCATTCTCTTCTCCTTAATCTCCTCTTTGTAACCATTACTCATACATGCCCTAACTCCTTCTAAATCCGCCGCAAATTCGATCTAAAGTTACCTTCCTGAAACTGTCAACCCAGATTTCCAGAAGAACGTGATTAATCTGGCTGATTCTAAATCGAGTAGAAGTTAAAGGCGTCTAAAGATCGCTAGTCGATCACGGTGGGTTTTCTGCCCAGATTTTTCCAGAAAACGATAGGTTTGGTGGCTTGAATCTTTCCCGGCTAGCGCGAGTTGGTCTATGAAGTAGCCAACTCGAACTGCACATAAAATCATAGAAACTGCAAAGATCCACAAAGTGAGCTCCTCGAAACAGTCAACTTCGAACATTTTCCAGAAAACCGAAATCAAATCCCTTCGATTTGTGCAATTCCGGTGAGTTTTCTCCCAATTCTTCTAATGTTGTTAATCGGTTTTACATTGTCGACCAAACCCATGTACCAATTTCATCTATTACGCGTTAGATTGAGAGAATTTGTTAGAATTGAATTCAGAAACCCGAAATAACCCTAACTTCGAACCCGGAATCGTATTTGATGTACACTGCATTATAGCTAGCGAAATCGGTACCATTAGAACCGGAATTCAATTTCGAATCCATAGAAACAAAAATCATCGAATTTGGTTTTGTGAGTTGAGAGAAATCAACAGATTAGTACTCGGGTAATCGCTGGAGGTTGGGGATAAACTCGAGGATTTTCGGCCGTCCGATCGTAGGTTTTAGAAACGGACGGCCGAGATTAGATCTGGGGAGTTTAAGTTGGCTATGAATTATAATATTTCCAGAATTAAACCTTAACTTGTTGAATTTATTTAATGGCCTTCCCGAATGTATTTTGACTTGAAATTTTAACCATAGATTCCTTATAAAATCTAGTTTATTTTGATATAAATTAATATGGGTTTTGAGTTTTTAAACGTAAGTTATAATTTTTGCAAGTTATGAGTATTATGGAATTATTTGGATAATTTTAAAAAATATTTTTATGAAATAAAAATTTTATAATATGTATAAAATGTTATAGTTACTATATATTAAATTTGGGAATTTTTGGACAATGGTAAATGGGTTTAAAAAAATTGTATTTATAAGGTTGTCATAAGTTATCTTATAATATAAGGTTTTTAATGTAACAGAAATTAAAATATAGTTTAATAATACACTTTTTAGGTGGGGAAATAATGAAAAGATTAAACTAAAATTTAGTAACAGTATGTTTATAAATATTTTGGGAATTAACTTTAAAGTGAAGTAAAATTATTTACATATATATGGTTATATATATATATATATACTTATATGAGAGAAATAAAAATAGAAACTGATGTTAAATTAAGGAACTAAACTAATCTACATTTTAATTATTATATAATTTGGAAGTTAACATTCTTAATTAAAACTGAGGAAAAATATATATATATATATTTATACATATATAAAAAAGGGGAATTAAATAGTAACTTGGGTTAAAACCAGGAGCTAAATAAATCAACACTTGTATTAACTAAATATTATAGAAGCTAATATTCTAAGATGTAGCAAAAGAAATACTTTGTAAAACATACATGGAGTGCAGATAAATGTTGAGGTTAATAAAGATAATTTAAATTCAATAAGCTACATAAAGGATGACTTAAATAAATTCTAATACATGTATATGCATATAAATATTAAATAAAAAAAGGGAAAATACTTTATTTAATAAACCATATATCGGTTGGGGATATGCCTAAAAGTTATTAAACATAATTAAATACAATAAAATTTCTTTAAAATGTTATGGATAAATCTTAATACATATATATATATATATATATATATATATATATTATATAATACATTTAAATAGGTGAAGGAAATAACATTCCTTGTGGGATATATACTAAGAATATGGATATTTAACCTTAGGATTTTAATCATTGTGTAATAAAATAGTCAACGATAACTTAGGGGTTTAATTAAACAACGCAAACGTAACACGGTCTTGGGCTAACCTCCTGAGCCCAAGTTTATGAACTCCAAAAGCCCATTTAAACAAATCAAAGAGAGTTTGGGCCGCTCTCTTGGCTAAATCCTAAATCACTCCAAATTAAACGAAATGGGCCTAACAAAGGATTTAATTAACAAAATCAAGCCCAAACCTTTGTGAGAGAATAATGCTAAACCTGGAACTATAAATTAGTAAGAATGAAAGGTTGTTTAGTTTATAAGTCCCTTAACTAATCGACACTTGGAACACATTAATTATAGGTTACTATTGAGGGAACACTCATTCAAAGTTAATTACTGTTCTTCACATACCAGGTACGATTTCTCGTACTCTTATACTTTGCTAACAAGACTTACGGGATGTTGTGACAAACGCTAATTGAGCTAAAATGAATTTCTAAAAGGAAATGGTTGTGTGACTAACTGGGCCTTAAATGTGAAACTTACATGGGTATTGGTTCCTTCTATTTGGTTGTTCCATTAGATGTTAACTGCTTAGGGTTTACGCTTCTGCACTCTGTAGGACTGAGTGTTTTGGTATTGCTCCGGATAGTTAGTGATCTAGTGGGAATACGGAGAAGGACAATCTTGGTAATTCTTCCTTTGACTCTGGACGACGTTTCATCCATGAGCCGGGTCTTGTTGTTTCGACGTGCGCGCGTCTTCAATGGTAACAGTGAGGGGTTGTATATCCCCTGTCCCAAAAGGGACGTAGTGAACAGTGAAGGGCTGTATATCCCCTGTCCTAAAAGGACGTACTTAGCGGTGGGGGCCATCTCTCCCAGTTGATTTGATTCCACTCTTGAGTTATGGGTTCTTGGATATCTTCTTTCATTCCTAGTCCTTGTGACTACCTGGGTCTTCCTATTCCTAATTGGAACTGAATCTAACATAAACAATGGATGTACACTAACTTATGGTGTGATTCTTCTGAGTGACTAACTTTAACTTTCTGTTATGTATTACTTTCGCAACTTGTTATCTTGACTTGGTGATTTTGAAGTGCCTTGTTCCTCTGTGTGGTTTTAAATGATTGTATTCAAGCTATTATTTATGAAAGAGTTGTATTATAAGTTTGTTCTGGAGGATCGTACCAGTTCCATTCCAGGGAACTGACCCACCCCTCTCGGGGTGGGCTGCTTGGTTTTATCTTGCAGGTACGAGTTATTATACAGGTGGCCACGAAGAGAACGAGTGATTGGGATGGGAGTAGGTTTTGTGGAGAGTTTATGTGTTTTATTACTGTTTTGTTTTTGTTAAGTTTTTCTCGAGGTTCATACCGTAACTGTTGTAATCTTTTAAGTTGTAAATTAGTGAGGTTTGGTGCCGAGTGTTTGGAACCCGATGGTCTGTACGCCTTCAGTATTTTATTTCCGCTATAAATATGTTAAGTAGGGGCGTTACACCGTGTTATTGGCCAAACCACCATACATCTTGGTGTGAAAACAATGTAGTGTGGAGCATCTTCAATTCCATTTCAGTGACTCACACTTCTAATCTTTTTTGACTTGTGCTTGTTCTTTTTAATCTTTGATCTTGAAGTCAGGATCTTCTGGAAATCGCTCCTTCCCATATATTCAGAATCAGCTCTTCGAAATATTTTGGTATTCCCTCTTCGCAGGTCCGACCGCCTTCTTTTTTATTCACCGTAAGCGAGAATTCCACGTTGCACATCACAACGCAAACGAGGAATAATTTCTGATGGAATCGAACAGGTCCATCGATTATAGAGATCTTTTGATCTTTAGAATTTGTATAGTTATACTCAAGATTGTAATGGATGATCTCATTGTTATTCCAACCCTATCTTTTATGATCGAAAAAATTGTGGCTAGATCACCCTGGCCGACTTTTCGTCAAGATCTCGATGAAAACTTTGAAACTTTTAATCGCACACGAAACACTCTTCACAAATAAGCTTTGATCAATTTCCTCAATCTTTTACCCTACCCGATCAATTGTACTAGGCTTATGGTTGAACCGTGGTTGCTTATCATTCAGCTGTTTCGTTTCCTACAGATGACGCCAAATGAAAACATATAATTTGTCCTTCACATCTCACAAACGAATAGAACACTGAGAGTTATAGTGGTTCGGCCAACAATCCGGCCTACATCCACTACTTGACAACATCTTTATTCATTTCTTTAGTGCTACAATACTATAGAGCTTTTCTAGTGCTTCTCTCCCTTCTGATGTTGTGTCCCCTTACAAATGAGCCATCTACCTTTATTTATAGGCTTTCTAGGATGAGGCATACGGTTACACTCTTGTATATGCGGCACTATTTTATTGGAGTCATCTTTCTTCCTTTAATACTTTTCCTTTTTAAAAGTCTTCTGGTGTCGAAGCGTGGAACGTGGAGTGCGGAGCCGGGCCCCGGGGGCCGGGTGCAAGGGCCAAGCATAGGGAGCCGGGAGTTGGGGCCAGGCACTAGGGCCTGACCAGTTTTGCTTCATTTGTCTCGAAATATTTTGCCCTCTTCATATACTAAATAGGTTACAAGTATATATTATAGTTTACAAGTATACTAATATTTTACGAGTGTATATTATATATATTATGAAGGTTACACGTTTGTTATTTACCAAAGAGAATTCATTCTAATAAATAACGTGTTTTAAATTAGGCCAATGGATTTTATTAATGATCCTCGTATATCTATAGTTTACTTGGTATATTTTAGTTATTAAAAAATTGAGTTATAATAATGATGATATGATTCAAATAGTATTGTTGATTTAATATACATCTAGTATATAGTTCATGAGTACTATACTATAATGTACGGGCATACTATATAATATTTAATAAAGATGAATTCGTGTAAATAAAATAACATGTTTTAAAAATAGGTCGGTTGTAAATTTTAATGTCATATTAATGATCCTCATGTTTTTTATTAATATGGTACATTTATTTATTAAAAATGAAAGGGAATTTTCACCAAATACCACCGAGTTTTTGCTTAATTCACAATATACCACTGTGTTTATAAAATTACACAAGATAGCACTAAGTTTTTACTTATATCACCAGATAACACTCTGTCTCATATTTTGCTAATGTTTCATCAATATCCCTAGAAAAAAGACTAAACTACCCATATAAATAGCTTAACAAAAGTGGTGTCTTATGAAATTTATTAGTATGACAAATCTCTTTCAAGTTGTTAGTGAATAACAAGGGTAGTTTAGTCATTTTTCTGGAATATTAACGGAACATTAACAAAATATGAGACATAGTGTTATCTAATGAAATAAGTAAAAACTTAGTGTTATTCTGTGTAATTTTAAAAACACAGTGGTATATCGTGAATTAAGCAAAAACTCAATGGTATTTGGTGAAATTTCCCAAAATGAAATAATAATAAATATTATATGTTTTAAAGGCTATAGTTGATTTAAAATTTAATTGTTATTACTTACTAAATACTCATTGTTGTTTCAGTTTTATCTTTTCATATTTTCAACTCTATTAAATATGTCAATTTTATCCTTTCATATTTACTAACTTTATTTAGTTTGGGAGTTTATCCTTCCGTATTTCCTAACTCTTAGTTTTTCATAATTTAATTAAACAGTTTAAGTACCTTCATTAATAAATTAGTTCATATTCCTTCCGGTTCACATTCCGTCACTTTCTAGATTTTTTTATTAGCTATATAAGGGTTGTCATTCTACTCATTTTAATCAGCCAAATTAGTCTTCCATCTTTCTCATCTCCTTCGAGTCGTCTCTTTCTCACATCCTTCTCTCAGCCAGCCAGAAGAAAATAAAACACTACACTCATCCTTCTCTTATATTCCTCATACTCACACACTCACGCAAAAAGAAAAGAAAAAAAGATTACTCACACGCAAAAAGAAAGTAAATAGGATAGGATCAAATTTAATTTGTATACGACGACAGCATAGTAGAAGCAGTCCCAATCTTGAACGAGTAGTAGCGAATTATATGTCTGTGCGTGTGAATCATAGCTAGATGCCAGGTAAGTTACTACATTCACTAATTTTTTATATTTATAATAAAGAATTTTCATGTGGGTGTGCATTTTGTGTGTGACCATTGTTTGAGATTGAAGTGTTGAGTGTTAATGATAATTGTATTTTCTTATGTGAGTGAATTATTTTGTAATGGATATTAGTGGTTATTATTTTTTCTAAAAGAGATTGGTGAAAAATTGTAATGAGATTATTTATGAGATTTTATATAAAAAAGGAATTATGTAATCGTGACGATTTATCACACATATATTTTATGGTTGTAAAAGTGGGTTTTGATTGATTAAATGGTGAATAATGATAATTATAAAGAATATTAAAGAGAAGAAAACCATGATGCATGAGGGCCGTATTAGGACACGCGAATGAAATGTTAAATGCGGGCCACATTAGGACACATGAGTTTGAGATACCGTGGGCCGCATCAGGACACAGTTAGCCCTAAATCTACTCATTAGTCTTTTGAACTATTGGGGGTGTGCACACTTAAGGATTTAGTTGTGGGGTTGGATTTCCGGCTGCGTATTGGGGTCCAGGTTACAACTGTGTGTTGTACCCAAAAGTGAGAAAGGTTGTTATGTCCCAATTTCACGTTGGGACAAGGAAGATAATTAAATTAACTTGGCTAATATATTCATGATTTTGGATTCCCGACTACGAGTTGGGGTCCAGGTTACAGCTGCGCGTTGTGCCCAAAGAAGGAAGATAATTAAATTAAATTACATATTATGTTCTTGAGTTTGTTAAGAAGCATATATGAAATATTTAGGAGTGTTATGGAATGATAATTTGTTTCTTATGTGTTATTAATGTTAAAAATGATTTATAAATAGAAAATGTTTTTTACAAAGTGAAGTGGTAGATTACACAGTTTTTTAAACTTTATCGTGGCTCTTTGTTTGTTTGTTTGGATTTATGTCACAAGTCATAATAAAGTATAAGGGATGGGACAACGACCCCGCAAGACTAAGTACTTATGATTAATTTTGTCTAGACTTTGAGACTCTCTTGTTAAAAACTATTATAATTTTATCGGATTCCTTTTATCAATAATGATAGTTTGGATTAATTGGATATTACTGTACGCCTTAGCACTTGTTTAGCTGCGAGTGCGGATAATACTCTGGATTTGGTTTTAATTCTGCTGCTTGAAAAATATTAAACTAAAATTGTTAAATAGTAAAAAAATGTTAGAAATTTGGGGTGTTACACCGGGACCCGTTCAGGACCCACCTTTTCTCATCTACTTTATTTTTATGAGCCTATATTTGTTCCACTTTATTTCAACAATTAGATCAGACAGGTAACACAAACAGCTAACCACAAATAGAATCATTATAGTCAATTCTTCCACCATAGTTTTTTTAAAAAAATATGATCCACTTTTCATTAATGCGAACAAGAGTACAAGGACGAGCTACAAAAAGCCTGAAAATTAATCAGTATACAAGGACTACCTTGGCTAACCCAATAATCCGAGCTTGAAGAACATCTAGTGATGCAATCCAAACTGACTAAACAAGGGAAGAGCTTAATGTGTCTAACACATTCTTTGAAATCAGCACGTCCTAAGACTAGAGTAAAGTGGAATTTCTTGATAGCATAGCAAGTAAACCAGAAACCCAACAACAAAATATCATAGATCTATAACTAGACCCGGATTTGTTGCTAAAATTGATAACATACAAACATAATAGTAGCCAACCAGAAGCTCAAACACGGATCCAAAGTTGCCAAAACCGACAGAAGCAGAGTAGTTAACGACGAAAGCTTATTTCAAAAGGTAGAACCAGCGTCGACGAGTTGAAGAGGGACGGTGGTGGCGGTGAAGGTGAGGAGATGACAAGATGGCGGTGGAGGCATCAACCCAATGACGCCGGAGCCAAACAGAGACTAACTACCTTATTTATGGGAGCAAGACACTGAGAGAGATCTTGAATAGGGTGAACTTGAGAAAGATGATGACTATGAGGGTTGCACGCTAGAGGAACCCACAAAGTAAAAGAGAAAAAAGCAAAAGAGAAAAAGGAAGTGGAGGAGTGAGCTTTTCTCCCTCCCCCCCCCGGCTGATTACATTTATAATTCTTCCACCGTAGATAGACTTTCCTCTCCACACCAATGTTGTAAAAAAAAGAATGATACGGCTGAATAAATGGTGATACAAGCGTTTCACTCCTTGAACACATCGAAACATATGTCCTCAATTCGTATTGATAATCAGCCCGTTTTTAAAAATGTATATCAGTATATAGGTCCGTATAACCGTGCAAAACATTGTTTTCTTAAAAACGGTGAGATGACTGTTCAAGATCCAGTGAGAAAAATGTCGATTGATTTCAACAGAAATATACATGTTACCCTAATGGCCTAACCTCCTTCATTCACCGTTGAAATACCCCTAAATACTATATAATTCAATCAAGGGTTTCATTTAATTATAAAGGCTAATGAGCCCTAATTGATTAAGAAAAGATGGAACTCCAAATATATTTATATAAATAAATATATGTACAATCCAAAAGGTTATTAAACCTTACGTAAAATATTGGACTAAAGTGTGAGTAATAATAAATAGACATCAATTAATAAAGTTGATGTAACATTGAAATACCCCAAATATTAATTATCCTAATTAATAATAAATTAATTAAATGAAAGTGCTTAATAGAAGGTTAATACAATTAATTAAGAAGAAAACGTTATTGAGATGAACTGGTTAATATATACACTTAGGGGATTAATTTATCAATAAACGTAAGATTAAAGAGGTTAATAGACCTCACATAAAATAATAAAATAAAATGTACTATACTCTTACCGAGGTGAATAACGGTAATTCATTGATAAGTTTATTTATAGGAGATTAATAAATATTAAGTCGTATAACCAAAAGTACGTCACATGAAATAATGAAATCAATGGATATAATTTAAGAGAGAAATTAAATAATTAAGTTGGTATAACATGTAATATACATCATTACATGAAATAATAACAAAAATTAGTATGCGGAGGTGCGGGAGCAATTTAACACACTAATGTGAATTTTGAACATTTAAATCTCTAAAAGGACGGAAAAAAACGATTCGAGCTATATTAATTTACTAATATCAGCTATGGGCTAATAAGTCTCAAAAACTACCTAAACAAAAGAGAAAAAAATGGTCATATTCAGTAGGGAAGGCAATTCGGGTTAATGGGTCGGGTTGAAGCTCACCCGTACCCAAACCGATTAAAATTGTGTTGACCCAAACCCGGCCTAAAAATAATCGGTTACAAATTTTCAACCCATACCCAACCCATATAAAATTATTGAACCCAAACCCGACCCGTTTAATCC
The DNA here is from genome assembly GCA_023374045.1 of Limonium bicolor. NCBI lineage: Eukaryota > Viridiplantae > Streptophyta > Magnoliopsida > Caryophyllales > Plumbaginaceae > Limonium > Limonium bicolor. The sequence continues at coordinate 209,882,065 of CM041781.1, forward strand.
GTTTAAATACAAATACTTTTGTTATCTGCAGAATGATCAGTCGTCCATAAAAGCGTGCACATGATGACGTCTATAAATGGGTCTATAATCTCAACTCATAGCCGTTATTTGTGAGGATGAAATAATGTGAACGAGGAGTTTACGCGACTAATGGTTGACATAGTATTTAGGTTTTCAAACAAAGAGTGAATGGTGTATATAGGTGATTTATAAAATAATTATTTGTGTGGTCGTAAAGAAGTGATGGTATTTTCGTTTGCTATTATACTAATGGTTATAAAATTAATACATATCCAAGTAAAATATATACATATATTTTTTATTTTTAATTAAATTAAATAAACGGGTTGAGTTGAATTCGAGTTAAAACCACTAACCCATACCCAACCCATATATTTACGGTTATCAGATTGGTAAAAATTGCCACCCTACTAATCAGCCCAGATTGACAACCCTAATGGCGATAGGAACATTTTATGCTCTGCGCCTCCATCTCTCAAATCAGACCACCACCGCCTTTTTGTTTGTTCTTGAATCTTGACTGAGAAGCTCAAAAAATTTTCTTCCCTTCAGAAAAACAACGCCTTCTCTCATTTCTATGCTTGTTCTAGTTGTTTTCTCTGGAAAACTTGAACTGACGAACGCGGAACTAGAGCTGTCAAAATTTGACCCAACCCGAAAACTCGTCCGTTTTATCCGAACCCGAAACCCGACTGAACCCGAAAATATTTAAATATAATAAACCCGAAACCCGAAATGACCCGAACCCGAAATGACCGAAAAATTTATAACCCGAAACCGACCCAAACCCGAAATGACCCAAAATAATAGTAATTAAAAATTAGTCAAACTTGAATAATATGAAATAATAGTGACTATAAATTGTCCCAAACCTGAATGACCCAAATAAATATGACAAAAAATTTGATTTAAACTTACTATATCCGAATGAAATACATAATAGACATTGTATTGAAAGTTCTGCAATCTATATGTTGTATATTCTTAGAGAAATTAGGTATATATTTATATTATAATTTTTTCAAAAAATATTAACCATGACCCGAAATAACTGAAACCCGATTCTATTTGACACTATTACAACCCGAACCCGAAATGACCCGAACCCGAAAGACCCGAACCCGAAATGACCCGAACGAATATTGACCCAAAAAGAAATGATCCAAAACCCGAACGGATAACCCGTTTGACAGGCCTACGCGGAACATCCACGCTCTGCACCATCCTTCATTTTCTTCTTCTCAATTTGTTTCTCTCTCTACACCAGCCTTCATCGGCGAACAAGGAACATAAATATATACACATCCTTTCATACTCTTCTCATTCAAGTGCTAACTATCACAACCTCTGCAATTCAAATGAAGTTGTTACCATCGAATCAGAGAGGGGAATGAGTGGTGTTTCATTTTTGGTTTAAACTGGCTTATTGCGTAAGCTTTCCTCTATTTCGAATTAGGTTTCAGTTCTGATTTTTGTGTCCACTCTATTGTCTGATATCCTCTTCTTCTTCCTCTATTTGTACATGCTAAAAACGCCAGCATTTTTGGCTGTAATCTGGCCACGGCTGAAGCCGAACCAAAGCCAAACCTATATCAGTTGTAGGGCTCTTAAAGAGGCGAGTAAATCAGTCATATATTTGCTCAGATCTGGAAGTTAACCTGTATATAAAATCCAAACTAAATCTCCGAATTTATTATTGTCATAACTCCTCTGTAAATGTGTGGTTAGGGTGAGGTAAATCGGAGACTATATCTGAGATTAGGAGAACATAGGATTAATCAAAGATTAAGGTTCTGCTTAATGTTTGTGCTGTTGTAAGCTATTTTCTCGGTCAAATCACTATTCTGAGTTTAATCTCCATTTTTCCTATCCAATTAAGTGCCAAATCTACTTCTTTCTTCTGGTTTGAATAGGCAGAAAAAAATGGAATGGTATCAAACTCTAATCTTTTATGTTTAAACATCGTAGTGATTTACAGAGCTATATTCAGTATATTCCTGAGGTTTTGGTTCTGAATTTTCGAGAGATTAAGAGTTAAGAGACTCGAAAGATAAGTGCGAAAAGTCATAATCCCTAATAGTCGCTTATCAAAAAAATAGTTAGCAAATAAATGTATAAATAATAAGAGATGAAACCCTTAGGCAACCTTTGTTTAAAGGGAAAATGAAGGGAATGGAAAAGATATTTGGGAGTCACTCCCATCCCTTTGTTTGTATGAACAAAAAATATAGCATGGGAAGGGAATTGATTCCCCGGATTCCCCCACCTCTTTGATATTTTTTTCCCCTGCCATACCTACGGGAAAGCAAAATTATATAAACTCACAAACCACTGTAGGAGGAGAGATGTGAGTATTTCAAATACCCTTGTTTTGAATCAGATATACATTTCAACCAATTACTTGATAATACGTTACTTTTAATTTTATGTAGATTTGTGGTTCTTAAATTTAATATTTGATTGGAGTGTTAAAATTTGAAGACTTGCTCGGAATATTTGACATTTTATAATTTGTTAAGATAATGAGTAATTATAATTAACTTATAATTAAAAAAATGAGTTCCACTAATTATAGCTTTATAATAAAACCAGATAAATAAATAATTGAATAAAACAAGCGTATTATTTTTGTTTCAAAACTAAACAATCATTCCCATATTTATTCCCATACATAACCAAACAGCATACATATTTTCCCATTCCCTTTCCCATTCTCCTTGTGTTCCCATTCCCTTTCTCATTTCCTTATTATATCCAAACGGTGCCTTAAAGTGTTTACAGTAATTTAGAGTCTTCGGTAGATTTGGGCCTACCTTGGTAATTAATAGTTGATTTGTGAATCTTTACATTTGTTATGGTAATTTGGGTAACTAGGATCAAACTTGAAGTATTGCATTAAGAAATGGTGCGATACAGCAGAATAATGAAATTTAATTTGTTGATTAAATTAAGAAATAGTTAATAAGTGAATAATCGGTTTAAGTATTAGGTTGAAATTACTTTGGAAATTATGGTTGTAAATGTGTGGGTTTAAGCTGCTATAAAATTTGATATTTTGTAACTTGCGCACTAATTTGTGCCAATATGGAATTAATACTAACATGGTGGATTAGTAATAACATGTTAAATTAGGTGCTAAACTGGTGATTGAATATTAATTGGTGATTTGATTAAAAGGACTACTTAGTTGAAATGATTGGTAGTTTAGGACTTGAGATATATATAAGTATCCGGAGTTTTATGAAAAATAAGAATAAAATAACAGGTTGTTAACAAGTTAGTAAAAACCTTACTTATTAGGAAATGATGGTCATACTGATGGGTTGGAACCTAGCAACTGGTTGAGTGCTAACAAATAATTCCTACAGCTTTGCTGCTTTGGTTTTTAGTGCTTAAGAGTAAGATTAGTAGGCATATATTATTTTTGGTTTAATTAAATTTAATTTGGTACTTCTAAGTTTAATTAGACTTACACGCATACTTAGATGTTAAAAATTGGTTTGAGAGAGTGTAAAAGTTTTTGTACACCGGTGAGGTTAAAATAATTGATTATGGTTTAAAGAATTATCCATAAATATGTTAAGTTAGATTAATAAGTTAATTTAGTCAATGTGTGTAGTGGGGGTGATTAGTTTAGGAGAAATAGACATAGGTGTTAATATATATTTTATATGGGTTTGTAAATGGTTAAAACGGAATTGATAAATTTGAATTTAGAAACATAAATGCAATTAAGTTAAGAAAATGAGAAGAAATAATAATAAAATAATAGAAAGGAGAATCTGACTTACAGTAAGTCATGGTTGGTTAGGTGACTTAGAGTAAAAGATACCTACAGATTGGTAATATGACAATTTCCTGATCAATACTCTTCCGTTAATTAATATCTGTCGTTTTAGGATGTGACTCTTGTTTAAAATATTTGTCATTCTAGCTTTTTGACACATTTCCTTCCACTTTTACCCCTACTATTCAATATAAAATTAATTATTATCTAAATGGAAAAGTAAAAAGTAGGGGCACATGCGTCATTATTCTACTTTTCTTAATAAGTGTGTAAGTTTCTAAAATGACAGATATTGTTGAACGGAGAGAGTATGATATAACTTTGCTAGAGGAATAGCTTAACAAAATAAGTTAAGAAATTGTAGTCACACGTAAAGTATCATCAAACTTGAAAACCTTAGGGTGGAAATCAAGATGGAAAGTAAATTGGGCTAAATGGATTAGACCTAGTTTATATAAAACTTAATAGAGTTAGAATAAGTATTGGATTAAACTTCCAAAGGGAGATAAAGTTATTTAGTAGAAATTGAATTAAAGAGCTAAATTATACGAGCTTATTGGGATGAAATTGTGATTTATATAATGTAACACTAAGTGTGAAACTTACACTATATTGCATTAGGTATGAAGGACCTTAATGTTTATGTCTAAAGTTGGTAGGAAATTATAAGGTCATTAAAGCGTTGAGATTAAATTGTGAAACTATATAATATAGTTGGAAAATTAAGTTAAGAGAATTAACTTAACTAATTCCGAATGAATATCTTAAGTGATAACCCAATCAATAATTAATAATTAATCAATGGGATTAACTACACTGAGTTTGTAATTATAAGGGATACCGAATAATTTAAGGATTTTTCGGGAATTAATACTTAGAGATATATTCCAGACCTAAGTGGCTAGAGGACGGACGCGGGGTTTCATGTTAGCGTTGTCTTCAGTGTAAGGTATGGATTCTTGTAGATTGTTTGCTACTGAGTTACATCGGCTTGTGTGTTATTTGTTGTATGTGATAATGACATAGATAATTGCATGTAAAATGTTGTATGTGTGCTTTATTGTTCATTCTTAATTGAACATTACATGTTGTGAAATGCTAACTATATCTTAGAGTATGAATAAATCACACATACAATATATACGATGACAAGAGCATTATGAGTTTACGTATCACTAACTTCCCTTTTAGTATATTATCGAGCACACATTGTTCATTCTTAACTGAACATTACATGTTGTGAAATGCTAACTATATCTTAGAGTATGAATAAATCACACATACAATATATACGATGACAAGAGCATTATGAGTTTACGTATCACTAACTTCCCTTTTAGTATATTATCGACATCTGAAATCTGATGTTCGAACTTATCACCCTAGAAGTAGGACGATTGTTCCATTAAGACTTCTAACTCGATCCAGATTACGAGGAAGCGACGAGCCCAGAAAGTCCTGGCCATGCATGCTGAGTTAGGAGATCGTATTTGTATCAGATCGCCTTCCAATTAAATGTACGTTATGACAGTGGTTGTGGAGGAAGTTTAATACTCACCCATTGGGTTGAATATACCCAATTAAATGTACGTCTTTCATTGATGGTGGGTACGGGGGACGTTATATACTAGCCCGTTGGGTTCATATATAGTTATATACCCGATTCAAATGTACGTCACTTTTGACGGTGGTTAGTTATATTTGAGAACTTATTTCTCATTTCTCTGGTTTATATATACCCGATTCAAATGTACGTCACTTTTGACGGTGGTTAGTTGTATTTGAGAACTTATTTCTCATCTCTCTGGTTCATATATACCCGATTCAAATGTATGTCACTTTTGACGGTGGTTAGTGGTATTGGAGAACTTTTTTTCATCTCTCTGGTTCATATATATCTGATTAAATATACATTGTTCTCGACGGTGGTTAAGGGAGTTATACTTGCCTACGGGTTTAAAGGTACCCGATTATTTATACAATACGAAAGTCTTAATCTCGTCTAAAGGGTTTATCATACCTGACTTAATGTACGTCACATCGACGGTGGTTAATTAGAGTTTTGTTACTCTTCTAAATGGGTTTGATTATACCCGAGATGAGTTAAGTTATTGATTAAGGAAGTGACAAACTCATTGTACGGATTGTCCATTGTAATTAAAGTTAAGGTCCTTAACGAGATCCTAAAATAATCTCAAGGCCTAGGAAGGAACATAACACTGACTCGATATACTGATGTCTTGTTTGGCTGGGTTATATCATTGTGTTGAATGATTGCTTGCTTTGTGTGATGCATGTTGGGTGTTTACAGTTTCATTTATATTCTTGTAATAATGAACCGCATGACGATCAAGTAGTTGTGTGTGGCCCGATAGCTCGCGGGCTGCATGTTTTCATACCAGTAGTTGTGCTGAGCCCGTTTGGGCGTAATATTTTTAGGTACTTGATGGAGATTTGACCTGACCGAGTGTAGGTGGGGTGGACTCTTGGACCAGGTGTATTTTATTTTGATAATTACCTCACTTAGTACTTATACAGTTATGTATATTGTGGAAGTCGGAAACGAACTTGTATTCGGGAAACATTTAGTATAACTCGGTATGTAATAGTAATTGTTGTAGTTTAAGTTGGTTAAATATTCAGCCATTCAGACCGTTACATTGGAGTTAGTAAGGCCTAGTTAGTCACATGAGTGACTAACGACGGTAACACCGGGAGTTTGGTTTATTTTTCCACTGCGATTTCGTTTAAGTTTGACGTTGTTAATTACCATTAATTGTGAATTACGAGTTGGGGTATTACAAAAGTAGTATGCTAACCAAAATCACCTTTATTTATTCGTTCTTCATCTGCTTCTTCATTGCTCACTACTTAATTTTTTTTTCTCTTTTTTGTTTTTCAATTCACCATTTGTCCATTAAGCATCAATCTCATTAAGGTGGTAAACCAACAGGGAGGTTCCAATTCTTCATCTTGCATCACTTCATGCCTCTTCAATTCTTGATTATGAAGGTCGTAAACTCACAAGGAGGTTCCTATTCACTCCCTGTTTTTAGTTTTTCATCGACTACTTTCTACTATTCCCCTTACTTTTTATATCATTGATGTGGTGCTGCCCAGAGTTGGAAGAAATACAACAAATTAATTTCCTAGTTCCACTACTGTGATTTCATTGGTGTAGTGTTGCTGTCTAGAAACTATGGTATTATTGCCTAAAGGAGAAGGAAGAGAGTAAAAATGAACTATACAACTTTGACTTCCATATAGTTTAAAATATTCCTTATTCATTTAGACAACTAATTAATTGTGAATATGAATGATCAAATTAGTCTTTAAGTTACAGTTGTAAAATAATATAGTAGTTTATTTATTTTGGAATTATACATAACTTTAAACTATAATAGTCAACTATATATGTATAAATTATTTAAAGCGACATATTTTTCATGTCAACAAGTGGCTTATATATGGTTTATAATATTGGAATCATTTAGTCATGATATAATAAATTCAACATATCATGAAGAAAATCTAACTGTTTCTTCAAATTGGGATTCTGAGTTTCAGACCACTTGATACCCATAAATGTGTGTTTGTTGATTCGAATCACTTATAGATTACTTATTAGTTTTATGGCAATTATTTGTATGACATAATTTGAGACACATTTTAATGAACTATTTTTATAATTTATTTATATTTATATATAAAATGTGTGATCCAAATCATTAACCTGTATCTCTGTATTGCTTAAAATATGACCCGTACTAATCTCTCGTACCATTTTTTACAATAAAATTTCTGAAATAACACTCTCCAGATAAAATATTACTCATATTAACCTCCAACTAAAACTAATTCCTAAAATAACACTCCCGGGAGAAATTGTCTCTTCAAGAGACGATTTCATTAATTGTCAAAGTATAAATTGTCTCTTTAAGAGACGATTTCACCTTTTCCTCGTGCCACGTCGGCGCTGACTCAGCAGGACGGAGGTGAAGGGGAAATCATCTTAACCTTCTATGATGTGCGTGCCTGTTTCATTTTAAACAAGTGAAATCGTCTCTTGAAGAGACAATTTCATGATTCATAGGCCAAACCTTTCTAGTTTCGACCGCCCAAGGGACCGACCCGCGAGCGTTTAAAAAAAACAGGTGAAATCGTCTCTTGAAGAGACGATTTCTACAGAGATAAACATGAAATCGTCTCTTGAAGAGACAATTCCACTTCTCCACAACACTTGGAAAATTTTCCAAGTGTTGGAACACCACAATTCAACAACACACACTTGGAACATCTTCCAAGGGCTGTAACACCACACATTCATAACAAACAACCTCTACATATTATGAAATCTCTCACAATCACGATACTCGGAACCAATTTAAAACATTTGTAGCATTACAAAAACACAAGAAATCAAAATATGAACCAAATGTAATAGTTTATAAGATAGAAAACATAAACAATAGTAATACAATCTCAAAATCAAGTTGTTTACAAAATGTAATAACCTACATCTTCTATGTCTACTACATCGTACATATGTCATAGTCACTCTAGGTGCAGGATCCTCAACTGCTGATGCGAGAGTAGGATCAAGGTCATGACCACTTAGATCCCCTACATCATGACAATCTCGGGAATCTCTATCCCTAAGTGGTGCTCCAGGAGTAGATGTAGAGGCTAAAGCTAGGTCTGAAGCCAGCGTCATGATGTCAAAGTCCATGCTCGTCCCAGCACCAGAGGATGATGCCCCGTGAAAAGCCTGAGCTGCTCCCAAAAATACGCAAATCGAGTAGTGTCGACCTGCTGCGTAGGATCGACAACCTGAGACATGGTCATGCTACCAGCGATGTCGAACTTCTCCTGATGATCTACCAGCTCAGCAGCATGACCACGTGCACGTCCTCTTCCTCTACCTCGACCACGAGGACGACGACCACGCCCTTCTTTTCCACCCTGCTCCGTAGCGGCATTAGCATCTTCATTGTCAAGGGCAGCTGCTGGGACATGCTGTGGCCGTGGGAGGACGTAGTATGTGTTGTTGTACTCGTCTCTCATCAACCGTAGACTATCGAGAGCATCATCGACGCGCATTGCCTCTAGCATACCGATGATCTCATTTGTGGTCTCCCCCTATACCACAATTCGACATATGAATATAACAAAATAATATGTCATAATACTAAAATAAAACAAGTCAAGTCATATTTACTCACCATATATCCCAACAGAGCTCCCGTACGGCCAATGTACCTCCTCGTGTTGCGACCGTACCACTCTTCATAAGTAGGACCAGGATCATCCAACTATAGATTGACTACTCTCTCAGCGCGCAGGTTCCACAGTGCAATGTACTCTGAATAGTGAGTTGCCAAGTTCCAGTCGGTGCGTCCTCTCAAGTCGATGCCATGCAGATCTACTCGGGCATCGTCCCCGTCTATCCTAACATCAGCCGTTGGAAACTACCTCCCGCCAAACTACCGCATCACACGATCCGGGAGATGCCACTCCACTATATGAAAGCATATAAGTGGCACCGGAGCCTGTGCAATGACGAGACCAACCAAGCAATACGGAGGAAGAGACTGTAACATGTTCCACAGGGCAATGTACTATGAATGGTGAGTTGCCAAGTTCCAGTCGGTGCGTCCTCTTAAGTCGATGCCATGCAGATCTACTCGGGCATCGTCCCCGTCTGTCCTAACATCAGCCATTGGAAACTACCTCCCGCCAAACTACCGCATCACACGATCCGGGAGATGCCACTCCACTATATGAAAGCATATAAGTGGCACCCGAGCCTGTGCAATGACGAGACCAACCAAGCAATACGGAGGAAGAGACCGTAACACCTCATCCGTATAGGGATGTCAGACAATCTGTAACAACAAACACTAAAAGTTAGACACAAAATGTTGTGAAATGAAACCAATGCAACATACAAAAAACAACACTCACCTGATGCGGTGTCTGCCTGTCAAATGCCTCTCTGTAGTGTGTGAGGACATGCGTAGAGTGCCCGGTCACATCGAACTCGACATGCCAACAATGGGCAAGCGGAAGTAAAGGAAGTTGGCCAGCATGATGGGCATGTCGACGGATGAGAGCTATATATATATATATATGGAAATCTCTCCCATGCCCAAATCTGTAGGACGACCAGCGCCCCAGTGATACCACTGTCCTCAGCATCACACGCCAAACACAGTTGTCGGTACAACCATGTCAGACATGCGCAACCCCAATTGTACTGTCCGGCCTGATCGAAGTCCTACAAAAGTGGCAAGAACATCAGGTGGACCTGGTTCCCCGACCGATCAACAAAAGTGGTCCCACCGAGTAGCATCAGTATGTAAACACGGGTGTGCCTTATGACCGTCACTTCATCTGCATGCTCAGCTAACTGTCAGAAAGTAGAACCCAGCCAACTGAGCTTGATCGTACTATGACGTCCTAGATCGGCCGGCCTAATGCCAAGGAGGTCGTCACATAACGCTCCCTAATCTCTGTGTGTGGTACCCGTGACTGGTAGTCTGTCTATAGGTAGGCTGGTAAGCACAACAACATCCTCTAATGTGACGGTGGTCTCTCTTGTCGGCATGTGAAAAGTATGGGTCTCTCGACGCCATATCTCGACAAGTGCAGTGATCAGATGCTAGTCTAAGGATATGAACTCTAGACTAGCCATCCCAATGAATCTATAAGCCTTCAAATATGGGCGCATCCTCTCATCATAACGTACATGTCCACCACGTCGTAAACTAGCCTTGAAGCGGTGACAGTGTAACACCTGACACTCGTTCCCATACCACACAGATCTAGACCTATGGCTACACTGATGTCTAAGTATGGAACCAGGGGGCAGACCGGGATCCATGTGTAACTGAATATTAAATAACAGAGATTAAACCATATTAAAAGCTTGTTTTAACAAAAAAATATGCAATTTTTGTAACATAAGAAACATTGCATTAATATTCTATGAACAATACAAACCAAAGTTCATGTCTAACAAACAAAATCAAGTACAAAAGTAATCGACTAGTACAACACAGCGAACACTAAGTAGCACTCTTATTAGGACATCTCCTCTTGTTATGACCCTCTTGCTCACACCTAGTGCACCTAGTCTTTTTCATGGGCTCCTTCAAATCCATCTCATTACGAATACGGGTTGATCTTGGTCTTCCCTTTCCTCGCACACGAGGTAGGTCAGGAAGAATGATGGGAAAGTCCAATGGAGGCCACGAGTGCTGATCCTCGAATGGGACAAAGAGTCGACTATACACATCAAGCTGCTTCTGCCAACTGTACCACGACCCCATAAGAGATGTACTGTCCATGTGTATGAAAACAGCTGCCGCGCAAGCGTGTGAGCATGAAATCTTGTAATTTTACCATTTCGGGCAAGTACAATGCCCCTCTTCTCTATCCACAGCTACCAATGCCTGACCCCTTCGTGTATCGAAGTACTTCACACAGTTATAAAATGTCTTCTCAACTAGAGCAGCAATAGGCAAGTTTCTAGCACCGAGCAAAACTGCATTGTAACTCTCGCTCAAATTCATAGTCATCATGCCGAATTGGTACCCACCATCATGTGCGAATGTCCACTGCTCCTTCGGTATAGTGTCAAAGAAATCAGGGGCAGTGACACTAGCACTCTTCAACTCTACCATTCATATATCAAACTTACGGGGCTGTGATGCGCAAGCTGCTCTAGAGGTCATCTTCTTCATCCCTACACTTCTTTCTGCCTTGTTGAAATTGCTCACGATGTGGTGAACACAATATCTCCAGTGCACATTAGGGGGTTTCCACACCCTGTTTGATCACTCTACAACAACAAGTATACCAGCATGACAATCGAAAATCAAGCACATTGGAGCACATCCTCGTAGGCCGATATAACGTGGACCCTGAGACAAGAGAGAAACCAGGACCACGATGCATATGACTCCTCATCAACAAGCGCAAATGCAAGTGGCACTATGTGTTTGTCTACGTCACTTGCACATGCAATGGGGAGTTTATGTTTGTACTTCCCGTACAAGAAGGTACCGTTAATACATAACATGAGTCTACAATGTCTGAATGCATTAATGCATGACCCGAATGCCCAAAAAACCCTCTTGAATATACCGTACCCGGGATCAGTGTTATGTCATTCAATTTCAACCTTTGTGCCATGGTTTGTATGCTGAATTGCCCGTAACAAGTGGGGTAGCGTGCTGTAAGAATCATCCCAATCACCATACACCATCTCAATAGCTCTCACCTTTGCCGCCCAAACATTCTTCCTCTTGAAAGAATACTGGAACTGATCAGCTATCACTGTCAAAAGGTCACCAACTTTGATGTAAGGATGCCATGAATCTCAAGTCAAGATGTGGATGCTCTTGACTCAAGATCGAGTTTAGACAGGTGTGCGGGCCTTCAACAACTGTAACGACCCCAAAACCGGCCTAGGAGTTAGGGTCGTTACACGCCGTGAGTCTATTACCTAACGTCGCAAGGCTCTAACGCAAATCGTAACCCAAATTCAAATAGCAAAATTTGTATAAATACCAAAATGAGTTTACACTATCCAAACGTGTTCAAAAGTCAGATACAACGGAAGGCCCGAAGGCTACATAAATACCAGAGCGTCTATGCGCAAGACATAACGTAACATAACATAATGTCTAAACAAAGTCAAAACATAAAAAATAGCTCCTGGAGGTAAGAATAAGAGAAGTCCTCATGAGCTCAATCTGCATAATAGGTAAAGGGGTTGAGCTACACAACCTAGTAAGCAGAAGACTTCCTCAAGGATGGCTACTCAAAACATAAGTAGGAGTTTGTATAAACAGAGGGAGGCACAAGTCATTTGCAAATAGACAGAACATAAGCAAAACGCATCAGAAACCCAAAGCAAAATGCCACATCAAAATCACAGTCGTACTTCAGAATCAGATACGAAGGGTGGGACACTAGTAACCCGCTAACACAACAGAATGACTCACATAACGTCCTATGGATCCGAAGATCCCACATCAGAAGCCATAGAGACAGTTAATAGACCCGTCGGTCAACAATGTCCTAAGGGAGACCCTAAGGAGCTTAATCAGAAGGAATTCCTGCGTAGCATGCTACAGGACAGCCCGACCCGACTATCAAGGCTCAAAAGTAACGTAACTAGGTCTCAAAATCATAAGTTCTTAAACACAGATCATAAGTGCATAAAAGTGTAAACAAATAGCATAGGAAGCTTGTACACTGATAGGGGAACACAACCCCGCAAACAGAGTTCAAAACGGAGCGGAAACGGAGAAGTTAGGCAAAACAGGGGCATGTCCGAACAACATGCATGTTCGGACAGAGGCCGAGAGTTCAAAATCTACGAAAACACAATGTTTGTACTTACGTCCAAACATCAAAGTTCGACGTAAGTCGACAGTTGAAAACCTGCAGAAACATTATGTCTGAACATACGTCCGAACACCAAAGTTCAGACGTATGCCGAGAGTTGAAAAACAAAACACTCGTCATGTCCGAACTTGCGTCCGACCTTGCAAGTTTGGACACCTGTCGAAGCCTAAACCAAATCCTGTTAGATGTTCGGACGCTTCAAAACTCAGAAATTAGAGGCACACTAGACACACTGTCCGAACTTCAACGTTCAGACAGACGTTCGGACATCACGAAAACAGCAGTTTGCAGAAAGCATTAGTGGCGCAGAAAACATCAATTTCAACCCAAAATCCACACAAGTTCACATGAATGCAAATCAGTAACCTCGGGGGTTTAGCCATTTGATCAACAACGCAAAAACGCAAGCAATTCACACAATACCACACAATTTCCCAATCAAAACAACAATCAAAACCGGTTCCCGAGGGTGAGCAAACAACCAAGATTCCATCCCCCACTTACCTCAATTCACATAGGAGATCACACTAATCTGAAGCCGAGACAAACCTGAGATTTCAGCGGTCCGGAACGCCACTACAACCCCACTGAATTCACAGAAAACAGTTCTGAAATCAGCAAAACAATTCTGCTCAAATAACAACACAACACACAACTGAGACTGACACCCACCTGAATTCGCAGAGCAGAAGAACCCGAACAGCAGCAGCAGAAAATCAAAGCAGCAAACAGACAGAAACAACAACAATTCCGACCACCGGAAGATTGTGAACTTGAGAGGAAGGAGAGCGCTATGCCAAAAAATGTCGGGAGAAATAGCGCGATGTTGAAACTGATCGGAAATACAAATAAGACTTCTCAAATATGATTACCACTTACCAATTATAAAAGAAGAGAAATGTCCACCTTGCCCCTCTCTTTTAAATAAATGCCTTGACTATCCCAACACTAGAAGACATCAAATACCAAAGACAAAATAACCTGAAACGTTAGAAAATCTGCACGAGAAATTTGGGTTGTTACAACAACAGTGATCATAAAGGAACTAGGGTGCTTCTTCGTTACCGCACTGCGCAATCTCCATCCACACTCGTTTTTGGATGGGCAGTCGTGGGTGACCGGTTCACCACAAACGATAGATGATGAATAATGTGGTGCCTCTTCACTGCATGTATTAGTGCGTCTTTACTTCTGAACAACATACCCTTCTTGAACTCATCGATGTAGCTCCAATCTCCAAGTTCCAGTTCTTGTTCCTCCTCCCACCTCATAATACCACTACCACCACTGGGGTTGTAGAAAGGGTATGGATGGACAGGAGGATCATCATCATCATCAGAGCCACCTCCAAGCCCTTCCATCTCATCCTCCTCGAAGTCTTCCCGCAAGTCACCGTCATCATCAAAGTGTCCAAGTTCATCACCAATGTCATGTTCATGAGGATCTACAACGGGTGTTGGGTATGATGAATGGTCCTGTGTATGTAAGTAGGTTTCATCTTCAGGAGGAGCATTAAGTAGAAAAGAAGTGTTTGTGATGTTTTGTGTTTGATGTGTGGGATATGAAGAAGGCAAAGGGGTTAGGTTTTCAGGTGGTGTGAAGCTTGAAGGGGCTTGGTGTTGATAAGACGAGGAGGTGAGAAGTGTTTGTGGTTGTCGGTTTTCATGTACTTCAACGTACAATTCATAGAATATATCTCCTGGCCCTTCACCCCGACAGTAGAACATGACATTTTGAACATCCCCATCGTCATCGATGGGTATCACTGTCCACTTTGTGGTATCGTCATTCTTTGTCTGACCCATCCTTTGTGACACCGTCACTTCGTGGGTGCACAAGTCGATACCGAAACGACTACCAATCTGAGCAATAAGCTGCTCATAATTGGTGTCGACACTAACCAAGAGAAGTTTCTTCTTCCCACCCTCGTAATCAGCTTCGTTTGCCCCATAAACAATTTTGCCACTAATACGACACATGAACTAGATAAAGGAGGACATAACCACCTATTTGATAACACAAACACACCAATTTCAGCTTAAATCAACCACTCACAATCAATCACATATCCTCTTATTAACTCAACGTTTCTCATTCAAAACTATCAACTATAATTTGGGAAACAATATAATTCAATCAAATAATATTAAAACAATGATACAATTATCATCCACATTATCTTATACATTTACAAAAAATTAGTAGCAAGGTATAATTTTAACAACATTAAAAAATCTTAAATTCGTAAATCAAAATCTACAAATTATAGTTACCTAGCTCCACACATTTAAGCATTTTACTAACAATTCACCAATCAATTACAATTTGCAAAAAAATCCCAATTCTCTAACAATACCTAACTTCTTTTGGTTTAGGGTTACCTCTTGTATTTGTACATAAATGGACAGAGATTGAAACTGGTTGGTGGTGACAGCAAGGGCGGTGTCTGGCGAGCTCCGGCGACCTCCAGGCGGTGATTTTTGACCGGAATAAGGTGGTGGTGGTGGTGCAGTCCGCGGCTGAACGGGGGAGAGTTCTCTGTATGTTCGCACAAATAGAAGAGAATGAGAACGGGTAAGAAGAGAAGGAGATCGCGGGGATATTAGAATTTATAACCCGTGAAATCGTTTCACAAGTTTAAAAGAAATCAACGCGCCCGTTATAAGACGAGAAACTTAGAAAGACGATTTCTCGTCTGCCTCCATCCGCTAAGTCAGCAGCTCGTGTGGCGCGTGAATAAGAGAAGTGGTATTTTCAAAAGACGATTTCTACTTTAATAATTAATGAAATTGTCGGAGACGATTAGTTTCGGGAGAGTGTTAATATGAGTAATAATTTGTTTTTTTAGGGTTATTTTAGATTTTTTTTCCTTACCTTCACTGCCCATAAGGAAACAAAATTCCAACTTCCCCACACGCTGAGTTCGATAGTCAGCTTATGTGCTTTTAAGTAGCTTTATACTTAAAGCTAGTGCCACATGTATACTTTTAATTTGTTAAGCTTATTTATTAGGTCCCATCTTTATACATTTGTCATTATCTTATTTGTTAACTAGACTCATAACTCAAACTAGCTCTATTAAAAAGCAGCTGCGTTTGCATCAAACAGCCCGTCAAGGTCTAGAGCGCTGGAGTCAGACAGGGAATCCCAGAGGTTGCTGAGGTCACCGCCGCCTCCAACACCAACGCGACTCCCAGGGTGTATGACAAGTATGACAAAAACCCAAATGAGTAGCTACCTCTACGTGCTGATCTGCTCCTCGTTATCTACCTCTCCGTTCCAACGACTTCCCGCCCCACTGTACGGACCTGCTCTTCATCCGTTTCTCAGCTTTCTGAAATTCCCAAGCTTCTGTCGCTGCTCCATTTCGACCTCCTAATCTGTTATCTCCTCCACCCACCGCCTCAAGTCTTGAAAAATTGGTTTGTGCTCCTTTCCCAACCTACAAACTTGTGAAACTTATTATATATGGAGCCATCCATTCCACTAGCTAATACATAAATTTCTTTCATTCTTGTGGCAACCCTAGTTCCCAATTTCGGTACTGGTTTCTGTTCGCCGGCATGAATTGTCTATGTTTGCCTTTAAGTGCACAATATCCAGTGTTCAGTTTGGTGACTCCGTTTGATCTTAAACATGTGACCCTTGCAGGCCATCTGATAATTCCATTCTATGGACTTCCACCCTCTCGCGTTGTTCTGCCCTTTCCGTTGCAATTTTTATTAACTGTAAGCATAGAACCAGAGAGTTGTTTTGTCGTCGTTAGACATATTGTGTACAAGGACTGATCATAATAATACTTCGCGCATTTTTCACAACAAGAGCCAGTATTCTCCTCTCCGTTCATCGGAGTCTCTTCGTTAAACACCGCGGTATTATTATTTCTGCTTATTTGAAAACTCTTCTGAATAAAAAATTCGCGACCTTCTATGAACCAGTATACGTAAAGAAACGTTGGATCGGCGCGAGATGGATTTAGCGGGAGTTCATCAGAACACTGACTAAGCAACTGCCAGCAACACAAGGACAGAAAAATGTTCGAGGGGGTGGTTCGGCAGTTGCTCCTTGGGTACCTTGGCCGTTATATTAAAGACTTCCACAAAGAGCAGCTCAAAATCACCCTCTGGAATGGTAATTTTGAATTTGAAATTCATGTTTATCTTCGTAACCTGCTTGTTGTTCAACCGTCGTCAGTTTCTCCGTCTGTGATTTCTCGTTTTTCTACCTCTGGAAAACGGTGTTCGTTTGCTGGTGAATTGCAGAGGAAGTGCTATTTGAAAATGTGGAGCTGATACTCGAAGCCTTTGATTATCTTCAGTTGCCATTTGCTCTAAAACAAGGTATTATTGACGCGTTAGGTAGTATGTATAATTCTTAATCTAGTCGTGGCTTGTTTCTGAACTATGGTTATGTTTTGGCACGTTGCTGACGGGTTGCTGGCTGACGTTTTTGGATTTAACAGGCCGAGTTGGAAGGCTGAGTATAAGAATTCCTTGGAAAAAACTTGGTTGGGATCCCATTATAATTCTCATAGAGGATGTTTTCTTTTCGGTTGGGGAGAGAGATAACCATGAGGTAATTTACTGCTGCTCTTTTACCCTTTTTTTGCACATGCTTCAGTAGAACGTGAAAAAAGAAACACAACCGTGAATACTCCATTTTGTTATCCTGGGATAGTGGAATGCGGAAACTGTGGAGAAAAGGGAACTGGCCGCGAAGAAGGCAAAACTTGCTGCAGCAGAGCTGGCGAAACTGTCAAAACGTGTTTGTGGTGAGAACATGAGCTGTCAATGCTTTCTATGAGTGCGATCTCATTTTGTATTGCGTTGTTTCTTTGTATTCTGTGATTACAATGTGTGTTTCCGTTTATCTTGCATACTAAAATGAGACCCTTTTATTATGTTTCCATTGAAATTTTGACACCAAAATGAGCAAGAATTTGGGCAGGGTTGCTATGAATTATTGGATTTTGGCACTCATAATCTATGTTGAGGGAGGTGTTAATTGGCATGGTGGGGCTTTTACCATAAGTAGCATGTCTAATATTTTTGCAATCTTTTCTCAGTAACTTTTAAGGTTGGTTACATTCTTGCATACACTGCCTACATATAAGAGATGTTCATAAAGAAAGCCGCAAGAATTCCATTTACAAATTTTTTTTCTTTCTGGGAAATTATTGTCTTTGATTTATGCCACCTACTAACATGTGTTGGTAGTTACAAACCTTTACCAAGTACTAGTCCTTGTTAAACAAATTACTCAGGAGGGTAGCACGAGTTTCTGTAGGATTGAATGGTGATTTTGTCGGTGCGTTTAACCTTTTTTCAACTTTTGTATTGAGTCTAAGCAGATGTTTAGCATGTTTTCAGTGAGTTAGTTCCCTGACCTCTATTCTTTGACTGTTCCACATAGGTGCTTGAAGAACTGTATGGAACTAAGCAACCTGTATTCGCTGATAAATCAATTAGCATGTCCCAGACTATTATAGAACACTTTTGTACATGTGGAGGCTCCTTTGATGTTGTGCTGTAGAAATGAATTATCTATCAAGAAACAAAGCGATTTAAAGATCTCAAAGACTACAAAAGTATCTGCTTCTTTTTTGTGTCTTTTGCGATGCTGGTATACTTGTGATATTCTACCCTTTCATGGAGATGCATCATTATTTTTCATTTTTGCAGACAATCAGTCTGGACAATCATTTGTGTCACACATCACTGGAAGGGTGACTTTCTCCTCCAATGCTTGCTGATACTGAGATATAAAGGTTAATTTGCTCTGTTTATAATCCATGAGGACTTTCTTATTGAAATTCCTGTTTAATACAGATCCTTGACAACATCCACATCTCCATGAAGAACGTCCATATTTCATATTGTGAAATGCTGTCAGACAAGGTATTCCACTTGTCATCTTTTCTCACCTAGCTGGAGCTCACATACTATCAATTCTGTGTGAGCTTAGGCGATATATGGGGATTGATCTGCTTCTTTCTCTCAACACGATTATCGTTGATGCTAATGATCTTTCTCTTTGAATTGCAAGTTCTGCTTTTTTGCTTGGTATATCTGCTCCTTTGTTTCTTCTATAACAAAAGAAACGTAAGGTCCTTTGTTGACACTGCTGCATATGATGCTTGTTATGGCGATAAACTGGAGTATCCAGACTAAACATCTTATGTGGTTAAAGCTTTTTTAACTTTCAGTCAATGAAATGTATTGCGTGCGGTAAGTCCGACGGCTATGTATAACAACTTTTTGTTGGAGTATTTAAATGTTTTTTATTCGCTAAGATGTAGACTCCTGTTACTCTAATCAAGTCTTGTGATTGTTACCATCATGAGTTCTACTACTGAAATGGACCTAGCTTATTCATGGAAAGAGTATTGTGTTTCTAGGATCTCTTTCATACACTAATATCAACTTTTCCTACGTGTTCCAGGTGCCCGTATTTTTTGGTGTAAGATTCACTAGCTTGAAGGTCATGAAGCATAGTCATGCTGGGTAATTTCGCCCCTTGAAATTTTCAGAATGATTGTGTTGCATGTATATAAGTTATTTGTCTGGTGTATGCTTAAACTTGATATAGTTAATCAAATTTTTAGGTCATCAACATGGTCAACAAGATCTAGTCAAGTAAGCAAAATCGTAGAGATTCAAGGGCTGGGAATTTACTGTGCCACTTATAAGGGATCTCTTGATCTGGTTACTAGTGACGATGTTAAACAATCCAAACCGTGGCCAGACACAACTACTGAAGCTTATGACTATATATTGATCCCATTTGATGCCTCTCTCCTGGTATGATATTTCTATGCTATATACAAGGATGAAATATATCTAGGCTTACATGGTAAAAGAAACTTCTTGAATATAGAACTTAACACTGTCATGCTCATTGATATCCTGGATATAAGTTTTGTATTGGGATAAATATTAACCTGCTATTTTTTTCTTGATCTACATAGAAAGTAAAGCAACAAGCTGCATGTTTGATGATAGAATTAAAAATTCTCCTAGTGATACAAATAGTTCTACACAAGTTTGTTCCCTTGGTTTCCAGGAATGTTGCATTTAACTCAGTTATCTCCTGTTCTTGTAGGTAATAAAGTCTGGAAAGGTGGAACATGATGCTCCTCAATACTCCGTTACAGCAGTGTTGACAAAACTGGTTTGTATTACACTTGAGAATTTGCACTTGAACTTATCAACTGACCATTCATTTAAAAAGGTGATCATTCTGCTTCTGGGATGGTCTCAGGTTATGTCCATTGATGCCAATCAGCTGCGGCATATTCTAGTGCTTTCTGACAACATATGTACTTGTCAGCTGCGAGAGATGTACAGATACTCAACTTTATCTTCTAGCTCTGTCCTTTTATGCATATATGCTGTATACTTATGTATGTCTGTGTTCCTCCTTTGCTTTTCAAATACCTTTTGCTTCTATTCTTGGGCTTCAGAATTTGGAGAAACACCTCTCTTTCTTATGCAGTGTCTTGATTTCCCAAGCTATTAGTTTGCAACTCCATTGAAGGTTTCTCATGTCTCGGCGAAATGTCTCTGGAACATTTGACGGATCCTGTCTCACTTGTGTTGAATATAAATTGTAAACTAGGACAATGCTTTCTAAGAACTCCAGCAATAGTGTGGACTAACCAAAATTTATTTCTTCCCTTCAATTGCCTGTGTTGACCTTTTTGATAATCTCCCTGTTATCTCATGCTTCATATTCATGCTGACCTTTTTAGGCTTGCGGTTACTTCCTATGCTTGTGAGACCGCAGAAAAACCTTTATCAATCAATCCAACTTTGCCTGTAAACATATATAAGCTGATCAAGCAAACCTATGGTTGGGATAATTTGTCTATTGGACTGTCTCATGATTGGGTAATGGAATCTATTGATAGCAGATGGAAATGCTATATGAGATTGTGAGTCATGGTGAGAGGGTGGAGGTGTGGGTTTTGAACTGTGATGAAATGGGATATTTTGTGATTAAACATTTATTTGTGGTCTCGTGGTCAATTTTTGAAACTCTTGCCACACCTTGGTTCCTGTCATGTGCTGCGTGCAAAGCAAAAGTTCTAGAGAACGATTCTTTCAAATATGGGAAATCCACGTTGATGTAAGTTTTGTATGGGAGGAAAGAAAATAATGACCCAGTTGCCTGTCAAGTGTCTTCACTGTTCAGATTGTGAGAAGAAACAACAGTAGGTGTATGGCTTTTATATTCTCCGTGACTGGGTTAGATTTCATTGGTCGTTTCTAGTTTGAATTGTTTTGCCCTAATTGTATGTCAACATTTCTTACTTTGACACAGAACGTGAAGTCAGTTTGGTTAAAGCAATTTGAAGGCTTACATCTATTACTGTTCTATGGTGCATCTGGAGTGGATTAGAATTGCCGATGTTTAGGTTAAACATTGCATTTTTTTAGAAACTGTTTATAGCTAGACAGTTCCTTGCAGGACATCTCATTCTCATGTATAAGATTTTCTCTTCTATTGCAAGACATGCTTTGAATCTTGATGCACTGTTTGTACTGGGTGAGATTTGCTTTGTATATGCCATTGTATGATATTCTTCCATTAAGTAAAACATGAATATTATATTAATAAGAATGAATGAGCAGTGCTATTTCTATACTTGCCTATTCAGAGTTTAACGATATAAGCTTCTGCATGGAATTTTCTTACTGTAAAACTTATAAAAGTAAGACCACCATAAGGCTCTGGTTTCAAGGTCTGATCCACCATTTGGTTATAGGTATGGGCGATATCGGCCACTAGATGGTATGCTATCTAGAAAGACTAAGGGTTGGGAGAAGGCCTGGTGGCATTATGCACAGAATGCCATCTTATCAGATGTTCACAACAAGTTGAAGAAGAGTTCATGGAGATACCTCGGTGAGAGATTGTAAGTCTGTCTTAACTATGAATTTATAGGAAGAGATTATCTGGGGCTATCTTATCTTTTTGTCCCGTTACTTGAATCTGTGAAGGACTTGAATGGATTTATGTTTATTTCTCATTTTAAGCTGTCATGTTTGTATCGTTTTGATGTGTTCCCTTAGCTATTGAAAATGTTCAAAGCAGTCATGCTGAGTGGCATTCTTTTTAGAGCTTCTTTCTCTGCTGTATCTGATCTATTGGCTTGGGCATCCTTTATGTCTGTTAGTGAAGTTTACAGAAGTAACAGTTGATGTGTAGAGTAATTATGAGGATAGATGGCATATGCAGCTCCATTGCTTAGCTTGCTGAAACTTCCTTCTTCTCATAGTAGATATTAGGATCTAAATCCATTGCTGATATATGCTGCGCAGTCAGTAATAAGTTTTTGTTTCTTACATATCTTGTTGGTGTTTTCCTTGACATAAATTTATGTTGCATCTCTGCAATTATACTTGTAAACCGGGTCAGTACTTGCTCAAGTGTAGTTTCAAGTCTTTTTCTTGTTCGTGGTATTGGCTTGGTGTGGTCCTCTAATTGAATGTCCCTTTGTGCTTTCTTGTTTGTACATGTTTTTGCTTTACTCCATTTGTCGGTACTCAGAGGTAAGCGGAGGAAGTACGTGAACCTGTACAAAAGGAAACTGAGTCTTCTTCAAAATGAACAGGTGATCCCATTTTAAGCAGAACACACTCTTCCATGTTGAACTGCCTCCCGTTTTCTATCTGCATTTTTGGTTTCAGTTGACTAATATTCATGTTGTATGAACGTTCTATGAGATCCAATTGTCTTTACATCATTGTGCTGCAGGCTTTCAAAATCATGATGTACTGTTGCTTACATTATTTAAGACATGTTTATTAATTAATGATTATGTAAGATGGCATCTATTGTTGAACAAAAGGAGTAGTAGACACCCTATGTCTGATGCCCATTTAGAAGAACTTCAAGTCTGTAACAGCTTTGTTTATATCCCTAAATTCCTTTTGCATATACTTTATGACACAATAGTATGTGTATATTTTATTCACAAAAAAGAGGTCTCTTCTGAACCTTGAACTTGATCTATGCCACTCCGAACTGTATGATTCTGTTTCAATGCTTATAGATAATTTATATTGTGACTTTGTTCTTGGTCTAAGGCTTTCTAGGTCAAAATGATTTATTTGAGTTCTAAATAGTACAATGAAAAAAATGGTTTCAATATGTTCATTCTAAACCATTATATGTCTGGGACCCATTTTATTTTAGTCCTCCTTGATCACGTTTGAAGTGACCACTCTTACTGCATCTACACTTGGTTTATTTTGGATGCTTGAAGAAATAAGAAATGCTGGGCTTGATTTTTCTTTTCTTTCTTTTTTCAGACAGTTGATGAAGATGTTATACATAACTTAGAACAAATGGAGAAAGATATTGATCTTGAAGATATCTTGGACTTCCGTGCTCATGCTGAAAGGCAGTTGGAGGTACTTACAACTTTGGGTGTGTTAGTCTTGGATGGTTCTATTGAATCAATCTATTAAAACATGTTTTTCATGTACTTGAACAATATATTCCTTTTTGCCTTTGATAAATTTTAAGATTTGCATATGTGTTAACCTTTTGTTTTAGCATAAGCACCCTTGAAATTGTATTCTGATATTCCCGAGGGGTTTATGTAGGTAATAAGTTGTGATGCTCATTTTCCGAGTGACCATATGAGTGGAGCATGTGGATTGATATATGCTGCTTAGAATATTTTGCTTAGATTTTGAGGTGGGAGAAAGAGGAACTGCCTTTTTTCTTTCTTGATTTTTGTAGATTGTAGGCTTATCAAATTGTACGGAATCAGAGGAAGTAATGGAACTATGCTGGTCAGCTGGTGGCATGTGGAGAAAATGATGCCTAGGAGTAGAATCATCTTATATATACAAATTGTATATTTTGCCTAATAAGGTTAATCACCTTTTAGGTCTTACTGATTTTGTCTCTAAGTGATATTTTTGATAGCTAAGTGCCGTAAATGAACGTGTATGGACTGTATATTTAGTTTCCATCATCCCTACCATGCTTATTGCTTATAGAAAAGGGATGCTGGACTGTTCCAATGCAGGAATCACCATCAAGCTCTCCTGACTTGGTGAATGAAAGCAATGATTTTTCTGCTGAGAAGTCACAAAATGATGATAATCCTTCACGCATATCTCGTGGGTGGCTGAACTGGTTATCCCGAGGTGTGCTTGGTGTTGGGGGAACAGATGATTCTAATCAGTTTTCTGGTGTGGTCTCCGATGAGATAATAAAGGTTTGTCTTTGAAAACATATTGTCATAAATACAGTTGTGTATAACTACTGAAGCAATGTGTACCAGGATATCTGTGAAGCTACAAAGTTTGAGCCGATGCCTTTTTTTGATGGCGAAGTCTCTCCCAATGGTGTAGCCTTCATTTCTGCTATCAGCCTTAATGTCAATCACATCTCTTTGACACTGAGGAGCATGTATGTAGTTTGTCAATTATTCAATGCTTCTCTCTGTATCCGAGATCGGGTTCAGTAATGTATGCTTTCAAAGTCATAGCAGGTTGAGGATGTTTATTGTGAATCAGAAGCTTTTCATTCTACTTTTCTATCTCGTTTCAGCAAGTTCGGCTATGAGATTGCAGAGATGAGTCTTGACATTGTAATGGTTGAATGCAAGATTTGGGATGGTTCTGCAACAGTTTCCACTAAGATTTTCTCCGCTGGGCTCCTCGATTCGTTTAAGAAGATGACTCTCTTTCAGATAGGAAGGGTCTGTATATTCTTCTTCTTGTTAGCTGCCTGCTCCCGAGTCCTGATTAGTTTAACAGTGTATATGTGATTTCTGTATAGCTTGCTGTCATGTCTGTTTTATCTGTTGAGCCCTTAGAGGTCATTGTAGGGTCTAGTTTCTAAGTGGTAGATTATAATATTGTTGATGTTTAACCATACTCGTCTTCATTCAGTGTGCTGATTTACCAACTATTGCGAGAGCACACTGAAAGATAATTGGTTGAAGACTCACTTCTGGGGAAACTAGATCAGCTTCTTCCATGATAGATGCTGTTGAGAGACATTCGGGTAGGCAAAGAGGAACGTGGATGGAACATGAAAGAAAAGAAAGAAATAAACAGAAGTTTATATTTGAATGCTGCGGATGCCAGCTTCCTGTTTGAGAAAGAGAGTGATAGGTAGGAGAGGCAGGTGTAGAGGCAGGTGTAGGGCTGGTCACTAGAGAATCCCAAACATAGCCTAAGAGATCTGCTGACGGCCTACTCTATTCCAGATGGTTTTCCTTTTCCTTGTTCTAACCCCATTCTATTTTTTTCCTGCTTGTTCAAGGCTGCGACAATTGACAACATCCTAGGAAATCAAAGTGATTATTCCCTCTTTTCTTGATACGCAAAAATGTTCATACTTCTTATGTCCGTATAATATTTTAAAATGCTCTGTACACTACCACTGAAGCTTGCATCCTTCTGTGTGTGGTGTTATAGGAGAGATGTATGGTATTGTTATACGAATAGAAAGAAAAACAAAGCTGTAAATCAAGGAAATCTAGAATGCCTTCCTCTCAGTTCTGGACTTCAAAGCTCCTGGTTTTGATGGCTATAGCAGCACATTTTTTAAGGTCTCTTTGGATATTTCTGGTCCTCTTATTACTAAGGCAGTCAAAGAGTTCTTTAAAATCTGTCTGTCTGAGGAAAAGCATAAATTGCACAACTATCACGCTTATTTTTAAGGACAATCGTAGCAGGCCTAGTGATCACTAGCCTATCTTGTGTTGTAATGCCCTCTATAACATTAGTAGTAAGATTCTGGCTAATAGGATTCAGCAGGTTTTGGGGACTATTATAAGCCCAAACCAAACTGCATTTGTCAAAAGAAGGTCCATCTCCCGCAATGGGTCCATTTGCAGCGAGCTGTTCTGTTAGCTATCAAAATAGCTGCAGAAAAAAAAGCAGAAAAAAAGTAGAGGAAAAAAGGTGGGTCTTGAATGGTTCCCGCACCAAAAAGTAGGCCAGCCAGAATGCCAGCCCACAAATGGACCCAATGTCTTGCTATGTCATGAGCTTATCAACGGTTATAAGAGGAATAGAGTTTCGTTGATGAGCATGGTTTAAATTGATCTCTAGTGGGCATTTGATAGTGTCAACTGGGATTTTGTCCAGGATCTCCTCCTAGCTCTCAGTTTTCAACCTATTTTAGTGGGATAGCTCATGGAATATATCACCACTTGGAGCTTCTCAGTGGTTGTTACTAGCAGCCTGAAGGGGTTTTTCCAGGGGGAAAAGAGGGCTTTGGCAACAGGATCCTATCTCTCCTTATATTTTTGTGAACTGTATGGAGTACCACAGCAGACTCCTTATCAGCCTAGCGGCTAAGAAGGAGTTCCATTACCATCCGTTTTGGAGGAAGATAAAACTTACCTACCTTTGCTTTGCAGACGATCTTATGCTTTTCTGTAAAGCTAGAGTTGGGTCAGTCAAGGAACTGATGAGCTTATTTAGCACCTTCTCTAAGATCTCGGGATTAGAAACAAGTCTGAGTAAGACCAAGGTATTCATGGCTGAAATAATGTGATTAAGAATATCAATGCTATTTGTAGAGCTTTCCTATGGGCAGGAAATACTTATTCCAAGAAGGCAATTGTGGCATGGAAAGTGTCCCGACCTGTGGGTGGACTTGGCATTAAGTGCCTTGATACTTGGAAAAAAGCTGCCATATTCTAGCAGATTTGGCAAATTGAGAAAAAGCATGATACCTTGTGGGTAAAATGGGTTAATGAATACTACCTAAAACAACAATCTATTTGGGAGGTAAGCATCCCTAGTGACATCTCATGGTGTTGGAGAAATTTGGTGAGTCTAAGACAATGCTATCAGATAACAATGGGGTTGTCTGGCCTCTGTTGAGGGAATTAGTTTTTTTTTTTGATAATTAGAAGTATATTAATCTAATGGAGAAACTCCAAACTTTACAAACTATAGGTTGCTAAGAGCAACCTTTCTAATGACAAGGTTTGCACAAGACTGTGCAGTACAAGAGGTATTCCTAAATATTCTGTTATTCCTCTCTCTCCAAACAAAGTAGATAAGAGAAGTGAAGACAAAAGAGAAAGTTCTGTGAGCGTTACATTTTTTCCTCCATGTATTGCTAACCCATCTAATTAGTCTAGGCCAATCTCTAGGTGTTCTAATACCTCCGAAATGATTCCAGACAGCATTCCAGATATCATAAGTAAAGTTGCATCTAAATAGCAAGTGCTTCAGAGTTTCCCTTTCTCTACGGCATAAGACACACACTTCGTCCGTGGTTAATCCCCATTTCCTCATTCGATCTCGAGTGGCCAACCTCCCATTCACAGCTAGCCAGGAGATAAAAGAGTATCTGGGAAAGTTCCCTTTACTCCAAATCACTTTGCTCCATTGAACTTTTGGGGTAGTCACATGCAACTTTCCATAGCACTTCTTTATAGAGAAACTGTTACCCAGGATGGGCCAGACAACTCCATTGCCTTCTGAGAGATGCCGAATGACATGCTGTCTAAGATTCATAAGATTCCTTCAACACCAAGAACTGTCTCTAGGGATGTTTACATCCCTAAAGTGGAATGGAGTAAAGTGAAGAAATGTTACACTAAGCTTCATGTGACTACCCCTAAAGTGGAATGGAGTAAAGTGCTATGGAGCAAACGAAACTTCCCCAGCTATTCTTTTTTATCTCTTGGTTGGTTGTCAACGAAAGGTTGGCCACTAGAGATAGAATGAAGAAATGGGGAGTGACTGAGGAGGAAGTGTGTTATGCCAGTGACATAAGGAAACAATGAATAATTTGTTATTTATATAAAGTTTTATATTTTATATATGGAACACAATCTTGAATCATTTTTGTGGGATTAGACCACCTAGAGATTGGGCCAAGCTTGTTAGATCGGTTAACGGTAGGAGGAAAAAGTGTAATGCTCATAGAACTTTCTCTTTTGTATTCTTTTCTCTCATCTATTTTGTTTGGAGAGAAAGAAACAATAGAATGTTTAAGAATGTCTTTTGTACAGCACTGTTCTGTGTGAATCTTGTAATTAGAAAGGCTGCACTTAGCAGCCATTAGGTTGTAAAGTTTTGGTGTTTCTCCTTTATTTTGAAAACATACTAATTTATATAAAAAAGCTATAGATCAAGACAAGTTTGTCAAATTGAATATTGATGAGCGTATATTATGGTATGAACATGGCTGGATTGAAAAAGTCAAGCAGAAGATAACACAGGTTACTCTCACTAGAAAGATTAAGTGTTTCATGTAATGTTTTATTCTCTTCTACTTGTATATCATCATGGCTGTTTTTTTTTATCCAGATTTGCTATCCAAAACTTATGACTACATTTTGACATTTTGTTTAATTATAGTTAAGATATGCTGTACTGCAGTTTGCTGAGAGCGATAGTGGTGCAACTTAAATGCAATAGCTCACTTTTCCTTGAATTGGAAACTGAATATTGTTTGCTGAGAGCGATAGTGGTGCAACTACATGCAGCTTTTACTTTGAAATTATTGAAGTTGTTTTACTGTAATTTCATTACAAAAGTCAATTACCTTTTGATGACCTGCCAGTTGTATATTTGTGTCGAAAAACAATTCATAAGTGCCAAAAAAAAAAAAGGAAAGTAAAACAGAACTAAACTGTGTACGTATCTTTTCTTTTAGTTATCTTTATCTTAAAATAATCTTTTCAAAATTTTATAACTAAAATATAGCTACATATTATGCTACTTATTTTCTTTTTTAAAATAAATGCAAAATTATAAAGTATGATAATAATAATATATCTTTCTGTGTAATCGTGTATACAAGAAAATCATAGGATCATACCGGATGCACGATTCAAAATTTAATCGTGTGTACATGATACACAACACTAATAATTTCGTGTATTAGTACTGAAACTCATATTTGCTAATCTTGTTTGTTTCATATCATATAATCTCTTTTGTTCCTGTTCTAACTGGTCTGCCTTTAGCGGTCCTCTGATGAATATTTTGCTGATGAACTTCTTGGCTTTTTTCTTTGTTTACAGATAAGATCTGATAAGAATGCATTGGAAGACTCAGATCCATCTATTAGTCTCCTAGTTGACATATCCTCAACGACCCCAGAGGCTAAGGCAAAGGTAAACCATGGACATTATGTAACATCCTCATCAGTGAGGCATATGGGACAATATGCTGATATGCATTCTCTGCAGATTATGCTCCAGCCCCTCAAAATTGACTTCCATTTTGAGTCATTTCTCAAGCTGACAGAGTTCCATGATGTTTTGATGTCGGTCAAGCTTCAAGAAGACAGGGTATGGTGTTTGCTCCCGAGGTTCAGTTCTATTGATGATTGCATTGTTGTAATGACCTGATTATGATAATAATCTGTTGTATCTACATGGTGCGTCCAACGTGACGCTAGATGTCTGTCGTAAGTACAGAAAAACATGTATGGGATACTTGTCAAGATAGCACAAATACAATGCTACAACTTATTATTTACTTGCAGTCGTGATGCCTAGTTGATGTGCTGCTGCTGGGCACTGTGGAAAGGTGCATATCTGCAAGGATCCACCTTGCAAGGACACATGGCCTCAGTGAATTAGTCTTACCCTTAGTATGTTAACGGGATAATAATAGTGTGTGAATAAGATACGTTGGAAGTGATAAGGTGTCCTTAATTTGAAATTTTGCAATGGGAGAGGGCCAGCTTTTTTATAGATATTGGCAAAAGCCGTAGTATTACAAAGTTCCAGATCGTACATTAGATTGTCTTCCATTGGGATGATCAATACTTCATCAAGCTGACCTACAGATGTCAGCTGATGAACCTTGCTCTAAACTACAAAATTCTAACACACCAAACAAACAGACTCACTAAGAAATTAGGACCTCCTGATCTCTCCCAAAAACAGAAATCAAAATCATCCTTAGTTTGAAGTACATGCGTTGTCAAATACCTTTCATTGAAACTGCCCAATTCCTCGAGACCCCCACAGAATTCACCCAAGTAAATGGGAAAATCCTTCCGCTTCACTTTCATCCAATTTCAGAAATGTAACTTTAGAGTCCTCACCGTTAGATCCAAAACCAGCTGCTTGCTTTCAATGCCATCTTATTTCTCGTTCTCCATAGTCCATACACAGCTTAAGAAAACCGTTTCATACTTTCTTCCTCATTTTATCATGAACTGCCCCTCTCCACGCTTCATAAACTGCATATCCACTTCCCGGCATGACAAGAGTGATACCCCACCATAGGAAAAGATCATCCCTTATTTTTCTTGATACTCTACAAGAGAAGAATAGATGATAAAGAGGCTCCATGCCTCGGCCACACTGCAATGGGAGAGGGCCAGCTATCCCCCAGGGGTGGATATGTTTCCAGATTTACTTGCTGATAAGCTAGGGATCTCTATTGGTACTCTATTACTATCTTTGTTTGGTTAATATCATCTCAAGTAGCCTCTTGGTCTCCCTCCAGTATACTTCTCTTGATCTTTTGTAAATTGGTAATTTGTTACATATCCGGGCTCAAGATTCTCAGTTAGTCATGTACATGTAAATTTCTTGATTAATTTGTGTTATTAATTGTTGCTGGCAATCTTGGTGAAACCCCCTTCACTATATCCATGTCACCAAGTAATGTGGCTGGATGATGATGCAGAGGCTTTTTGTTTCTGATTTAGAACATCTTCATTTTATTTATGATTTATTGGATTACTTTTCAGGTCCTTGAGTCACTGAACGGGATTAGAGATACCAAATCCCGACTGGCGTCAAAAGCTGAGTGAGTTCCTATTCACAGGATGTGTGTGCCATTGGGTTGCATGTAGTTGTAGTGAATCTTTAATAGTACGTCTGCATGGTTTATCTCTGGTGCTTCCCTTATAAATGAAGGAAAATTTAAGCCTCAAGTTATAAGCCATTCTGTACTAATTATCATCCTTCATGCCAGTGTTCCTTGCCAGTTATGTTGACAAAGAATCTGCTTGGATTGTGTGACGGATTTTTTTTTCTTACCTGCACTCATAGGTATCTAACCTTTTGTACTGGTATTATATTCAGACATTATCTTTCTAGACGAAGGAAATTGTTATGGGATGTTAATTTGGTGGATATTTCAATGTCTTTTCTTGGAGCTCGGTGGACTTGAGTCAGTGCAGCCTGGTAATCTCATACTTGGATACGCTTGATTGGATCTCCTCCATGCCCCCTCCTGCTGATATCCGGATATGCACATTTCTCTCTGTGATAGTGGCTTTTTTCTGTATCTTATTTGCTATTTGCTTTTTCAAGAAGTTCTAGCTAAGAATTCATCTATGCTGGGCTTGCTGTTGAAGTTGAGATGCTTCACTTTTATCTAAATGGGTTGATGTTTTATTATCTTGTCTTCATCCATATGCAATAGAATAAATATCTAGGGATCATTTTCTTTTCCTGGAGTCGGGTCGCCATGTGATGGGGACCTTGGGGCATGCCTAACAATCATGCAGCTTAAATGCCATAACCGCTTCATTTGCAGGTGATGAAGTTTGCTGCTCTTCGCATTTCATCAGACTGTGATGCTTGTTCTTCAATAACCTTAGGTCGCACTGATGTTTTCCACGATTTGGTAGCTACGAAACAAGTGATATGTTTAGTGGGTTCCAAATTCAAGAATTATATGCTTCTTGTGAGTCAAGTTTAGTGATTTGAGGTCAGATACTTGCACCAGTCTTTTTTAAGTTTGGGTTGTAGTGCTCAAGGAATAATATGTGGATATAACTTGAACTTTGACAGGTACTACTGATGATGCCTGATGCTCTTCCAAGTGTATCAGTCCTGGAGAAAAGTCTGTTTTTCAACGACCCTTTCATTTTGCATCATCCCCTGAAGAAATATCATTGAAAAAACTACAGGTGATAATCTTATGAATGTCATGTATTTGTTACCAGTTCACTTCCATTTCGTTGGATTTATTAATATCATGATAATATTATGATTTAAGATAATCTTTAGGAAAAAGAACTGATTAACATTTTTCATTCTTATCTCACCCATCCTTCTTAGTTCCCTTTGTTTTCAATGTTTACCTGTATCATTCTCCTCTAGGCATTTAGCAAGCTATCCCTATGGGAAACCTCTTTCAGGAGTTGAATAATCTGTTAACTTAGTGAATGAGGGCTGTGCCTCCCATCTCTCCCTCTCCTATTGTTGCTGTTTTTGTAACTACAATTCATTTGCTTTTACACATCTTTTTTCTTTTCAGGCACATATATCCATACCGTTAGTACATGCTCATATCTCTCGTTGATTTATGGTGCATTTGTAAGAGTAGCAGATCATCAATCCACGGAGAAAGTGAGATCCCCTTCAGTTGATTCACTGGATATCATCCCAAATGTGGCATTGTCACCTTTTTACTTTTCTGCAGATGCAAGTATTGGGCATGTTAAATTTGAGATCCATCTTGAAAATGATTCTGAAAGTAGCTCCATTCTGATGATAGCCTCCAACAGCTACATTGCGGTAAAAAGATTCTCTCCCACCCAAATCCACCCCCCCCCCCCCCCCCCCCCCCCCACCCCCCCCTCCCGAAAAAAGGAAAAATAATCACCATCAGTCCTCTATTTTATGCTGGTCAAACCATGCTTCTCTAATGGCTCTCATGTAACCACTTTTGCACCTTAACTTATTGCAGATATGACCATGCTGAAGTTTATGATGCATTGAGCTGTGTGGAAGCTATTGATATCATCACCTGCATAGAGGGGGCTTATGATGATAGCCTCATTTTGTGGTCATCAACTGCAGGATCCCATGTCCAGCTTTGTCAGTTCAGAAGTTTCATTCTACCTGAACATGTTGATGGTTGCCTCATTTTGCAGTATCGAGGTCATAAAGAGAGATGCTCCCCTAGACATAGTTGTGCTGTGCGCTTGTCAAATACCAAACTTCATTGCTATCCCAAAGTCGTGCAATTGTTGTTTGAATTTTGTGATAAGTTAGCTGTTTATCATGGATCTAATGATGTGGAGGATTCTGTTAGTACAAGAGGGGTAGATGCTCCAGTGAATATCACAATCCTGCCTTTAAGAGGTTTGGATTCTCAAATTTTCATGACACTGATATGTCTGAATGTGCAAGCATTCCTGTCGAACAATTTCTTTTGTTATGATACAGAACTCTGGTTCTCTGGCTGATCTTGAGGGCTCCCTTCTCTGTCCTATTCCTGATTGGAGAAAAAATAAATTTCAAGCGAAGAGCATATGAGCTCTGGAAGGAAGGATAATGAATATAAAAGAACAGTTGGAGATCACAGTGAAGATGAGAAACCCTCTTTATCTAGTCATATCAAGACGATTATGTTCACTGCAGATCTGAATCTTACTTGTACTGAAATACATTTTCACGATGATTCATGTGTTATCGGGAGCATAACACTTCCAGTTGGTAATGCTTTTGTTGGTTGTCATCCAGACTGTCTAGATGTATTGTGCTCAACAGAGGGACTAACTCTCTCCTCAGCACTTTGCTCTGTAAATCCTCAGGATCTTCTTTGGGCTCCATTACATGCAAACAGACCTCCTATAATGAATATGAGAGTGAGAAGTGGATTTAATGTATCACCCCATTCTGATTTGGAGATAAGTTTAGGCATTCAACATGTATGCTGCTGTTTACCACCTGATTTATTGGCTATATTAATTGGGTACTTTTCCTTATCTGATTGGATAACAAATGAGAGCAAGAATGAAGCTAAGCATGAGCTGGGTCTTGATGATCAATATGAAATGATAACTTTGTTCAAGTTCGAAGTTTTGGATTCTGCTTTCATATCGTCGGGAGGAAGGGATGACAAAGACTTTCTGAAGGTTTCCATCGAGGAATTTATGGCAGTTACATTGGAAATGATGCTTCAGGTTATAGATTGGATGACGTTTTACCTGAATGTTTGGTCAGCCACTTGTAGTTGCTGAGGGATCCAACAGTTTGAACATGTTTGGGCGTAGTTTAAGTCTATCATTTTTGCCGTTCAAGGGTGAGACTAGGTCTGTAGCTATTGATCAGTATACCGATAGTGTTTTGATTCAGTCCTTAGATGCTGATTTGTGGATCAGACTACCTTGTGAACATCAGTCTTCACGGTCTCCTTCAACTGAAGAAACAATTTCTCGAAGATTTATTATTGCAAAAGTTTCAAGTGTGAAATAGTGCTCAAGGTATAAGAATGTGTTGCACCTGGCACATCCTTGAGATACCTCTTTTAGTTCTGCATTTAACCAGAGATTTTCTCTAATACGTTGCTTTTGTTATTGCTTTCTTTTGGATGAACAGATCTTGGTTTTAGTTATGGAGTGCAGCACTTAATAGATGTTCTTGGACAGTATTCATTAGTTGAGAAGGCCTCACAATGTTACAGTGGAGATGTTGAGAATTTTTTCAGTTAAAATGGTTTCCAGAGAATAATATCCTTGTTCCTGTTGGAACTTCGAATGTTCTGCTCACAGAAGTACGAGTCTCTGCTGATCTGTTGTCTATGAAATTGCACCATGCTAGTTCAAACTCAGTTTCCGAGGACATGTTAGCTGGAGTTGATTCAAAATTTCTTCTTTGGCATCTCTGAAAGATGAATCCATCCTGGAGCTTAATGTTCAGTTCTTCGCTTTCTCGTTGTCTTCATTAGTTACGTCTGTGTGTTAGCAAAATGTTCATCTGATGATTCCTCATCAGCTGCCCTTGACCTGCATCTCTCAGTAGTTGAAAAGGATGAAGTTGCTCTCGTTTTAACTCTACCTTCTTTTGATGTGTGGTTGTATCTATCTGAATGGTTAGCTTTCTTAGACCTTGTGGAATCTTACATCAGTCTGTTGCTGGGGAAAAAGCCATCTGATTCAACACAACTCCCGACAGATTTAGCACAGGACCCTACAGTTTCCAAGAATTCTTTTCCATGTCAATTGCCCCAAACGGAGGGTGGAAACTTGAATACTGCCAATCTATCTTTTACCTTGAGTTCCAATAATATTGGTATATCTTGTCACATACCTGTCTCTGTTGGTGTGGAACCTTCCGCTGAATCAGAGGCATGTTGCAACCGAAAAGCTATAGCTTCAGATATAAATGACGCTCCTGCTGGAGGAAAAGAGCGCAAGTTTGTCACTGTTTTTCATGCGGAGCAAAACTTTTGAAGTGTTTGTTGATAGTATTGACATTAAAGTGATGTGTACCTTGGAAAATTGATTGGGTCAGTCGGTGTATATGAGGCTGATAATTTTCATTTGTGGCCGTTCTTCCAGCTATTTCAGTTATGTATGGAGCTTAAGGTTGATGATTACAAGATTGTACCATTACATGCCAAGGTTGAAGTCCGAGCGGAAAACCTCGACATTTGGCTGTCACATCAGGTGTTATGTTTTTGGAATCAGATTGAATATGGTGATTCCCAGGAAGATCACATGGCGTATATGTCTGGTAGATTGGATCTTAACATGCAATTGAGAAAGGTCTCATTACTGCTAACAGATGGAAGGGTAAACTACCACTCTGATTAGAGCTTTGAGCCTTTCAATAATCTTTTTTTTTTCTACAAAGTTTCAGGAAAAAAGATAGCCGGGACTTGTATGGTCATATATAGAGTTTCATGTTTCAGTTACTCATGGTCAAACTATATTCACTTTTGATGTGAAAAATTATGCTGCGTAAGTTCATCACATGAGCATAAAGAAGAAGAATGAGCTGAAAGTATGGGCTAGGGCATACTTTTAGAGTATTGCACCATGGGTTTAACATTGTTCGTGTGGGTACTGGAATTATCTTTTGACTTCTTGTAAAATGAAAGAAAATAAGTGGGGGACGGAGGCAACAGCTTCTTGTCACTTCTATCATCATCTTAAGAGTTTTTTTTTTTGTGTATGCATCGATGGCAGCGTAGTCATGTGCGTGGATATCTTAATGTAAGCTGAAGAAGATGCAAACAGCAAGTCTTGATTCCTATTGATATATTGAGCTTTCAGTCTTATATCATTGCTCTATGTGTTCATTGATACCTGTGTGCGGCAGTGGACGGCGTGGAGTAGTGATTGAATCTCTATTTGGAGTCTATTTGTGAGATAGAACATTTGTAGAAACAGTTGCAGCTTTTGGTGTTTAGCGAGCTGTATGTTAACTACAGTAACATTCACAAGGTATTAATTAAAGGTAACAATGAACCTCTTCATGAGATGACAGGAATTTCCTGCTATGAACTGTAATACTTCATGTCAATACCAGGTACTGTGGGAGCCATTTGTTGAACCTTGTGAACCTTTCAGTTTACTCTACCAGAAAGCAGAGAGAGAGTGTTCTCTCTTCAGATATGTGCATTGTGGACTACATCTACAGTCGTCGTCGTGATACTGAACATAAATATTTCTGAGGCTCTGATGAGGTACGTGTCCCCAACTTTGGCACCAGTGTATGTGTGGTATAGGATCGCAGCAATTCCGAGTAGTACTTTCTTGTCAAGGTTTAAGGGTTCTGAAATTCATGAACCTCACTTGTTAAATGTCTGCTTTTGGATTGTCTTTGTTTAAAGCCTATATTTAGGGTTGCTGAGATGATCAGAGATGCCGGGGACTTGATGCAGGCAGACAGTGTTGAGACGAATGAGAGATATCAAAATTATAAGTCCACTGGTGATTTCTGTGCTCGGAGATATGCTCCATATATTGTATCCAATATGACCTCCCTTCCATTTAAGTTCCATATCCACCATGGCCCAATGGTTGGTGAAAACATTGATATCTCTGTATTCAAAGAAGAAATACCGTGCCTTCAGGGAGATCAGTTCCAATTTATTTTGATGAAGAAGTTGATGAAGATGTATTTTATCACAAACCATCTCACTCGTCTGATGGATTGAGTAAGAAGCATTCTATTGGTGTTGGCCATCATTTCATGTCTATCCAATTTGAAGGGTCTACCAAGGCGTCAGAGTTGATATCTATTGATCTTGCTGGTCTTACCTACTTTGAGGTAGACTTTTCAAAGGGAAACAATAAGGCTGAGTGGAAAAACAAGTTGCTTGTCCCCGTTGTGTTTGATGGTCTGTACAACGACATAGCAAATTAATACAACTTTATTCAACAGTAAGTACCAAGTACATGGCTAGTAATCAATATAGTTTTTTGGCTTTCGCTTATTCACAAATTGCAATTGCAGGTTATATTGACTAATGCCACTTCAACTCCTTAGAGCTAAGGTTGACATCCCTTTTGGCTTATCCCCGAAGGTACACCTATTCTGAGGTCGAGTGTGTGTGTGTATCTATTCATCTTACTTTGGATGATGAATCTCTTTATCAATTGAAATTTAAACTTGCAGATTGTAGACCCATTATATCCAGGTCAGGAATTCCTCTGCCGTTACATTGGCAGAAGCTGGTCGCATAAGTTGGCGTCCTCTGGGTAACAGTTACTTGTGGAGTGAATATCATAATATTGCAAGTATCCTTTCACAAGAAGGGAGAAGAGGATTTCTGAGATCTCTCGTCTGTTATCCATCTCATCCGAGCAATGATCAGTTCCGCTGTTGCCTATCAGTCCAAGACATATTGTGCCTTTTGCTGGTAGGCCTAAGACAAGTTCGTGCCAGCCTATTAAAGGTGGCCTGAAGCAGTGGGCAAGAACTGGTGGTCAAGTTTGTAG
The DNA here is from genome assembly GCA_023374045.1 of Limonium bicolor. Classification (NCBI taxonomy): domain Eukaryota; kingdom Viridiplantae; phylum Streptophyta; class Magnoliopsida; order Caryophyllales; family Plumbaginaceae; genus Limonium; species Limonium bicolor. The sequence goes on from CM041781.1 coordinate 209,919,941, forward strand.
TTCAAGTCAGTCAAATTTAAGGTTCATTCATCATGTAATTTTGAATACACCATTGCTGATGAAGAACTATCTTACTGAGGCAGTTTCTGTAGTGATAGAAAGTGGTGGAACCAGTCGTTCAGTAAGGCTTGAAGAGGTTGGCTACAGTTTTATCAAATTTATAATCTCCACCCCATATAGATATCCTCATTTATTGTTCATAACTTGTGTTTCACTTCATATGCTATCCTTTCAGGCGGAGACCTCTCTTTCCACATTGATTCTTCTCATGATTTGAGATTAACATTCCTTCTTCATGGCTTTGAAACTCGCCCATCAAAATTTCCACGTGCGGAGACATTTGGTTCTGTGGCCAAGTCAATGGAAGTGCTGCTTGTCATTGACAGAAACTGTTGTTTTTCATTCTCAGACCACAAATGGTGTAAAGTTGATATAAGGCACCATTGTTTGACAGAGCATCTCTCTCCATGATTATTATGTGTTATACGTGTGCAAGTTCCTTTGTATAATATTATTGAGATGTGAATGTTTGAAACGTCTGGTGCTCAGTGTAGATGTTATGCTTGTGCTAGGTCCTATATATGTTACAATGGAGATGCGTATGTATGAAACTCTGGGTGCTCGGGAGCTTTACATTTCCGTACCTTCTTGCTGTATAATTGCACTGGATTTTCACTATGTGTATTATACTCGGAACGCGAAGGGAAAGGAAAACTGTGTCATTGTCCCTTCTTGCTATAGTTCCACTGAGCAGGAGCTCTTCATCTCACAGAAGGAGGGTCTAGGTTTATCGTCATGTAGCTCCTCACTCTTTAAATCGCCCCACCTTGTTGGCCAGAGCGGCAAATCATCCATCTATGGTTCCATGGTGACGTCAGGAATTGCTACCCCACAGTCAGATGTATCTCTGTTGCCATCATCAGTTTTACATGACTCCTCCAGTGATCGGCCCCTGCTGCAGTATGAAGTTAATACACACAGTAGTGGGAACATTATCGTGGATTCTAGAATTTTATCAAGCTCACAGATGCCAAATGGTGGCAGTGAAAAGGTTAAGCCATTCATTTATTCTCCGGATCCGAACATTCCTGCCTCTGAGATCACAGTCAAATTAAGCATGACGTTTCCTGATCATGCTTCAGAGAAAAACAACAATCGCTCCCTGGTCTACCCCATTTTTCTTAGTCGTGCCAAGTGGTTCTACCACAGTTCTTGTCCCACAACCGTTCACCACTTCAGCCGCTGTTATATCAGTTACGTCAAGTCTGCTTGATGTTGCGCTCTCTGGGAGGACAAGAGCCATTTGCTTTCAGCCTAGGTAATAGATACCATTGCTAATGCTTTATGAAATATAAAATCCCATGATGAGGGAAGCTCATTTTTCGTTTTTCCTTTAATCTATATACATCTCTGCAGATACATAATTTGTAATGCATGCGACAAAGATCTGTGCTTCAAGCAGAAAGGCACTGATACTTCCTTTCACTTGGGAGTTCGACAACATTCTCATCTTCACTGGCCGGATACAAGCAGGTAGCTCTGTCTTTTTAAGGTTCACAGACAGTAAACATTGCCTTTCTGTTCTTTTCTGCTTCAATCCTTCTCTTGCCAGCGCGTGCTAAGGGTTCCCTATATTTAATGTCAGCATTTAGTTGATAATTTAATATTCAACAGGGAGCTTCTGGTCTCTGTTCGTTTTGATGACCCTGGTTGGCAGTGGTCAGGCAGTTTCTCACCTGATCATCCAGGAGATCAACAAGTGAAGATGCGAAATTATCTTTCCAGTGCACTGAATATGATTAGGGTTGAGGTTCAAAATGCTGATGACGTTTGTAAAGAAGAAAAGGTGATTGACAACCTATTCAGGAGTTCCGGGACGAATTTTATTCTGCTATCCAATGATGACAGGATTCATTCCATACCGAATTGATAATTTCTCAAAAGAGGTTAGAATTTTCCTAGACAGATGCCCATCTATTTGCTGCATAGAATTATTTCTGTTAATGATGGATGATCCAAATCAGATGGCCTGTTATTAATTTTCTAGGGTTTAAAATTTATGTATTTGTACATTATAAGAATACAGGAGCATGAATTCCTCGGTTAATCTGTTTATATTGCGTTTTCATATGTTAGACGGTAAGAATTTATCAACAAAGTGTGAGACATTACAAACCATAATTCAACCATACAATTCTTGCCCATATGCCTGGGATGAGCCGTGCTACCCTCATCGACTTGTTGTTGAGGTACAAAATCTGTCTCTTTCTTTCTCTTGCTCACTCACACTTGCGTTGCTACCCTCTTTCTATCTTGCAGCAGCATTAGAGTTTCCAGGTTCAAAACTTGTTATGTTTTCTTAATGGCAATGCAGGTTCTGGGAGAGCGCATAATTGGGTCATTTAACCTTGATGAAGTGAATGATTATGCACCTGTGCGCTTGCAGTCTTCATATGAGGTAGGAAGCTCTACTCGAACTGTTTGTTAATTCTGGGATGACTGGAAGGATTTCTTTTGGCAAAGTAATTTAATTACGTTTTGAACTGTACACATGATTAAAGTGCTGGTTTGGAAATCACTTGGTTGGATTTGTGTCTATATTTAACTTTAGTCTAGTTAGAATCAGGATATAATCTGAGGTGATTTTTCCTCCCTTTGTTGATGTGCAGAAGCGGGAAAGGGTCTTGCTTTTATCTGTCTATGCTGAAGGCGCAATGAAGGTGCAGTTGAACTTAATAACGTGTTTTCATAATTCAGCGGTCTTGTGTATGACATTGTTTGTATAATTGATGCTGGATGCAGGTACTGACGGTTGTTGACTCAAGTATTCATGTCCTGGGAGATCAGAGGGATTCAAAATCTGGTTTACTTGCGAAGAATCCGGGACATAGTGGGAGAGAAGAAAAACCTAGTTGGTTTTAAGGAGAAATTGTCAGTGTCAGTTTCTTCTGTTGGAATTTCACTCGTGAACTCATTGCCTCAGGTATATATTTGATCGCACAATAGAGGTTGCTTGATGCGTGGAATATGCACTAACTCTCTCCATTTCTTATCATATGCGTTGTTAGGAGATACTTTTCTTTTGTGCAAAGGGTATCAAAATAGACTTCTCTCAGACCGTTGAGCAACAAAAGTTATCCTTCCAGATCTTGTCCTTACAAATTGACAATCAGTTGCGCAATAGTCAGTATCCTGTTATTTTTTCCTTTGATCAAGAACACCGGGGTAATATTGCTGGTCATGCTAGAAGCAAGGATGGTGACCTGATGATCAGTTCTGAAATCATGACGATGCCATCATTTCCAGCTCCTGTGAAGCTGTGATCTCATTATCAGTTGCAAAATGGAGGAACAAGGATACAGCCGTGGTTTCGTTCGAATGCATCAGCTTAAGGTATTTTTCTACCTTCAAAGGAATGAAACCATGTGCATGTTTATGTCTAACCATGATCATATTACCCGTGCTTGCAGAATTGCTGATTTTCATCTTGAACTGGATCAAGAGTTACTGTTGAGCCTCGTTGACTTCTTTCGAGCAGCTGCTTTGGCATTCCAGAGCACAGATTCAACCGGCGCTAACTTGAAAAGAAATGCGTCAGATTGCACTTTCCATGAGTCTGAGTTTTCCCAATTCTCTCAGAGCCCGCACTACTCAAAATTTGACAAATGTTTTCACCAGCAGTACGTCAAAAGGTCACCTTTGCCAGAAGTTGTCCCCGTTGGAGCTCCTTGGCAGAAGATTTTCCTTCTTGCCAGAAGACATAATAAGATCTATATAGAAGCATTTTATGTAGCCCCTGTCAACATGACTCTGAGGTGAAGCTGAAGATGCTCCTTCACGTTATTAGTCATCTCTATTTTTTCATCTAATTTTATGTTCCAAGTCTATTCATCTACAGCTTTTCAAGTAACCCTGGATGCTGAAGAACGGGACCTTGCCATCGAGAGAATCTCTTATACACGTTAGTTTCATTTTTTCACGGGATATACTTTTTGTGGTGTGTAACATAACTTAAAAAACTTCCTATAGGCAAAGTAGTCAGGATTTTACTTCTTTTATGTGACTCATTGTACCTCAGTTGATTGTTTCGAGGATAGATGCTCTGAGGTTTTAACATATTGAGGTCCACTGTTCTCTTTGCAGAGAGGCCTTGTGGCTCTAGCTGATGTGGAAGGAGCAAGCATCCGCCTCAAGCAGTTGACAATTACACATCATATAGCTAGCTGGGAATCTATTAGAGAAATAGTCAGCAAACATATACCAAGCAAATTCTTCACGAGATGTACAAGGTACCTTTTAATGAGGTTTCATATCAAGGGTTGCGTTGCTTATTTGTCTATTCAGGCGTTATCGGGATCACAAACCTTGTTTTATTTGCACACACACAGAGTGGTACTTTAGATATAACAGTAGAAGCTCGGAAACGATACAAATAATATTAGTGTTGCCTCAGTCCCCACAAACTAAAAGTAGAAGCTTCTATGGTATACCATCCATATTGCATGGTCCTCTAGATGAGTTCGAGCAGAGAGAGTCGACACTTTTCTGTGATATAGTGATGTTAAGGGCCCAAGGCCATTTTGGGATATGTATCATATAAATAATATGTTGCTAAATTTCTCTTTCTAAACTAATCTATTACAGGTTCTCGGATCTGCTGGAGTTATTGGGAATCCTATGGGATTTGCAAGAAGAGTTGGTCATGGCTTTAAAGACTTCTTCTCAGTACCAGCTAGGGGTGTTCTGGAGGTAGTTGGAAAATTAATACTAGATTATTCGTATGACCTTCGCTGAAATTCTAGCTTTTACCTGTACAGAGCCCTGCTGGACTTATAACGGGAGTAGCACATGGTACTACGAGTTTACTGAGTAACACGTTATATGCAGTAAGTGATGCTGCCACACAATTCAGCAAAGCAGCTCATAAGGTATATTTCTCTCGAGCACTTTCTTGTTGGGTCATTCTATCAACGACACACGCCTCACTTCTGGTTTTCTGCATATAGGGAATACTCGCATTCACCTACAATGACCAGGACTTTGCACAACTAGAAAACCCACACTTGGCTGCGTCGTCATACAGTAAAGGTGTAATTAGTGAATTGTTAGAGGGTCTGACTGGTCTTCTTCAGTCCCCCATAAAAGGAGCTGAAAAGCATGGCCTCCCTGGAGTCTTCTCAGGCTTTGCTTTAGGTGTGACTGGACTTGTGGCTAGACCGGCAGCAAGCGTGTTAGAGGCTACAGGGAGAACTGCCCAGAGCATAAGGAACCGAAGCAAGCTTCACAGAATGGGGCATCACCCCTTCCGAGTCCGCCTCCCAAGGGCCCTTAGCAGAGAATTGGCCCTCCAACCAATCATGGGAGGAAGCTGTTGGGACAGCTGTTCTCCTAGAAGCTGATGACAATGGGTTGAACTTCAGGGACGAATCGTTGGTACTCTGCAAGGAATTGAAGGGACCGGGAAGTTCATGGTTCTCACGGAGCGGCTTCTCCTTGTAGTCAACTGTCCAAGCTTGGTTGATCTAGGCACGCCCAAGTTTCAGGGCATTGTTGTTGACCCAGAATGGGTGATCGAAGATGAGATTGTTTTGATGAGCGTTATCCACGCCGATACAGATAAATCTTTTGTACACATAGTTGGGAGCAGGACACAAACTCTGGTGAGGCCAAATCTGCTCCAGTTACATCAAAGGCAAGGCGGTAGCAGTAGTAGCAACAACGGCAGTGTTGGTGGCGGAGGTCGAGTTGGGCAACGTGATCGTGAATCTTCAAGCTCGCTCCCTCTTTTCCAGACAAGTTTGGAGCTCGGGTCAGAAGAAGAAGCGAAATATGTGTTGCTCGTACTTCTTTCTGTGATGGAGCAGGGAAAGGAACAAGGATGGGGTAGTACTGTGAACCTTCTGCATCAAAATTCTCTTAGGTAAAAAGGTGCAGAGCCTTGCAAAATTTTGGTCTTGTGTACAGGAATATTTTCTTTGTTTTGTGTTTTAGGATATTTGCATGTCCTGGTAGGTTGCTGCAGTTTTGTAAGATGTCTCTGTAAATTCACTTCAAATCTTCTCCCTTTATATAATCGAATTTTATTGAAAGCTGGCAAAGGAATCGATTGATGATGAGGGTAACAGGGACTGCCGATGTTAGATAGACCGGAGACGGCTGAGATGATGACTTGTGGGTATTATTCCGACTGGCTCATGAGTCGTAACCAGGAGTCATATGGTTTCTTACTTTTGTCCCTAAAGAGTCACGCAGTGGCAATCTGCCTGACCGTAAAAACCCAATAGCAGGGGCTGATCGACGACAGTAGCTAAGATTCAAGGTGTACTATAAGCCGCTCATCCTCATAATTGTAGGGGAAATGTCTGAGAATAGTATTAGAGAGGTGAACTCAGTTTTGAGCTTTATAAACTCCTGCAGACAGTCCTCAAACTGCCGGGCGAATTCCTCATCGTAGCAAAAGATGAGGGTATCGAAAGATGGATCCGTAAGGACTAAGGAGTATAATTAAATCAATGATTTTAATGGCTATTTTGATTGAACTTAGAGAAGGGGAGTAAGAGTTGAATCAATATAGTTACATAGTGGCAGATTTGCTTGCCAAATTAGGAATGGAGTGGGGTTCGGGAGCTACTCTCTAAATGCTCCTCCAGATTGTATTTTACCTTAACTTATTGAGGAACATTTATCAGTTGTCTAATAAATGAGGCTAGGCCTCCATCTTTTCGACCAAAAAAAAAATTTAGTTACAGATTTTAAATGAAACTTATATTTGTTATATAATTTTTATGCTTATTAGGTACATTTCGGAAATTAATTCTGGTTTAATAATTACTACTTGGGACAAATGGTATTGCTATATCGGTAGGTAGCTAGTTGGATTTTACAAAATCAATGTTCGCTAAATGGAACTTTTACCATTTCGTACTGCCTTTTTTATTATTATATGATGTTTATGCATCACTATTTAATAATGCTTGACGTTCTGAGATTTATAATCTGATTGTTCCATTATCATCAAGAATATGTAAGAAGAGGGACAAATACATTTTTCTTAATTTTACTTAGATCCATGTTCAGGAGAAAACTTAATTGTATCTTCTTCTAGTAAGAGAGGAGAGTAAGGTATATAGTTGAGAGGACACTGTAGCATAAGCAAGCTAGCGAATCCTTTGACAACCTGCTCGAGACCTCCGATTCAAAAAAGAGATCGTGGAAGCACTGAAGCAAACCAACCCATAAAAAAGAAGCAGGCTCTAACAGTTTTTCAATGGTAATTTTTATACGATTTTTCTGGGATTGATTCGGGAGAATGGAGAATGTGTGCATGAAAGTGTTGGCTTTTCTCAAAAAGGAAAAAATGGAGGATGACTGGACAACATGTACAATGCTTTAATCCCTACGAGGCAAGAAGATTGCTCGACGAAAGAGTTGAGACCCATTTGTTTACGTGATACGGTATAGAGAGTAGGTGCATAGGTTTAGGGCTTCCTACATTGTATTAGGTGACACCCCAACCCACATCGGGATATGAATATAAAATAATTAGTGTATGTGGTTACATATGAGTTGATTGTAATAACAAGATCTTACATTTTAAGTCCAAATGAGGATAAAAGGTTTAAATTTATTAGTTTTCAAGCACGACGGATGTTCGTATAAAGATAACAAATGATGTCAGAGCCATGTGACCGTGTCGGGATGGAAGCCTCTCCAGGCGAGAGCCTCTCCCGATCAACCCTAATTCTCTCTTTATATAAGCAACCCCATAATGATATCATTATCACGTCGTTAATAAGTGTGTACCGTCATCATGTTTTCTAACAGCGTGAATGGATTCTCGGACATACGTGAGGTAAATGAAAATGGTAAGTAATGATGATTTGTCTTAATCCGCTCATGTGGGCATTATCAATGATGGATAAATAAATCGTCTATGTTGACTCCAGTGTGATGGTGTGAAACTGTGAATGATTTGATGAATAACCTTGTGCAGCAGCCACCAATCACGTGCGTGTGAAGATGTGGAATAATTAATGATGATGTATAATCCATCATTGAACGATTTATATCCCCCTCATAAAAGCAGCGGTGTGAGCATATATTTACTATCGTCTAAACACATATTTAGTAAAAATACATTATAAATGAGAAATATTGTCCAAACTATTGCAAATAACAAGTGAATTAGACCCTGATTATTAGATATTTTACACTTATCATAAATCTATGCATGGAATTTGAGCAGCTTCATCTTGTACCCAACGTGATTCTTTTATTCATTAGAAGTGGAAACTGCTGGTGGGGCTATCCCAAGGGAATTAATCTTGGTCCTTACTTTCTCCACCAATGATACGAATCCCGCCCCTAGCTCCTCTAATGCGGCATCATGCATTAACTCTAATTCAGCGAGTTTCCCGATTAAATTGACCAGCTCGACGAGATGAGTACTCATATTTCTTGGCTCATACGACATTCTAGTTTGAGAGTATTTGTCACCTGAGTATTTCCAGAAAAGAACTGGATAGGAATCCGTATGCCATAAATGTTCTAGCTCTTTTAGGAAGTGTTTGAGCTGGAATGAACTGAGGACACTTTCAGGCCAGAATTCGGGCATGTGAGACATTTGGAGCCAAAAAAGGAATTTTATAGGTGTGAAGATGCCAGTGTCATAAGGCTTCAGGAGTAAGGAGTTTGGGCCGAGATGTGAATGAGTGGAAAGTATGAGTGAGTTACCGGGCTGAAAGCTAGAGGTTTTGGGCTTGAAATAATTCGTTCTCTGCTAACATGGGTCAATGGGTCAAGTAACATAAACAAGGAGAATACACAGAGGGAAAACGCACATGGGTTAGCCAAGTACGTATTCTTACTGAATGGTTGCTCTTGACCGGGTACGGGTCACTCCAGAGAAATGTTTGGGACTCAGGCCCAGGTCACTGCAAAGGGATATGGTTTTACGCGCTATCCTATTTGGGATTCCCCACTTGTACACATCACAACGAGGTGTGTGTCTACGAGCGGGTTTTTGGCTGACCAAACGTTGGGTTCTAGTAAGGGTCCTGCCAGAGAGGTGCAAGGAGCCGAAGTCCGGGTATCAAGGGATATGGTTTACACGACATCCTCTTCTTTCCCCCACTTATTCACATCACCGAAAGGTGTGAGTCTTGGGCAAGGACCGCCTAAAGTAAGTCTGGGTGAAGTCAGTTTACGCGGACCCTCGACACTCTCACATGAATTGCATGAAAATAAAAGTGCACACAAAAGTAAATCAAACAATATAATAAAAGTCTTAGATGATATTTTCAAGTTAAGCCCTCTTATCTAAAATTAATGATTATGTCCCAGCAGAGTCGTTAGTCTGTGAGCCCCGGGTTTGTGAACCTTATTCTATGTTGATCGCGTTGATTAGGATCTATTCAGGTTCTAGGTCGGCTTATAACCTAAGTCTAAAGACTATGTTATAAAACAAAAGTCTTTAACCTAAGATTAGCCCACTGGAACCTATTTATAGTCGCACCTAATTTTAACCTATAGTAAACTAGGAAAGGTTGAGATTGGGTTTGGGGGCTTGGTCTATAGCTTTCTAGGTCCAAATTATTTCATTACACTTCGAAGCCATATTTTCTCTACTTATGTCATAAAAGGTTTATTATCAAGTCTAATTAACCTAAGTATGCAAGCTTCTCTATTTTTATATTTTTCAACATTTTTGACTGAAATTTAAAGTGAAAATTAAATTTACCAAAATTAGGGGTACGGGAGCCGAATTAGGTCAAATTTTGCTTTCATCCATGACCACAGACCATAATCTACAAATCAATCAGAACATTCGAGTTTACAAAAGATTGAAATTTTAAAGTCGAAAAGGTGTCCGTGGACCCGAGCTTTAACTAGAAAAATTAAAGATAAAACAAAGATTTGATTTTTAGCGTCGTCTATAGGTGGTCCGGGGGCCTGAACGCGGTGTCCGTGGTCCCGGACCACCACTGGATGATGTTTTAAGCTTAAGGTTAGGTAGCTTAAGAGTTACTAAAGCTATTGGTGATTGACATTTTTCAATTTTACAAGAATTTAATACGAAACTTAACTAACAAGTAACACGCAAAAAAGTTAACAAAACTCAGAAAAAACATAATTCTAAGTTCAGTTTTCACTGGAAACTTATGTATAGTGTGAGTGGAGTTTGTAGGTTCAGGATTTGATGGCCTCTGACCTGTTTTGAAGATTTCAAATGATTCTATCACACTACTCGGGATTCCTTGCTCAGTTTGTCTTACCCCGGATGGGCCAATGACCTTCAACTCCTAACTATGCCTCCAAGGTGTTGTCCCTCATGGTTTTCTTTAAATGTATGGTGTTTTGGTGCTTTGGAAGTTGGAAGTTTGATAAGAGAGGAAAAATTGAGTTTTGGTGGGTTTGGGATGACTTTGGCAAAGTTTCGGTATTGCGAGGATCGGAAACGTGGGAAGCAAGGTTTCAAGAGAAGAGTTTCTGACCTTAGGAGACTTCTGGATCATGTTCAGGTCGTTTTGGGAAGGTTCTTTTATAGGAAAAGACTGAGCAAAAGATATTTTTTTTATCAAAAACCTGAAGAAAATATGAATTAGTTAAATAGGTTGTATGTCAATAAATATTTTGAAAATTTAACCATAGATACAGGAATATTATTATGAAAATTGAGAATTAGAATAATGTCATTTTGATAAATAACCAATTAGATAAAAATGTTTACTATCTAGCATATCTCATAATTCATAACTAAATAAATATGAAATTTTCAAATTTCAAAATTCCAACGAGGTTTGTAACACCCCACCTCATAAAACCGGGATCATCTCACAAACCTTCAATTACTTATATTAATATTGTAGCGAAATTTCTACAACAGTTGGTGTTACCGCCGTTAGTCACCCACGTGACCAACTAGGCATTCTAAATACTCCAAGATCTAGCTACGGTCTGATGGACCGAATATACTGAACATTAGTATACACAAAACCTTAACTGAAATACAAATTTCAAGTACAAGTATCTCTCATATCCTAATATAGACTACCATACGAGTGTACATGCACAACTCGTAGGTCAAATTTAAACCCGTAAAATGTCTACCCCTTCCTACTCTCAAGCCGGGCCATCTTCTGCCTCTACCTGTAAAATGTAATATGGATGCCCCGAGGGGCTCAGCACATTTGCTGGTACGGTTAACGTGTAGCCCCCAAGCTAACAGGGCTACGCACGACTATTTTGTCATATACATGCGATTGATTTTTCATACAACATTAATAAGAAGTACAATAAACCACAACACAAACATAAGAGACAATTCATAGCTCAAACAGTTTGAACATCGTAATGGACATTCATAAAGTAAGTGAGTTAGCTCTTTAACTCCTTAAATTGAGAAACATTTAGTTCTCACCTCAAACTTCATCTCAAATAAGTCAACTGTTCTTTAATTAGATTTGATTATACTTAGTCCATTATTTATTTGTCGAGTCAAAAGTAACCCTAGCCAATGAGCTATTAACTCCATTGGTTTAAATAAAACAATATTTCTTAAATTGGGATTTAGGTGATCCCACTGCACCCTCTTAATATGCCTTCCACCACGAACAGAAATTCGAGTTGGCCGAGTCTATATGTCGACTATAGGCGAACAAGTCATAGACGAGTCCCAATGGAGGTCGACTCTAATAAAAGGTAACACCTCCTACTTCAAACATGCATGACCGGACCGTCCCGGATTCCTCACCCCCAAGTTCCAGTTAGTAGAAGTCTCAAAGACATTGTTTGTTAGTTAAACCTCTTTCGGTTATTAACCAACTAATATTCGGGAGTGTTCAATGTTCTCACACAAGTATTTACTAACATAGTTAGTAAGTCCTCAAAGGTAAGTTGTGTTAGTTTCATTCAACACACAACAAATACAATAAGCCGGTTGCATGCTTTATCTTGTTTAGTTGGAACACATAAACAAATTGCAATAAAACATGCATCGAATCAGGTGGTTAATTCCATGTAATTAACCTAGCTTATTTACTCACTAAGGATTTTCGACTAACAACCTCTGTTATAACCAAGATTTGGTTATATTTTATTTCGTCACAACTTATTTTTAAGTTGGTTTAATCTTAATTTAGGACATGGAAGTCCTTGGATTAAAGTCAGGGGCGGAGGTCTTTCGTTATTTATTTTCAGGTAAAGGATTTATTTTATCAATTAAGAGATATTACTTCTCTTATCGTGATGTTAATCACGTTCTATCAAATCCCTGATTTCCGATCAGTTCCTCAGAGTCGTGGTGCCTTCCTTCTTCTCCCTCTCTCTCTTCACGTATTGCTCTTCATCAATCTGTCCAAGTGCTGCTGATTGAAGACTTGACTTCGTAACTGCTGTGAACTCTACTGTGTCTCGCTGTTCTCTTCGTAATCAGGTTGGTGTTTCGTTGTTTGGTATTGCAATCAGTTTTGGGAACTTATCCAATCCCTAATTCCCTTCTCTGCAATCTGATTGTAATCAGTGAATTCTCCCGACATCTCTGTCAAATTCTGCTGCTGTTGGCTTCGTCTGCGATTCCGCTGTCAGATTCAGGTAAGGGTTTGAATTGCGTTTATCAGTGGCAGTTCCAGGGTTTGTGAGTCTTCTGTTTTCTGAGTTGGCTTGTCGCTGCATTGTTGTTGGTTCAGTGTTTTGGGATTGCGCTTCGATCTGCGTTTCGGTCTGTGTTGGCCTGGACTCTGCTATTCAAATTGGGATTTCGTCTCTGCTGTAATGGAGGTAGGTGGCTGATGATTCGATTAGTGTGTTCGGCTTGGGGAGTTTCGTTCCGGTTCTGAATTCGGATTGCGTTCTGTCTTGGATTGTGATTGTGAACTGTTGTTTAACGTCGTTTAATGCCTACAAACCCCCAAGGTGTTTTCTGAAAACTTATAATGTTTTGACAATGTTTTGATGCCTCTGTCTGTGTGAAAATCGCTTCTGTCTTCTGAGTTTTTGGCATGTCCGAACTTCGGTCCGACCTTGGAAGTTCGGACATGGCCTTCTGCGCTTTAATTCTCTGAAGTTTTCGCGGTCCGAACTTCCGTCCGAGCTTGAAGTTTGGACACAGCCTTCTCTTATTCTCTGATTTGCCTCGACTTGTGTCCGAACATGGATGTCCGGACACAAGTTCGGACTTTGCGCGTGTCTGATTTCCGAAGAACGTCCGAACATCTGTCCGACCTTTGATGTTCGGACACCTCTGTCTCTACTACTGTTTTAATGTTCGACCTGTGTCCGAACTTCGTAGTTCGGACACATGTTCGGACATCTGTCTGTTTTCGACTTCTGAGTCTCGACTTGTGTCCGAACATTGATGTCCGGACACAAGTTCGGACATGGTACTGTTTTGACCATAACTTGCTCGTTTGAGCTCTGTTTTGACTTCCGTTTGCGGGGTTGGATTCCCCTTATGATTTCCAAGCCATCTATGTGCTTTCTGGTGCCTTTGGTGCACATATGCTTATCTGTATTTAAGCTTCTGTTTTGGGACCTAGTTATCTCTGTGTCTGAGCCTTTGGATGGCTGGTTTCGCTGTCTCGTAGCGCGCTATGTAGGATCCTTCTGTTCACGGGTGATGTTCCCCGTTCTGTTCACGGGTGTCACCTGTTCTATTTACGAGTGAGGTTTCCTCGTTCTGTTCACGAGCTTGTTGCTTGTTCTGTCTGTATACTGTGATCAACTAGTGTCCCGCTCTGTTTTCTGCTCTGTCTGCTTCTGACTCTGTTTAGTCCTCCTTGTATGGACGTCTGTTCTGTTTTCTGACATGCTTATGGGTTCCTTTGACTCCTTCTGATTTGTTAATGTTTCTGTAAAATGATTTGAGCATGCTGGTTGATGAAGTTTGTCATCTACTAGGCATAGTTGTGTGCTCATTCCCCTACTTTATCTAACATTGCAGATTGATCAGCGAGGGTCACTTTGCTCAGCTTCTGGAGTTTAGTTGTTTTGCTATTCGATTCTTCTGAGACTTTGTATTTGAATTTGAGCCTTTGGGCCTCCTCTGTTAGCTTCCGCTTTTGATATTCGTTCAGTGGATTTTATAATAGCTTTTGGGATGTTTCCACATCTCTTTGTTACACTTTTATTCAAGTATTTGTTTTGGGCCTTACTTGATGTTTGTTTAAGTTCGTTTATTAGAGCCTTGCGTCATTATGTAATAATAGCGGCGTGTAATACCCCTAACTCCTAGGCCAGTGTTTGGGGGTGTTACAACCTCTAAGTCATTGTAGTTTAAACTTAACCACTTAAGTTGTTTACTTCTCATTATTCCCACACTTGTTCACACCCTAAAGACCATAAAATGTCACCAAACAACCCTTAACAATCATATAATAACATTACCTAACAAGCCCCTTCATTTACCTTCTAAAACCAACCTTTTATGTACAAATTGAGCTGGTCCGGGACATGGTCCGGACCTAAGGTCCCGGACCAATGTGTCTGATGCATTCTCCGCCATATTTATGGGGTGGTCCGGGTCTTTGTACCTGGCCTAGGTCCCGGACCACCTCTGAAGTAGATTTTCGGCAGGTTTTTAGTGCTGGTCCGGGACTTTATCCAAGGACCAAGTCCCGGACCATGCATTAAACTGTTAAATTTTACAGTTTTGAACTTCATTCTCCACTTGTTCTTTTACCCAATCTTCTTCTAATCTCTCCCATGTATCCAACATGTTATAACACCATTTAGACACCTTAAACCCTCTCTTCATTAGGTTACAACTCCATTACATATCCACCTAAATATTGTAATTTATTCACACTTAAAACCTTGAACATTAATGCATTATTTTCCTTGTAACTCATTTCTAACCTCATCTCAAGTGGAATTATTTACCAATTCTTTTCACAACTATTCCTAATGTGTGTTAACATCATCTCTTCAATTCTAACTCCATATCTCATTGTTTACCGACCTAGTTATATTGAACTTAGCCGCATTGCATATCTTCACAATTTCCCTTCCTGTACACTTTCTACTCATCCTTTTCACGCTTGCACATACCTAGGCATTACTAGCCATCCTCTTAACACCTTACACCTCTTGTCATTCGTCTTGACCATGCTAAATCCTTCTTAGACAACTTTCATCTCCATCACTCAATCCACTCATTACCATCCAGGTTATACAAACTAGATCATACCTAAATCATCACAAAGGCATTATACATCATTTCCTATAGATTTTTGCACAAGTCTTAACATTCCTCATACCATGATTTTGGTGTGTTTAATACCCACCTAACCTCTAATTCCTCCTAGACAACTCTAGGTCATTCTAATCCTCAAGGACACCTTTGTTAACTTATTTCCACTCAAATTCCCTTTAATGACTCCTAGTAAACCCTAGGTCATACTAATTCACAACAACCACTAGAGACACTTGGTTTCTACTCAATTTTACCATAGCTTCTCTAGTATATTATCATGCCCATATGCATAGTTTCTCTCTTTTAATCAACACAAGCTAACTAAATCCTTAGTAGATGTTCTCAAGACATCAATTGCACTCAAATACATCAATCCACAATATATTGCATTAATCTTAAATTGCATAGCACTAAGGCTCTTAAATGACATGGCTCTTAGGCCCTTAAATAACATAGCTCTTAGGCCCTTAAATGACATGAATTTAAACACTAAATTTCCCACATTTAGAGCTTTCAACCTGCATTTACACAACATCAATCCCATGGCAAAAATAAATGCTCTTGTAATCCACCTTATGATTACTTTACTAACTCATTTACTGTTGGCTCCTTAGTCACAAGTTCACACATATGATCATGTTATTCTTAGGTTATGTAATCCATAATACCATGTAAGATCTAGGCTATATTTGTATCTATCTAAACACCATTCCTTAAGACACTAAACTTCATTAAGGTTATTCATTTACCTTATGTTTTTCAAGCTTTTCTCTCTTTCTCTTCTCTTGGTTTCCTTGATTGAAATTCGGCCAAGGGGGTTCCTCTCTTGCTAAACTTCTAACCAACATTCAAATATGTATAATGAGTACTAAGTAATATACCTAGACTCATGGAATCATCTCTTGGTTACAAAGGAGTGCTTAGTGCACTAAAATGAGATGATTACCTTAGGAGTTTGGAATGAGTTTGGTAAGGAATCAAGGCATGGCTTCAACTAAGATCTTGAAGATTGAATCAAGGCTAATACAAGGAATAAAATGAGCCATCTTGGTAAGGCAATTTCGTCCATATGTAGAAAATGGAAGAAAAGATTATTTTCAAGCTTTTTCTTACCTTAAAACCAATGAGAGTGTAAAATAGCTCTTGAATATGGGTTTTACTCTTCAAATGGATCTCCTAAATGGATTCCAACTTCTGGTTTTGGATTTCGAAAAGAGAGGATGGAATGCCTTGACCTAACTAGCACAAATATGCACTTAGTTTTTGATTTGGAGCTTGGAGTTGCATTTGGCAAGCAATTGAAGTTGATGAACCATGGATTTCTGTAGCATAAACGTTTTTGAGCAGAAGAGAAGGAAGAAAACATTGGGGGAAGAAAGGAATGAGAGGAGAGGAGAGAGGAGGGAGCAAAGTAAGAGATATTTGTTGTAATAAAGCAAATAGTGCATTTCTACTCTCCTTCCTCTTTTATAAAATGCTGGATCCCTTGGTGATGACTCACCACTTAAAAACCGTGATCCATTTGATATTTATGGAGTAGTTTGACCATTGACCACTTAAGAAGTCATTTGACTCATTTTGGGCACTATTTGGGTACTATTCATATCAGTGCACAAATTTGTGAAATTTTTTATTTATCATTAATTTAGGCTTCCTAATGTGATACTAAATAGTACACATGTTAATTAAGGTATAATCTTGGTCATTTAGCCACGTAAAACTCATTTCTACGACAATTTCTCAAAAAGGTGCCTTAAGGAGTCTTAAAGCACATTTTGTGTTTTAACTTGTTTTTGAGCTTGTTTTCTTTGGTAATTGATTTAACATGTTCTTTAGCATGTTAATAAGGTCTAGGAATGACCTTTGGGTCACAACCAAGGTTACACTAGGTCTAGAGCAAGTATTTGCTTAAATTCTCTTTTTGGTGTTTTCTTGTATTTCCTATGGTTTAAATTGTCTACCAATGTTTCTAAGGGATGTTTTAGCCTTAATCCATCATAATTGATGTTTAATTACCATATTTAGGTTTAGGGTATTTCAAGGTTATTCCTTAAATGTCACCCTCTATCATGTGTATGACATTTTGACTTGATTTGGGTATTTCTGAAGAAGAGGGAAAATTGCAAGAATGTCTGAATTTCTCTTTAAAATTGGGTTAGGTTTCAGATGAAATTTGTCAAGTTTGTGATTGTGTATAGTCATGTTACCCATGTGACAATTTTATTCTAATGTTTGACGACCTTTTCTTTCTATTTCGAGGCTATTTCATATGTTAATTATAAAGGAAATTAGCTTTTAATATAAATCAAAGTTATACTTACTAATAAAACTATCTGGAACTTATGAAATATCTTTCATAATGACTATGGTGAGTGCTTTGAGATGTTGAACAAGTAATATGAAAACAGAAAGTCTTGAGAACGTCTTTGGAAAATCTTGACTTGGTGCATTTTGACTAGTTTGCCCTTGCCTTCAAATTTGTGCACTAGGGCTCTTCCCGATGGTCAACATTTTGGGTATAACAGCGCCCGACCTTGTTTATTGATTAGATTAGCAGGGCGTTCATGCCGATTCACAGCAGAGGAAAGAAATCTGGTTTCTTCATTTTCCCAAGTGCATGGTAGGGCGTTCGAGCCGGTTTTCTATGCGGTAAAGAAAGCTAGTTTCCTTTTACCCAACTTTACTTATAGTTTTGCTAGTGAGGCGTTCAGGTAGGTTTGTAACACCCCAAATTTCTAACATTTTATTATGTCAATTATTCAACAAACCATTATTATTAATAAAAGAAATACAATGCCCATAATAACAATCTCTTAAAGTTTCAAAAGTCTCAAGCCTAAAATAAAAATTGATTATAAATAACCAGTCTATATGAAGTTGTCTTCCTAAACCTCATGGACTTCATCCACACCTATGGCAGAAATCCAAACACACACGCAAAGAGTCAACCATAAAATCAGAAAATTGAGTAAGTTACCACTTCACTCTGTACAAATATTTTCTCTTTTGAAAACCAATTTAACAGTATAACCACATAACATACAAATCATTTCAATAATAATAACACACAACAATAAAATTATCATCACAATAGAATACTACTCCTACCTATTTTTATTGTTAGTCATCTGTAATACACATAGGCGAGGTGTCAAGAGATAACACAACACAATCCTCGGATAATTGAGCAACAGACAAAAGATTGCAGGAAAGTTGAGGAATATAGAGACCATAGGAATATGAAGATGCTCAAAACTTAGAGTCTCGACTGCGTAGCAGTAGAAATATTGCCATCTAGCAAGAGTATGTTGATCAGGTCAATAGAAACAAGGTCTGTAAAAGAGTGATCTCATCGGTCATGTGATAAGAGGCTCCTGTATCAAGTATCCAATTTGAGATATTACGGATAATTTTCAGATGCAGGAGCACCACAGTTCAAAGAAGAAAAGAGCTGCACAAAAAGAGGACCACTATCAGCATTCAAACCAAGAGCCTTGCATCTTGAGGGTTGGGCTGGACGGAATTTGCAGCACCGATGGCGGGCTGTTGGGCAGCATTGGCAGCTCCAGAGGGTGCACGACCACGCCCTAAAGATGACCGATCAGCGCGTGAGTCCGAAGTAGATCCTCGACTACGACCAGAAGGGGAAGATCCACGTCTAGAACCTTTCTTCTCAAAAAACCAATCCAGGTACCCATGGATTTTGAAGCACATAGTAATGTGATCGCCACCACGTCCACAATGGGATAATTCAGCAACTTTTTATCAATCGGAGGTGGAGAAATACGGCTCTTTGAAGAAGAACGTACAGCAAAGGCCTGAGCATCCTGTTGTGTTCCATGATCCATGACGGCGGATTTGAGACACTCTTCTTATCGAACCAGAGCATAAATCCGAGACAAGGGCAAGAGGGGATCGTGCGCCATAAGATTGGAGCGCAAGAGCTAAAGTGAGTGTCATCAAGACCAATCAAAAATTGGTGGATGTGTTCCTCATCCCGGGCCTTGAAGAGACGAGTATTCATATTACACGAACAGTTGTTGCATGTGCAGGTTTCTAATGGAACGTAAGAAGCAAGCTCGTTGATAAGTGGTGAAATAGTGCTATCTCAAGTCTCTATTCACCGTCATTTTATTTGGTGCATGACTTATTTCACCACTTTATGGAGTATTTTTGTGATTATTAGTGAGCTTATACTTTTGACATATTCAAATAGGTAAATACTCATATGAGTACATTTTTTGAGAGCTTAATTTGAGGATGCATCAATGTTCAAGCACTTCGGGAAGGATGCCAAGCCAACGGGAAGCATCGGGAGAATTCCGGCACAAAAAAAGAACTTTCTGGTCTCGACTAACCTTGAGACCGACCTTGGGAAGGTCGGTCCAACCTTGTCCAGTTCTTCGGTAACATACTGGAATGGACCGACCTTGGGACCGACCTTGTGTAAGGTCGGTCGAACTTAAAATCCGTCACATGCCTCGCTTACAGAGAGTCCGAGACCCCGAGACCAACCTTGGCAAGGTCGGTCGGACATAATTTTACCCAGATTCATCTTTAAAATGCTGGATTTTGGGGCATTCTTCCCCATTCTATTACACACACGATTCCAGCTAAAGAGAGGAAAGAGAGTGGCAAAAACAAGAGAGCAAAAGTTAGGGTTTATCCCCCTTTTGGTCTAGTCCAAACTCAAGCTCAACTATTGAATGAAACCACCATAAATGCAATAAGAGATCAATTAAGGCATTAATTGATATTGAAGGGAATAAAACAAGAGTAATAAATGAGTTAGGTTTCTAGCATTCAATGAGAAAAATAGGGTCAAGCCCTCATCCCACAACTTTTTGAGTCGGCTATAATAGGCTTCAACAGATTGTCCATGTTGTCGGCAATTGGCGAGATCAGCACGGATTTGAAGAATTCGTGAACCGTTGCTAACACAAAACCTTTGACGGAGATCATCCCATAACTCATTGGCGGTCTCAAATTAAGTGACGGAAGACCGGAGAGAGGGCTCCATGGATTGAACGATCCAACCTTAGATCATCGAATTGACAGAAGGCCAATAGTCAGCCTCGGGGGTGTCGATGGCGGGTTTGGTGAGAGTACCGTCAACGAAGCCAATTTGCGCTTTGCGATAAGAGTGTTTTGCATACTGGTGTTCCAATCCTGGTAATTTTCGCCTTTGAGGAATGATGAGACATATGGTTAAGCCAGGATGATCGGATGGGTGAAGGTAGTATAAAGAGTTGGGTTTAATGGTGGACGCTGCGGCGGCCTGGGCTACGATTAACGCCTGTTGAAGGGTGACGATTTGAGCAGTGGCGGTGGCGCCGGAGTGGTCACCGGATTCTACCATGATAACTGCGGAAGAGGTGGAAAGGGGAAACAAAGATTTAGGTTAGAATCGGGGGCTCTAATGCCATGATAAAATAATTAGGAAGAGTAGTTTGCGCGTGAAAATCTAATTATCTCATTCTCATTAGGAGTATTAATACAGTACGTAAACTTGGGCCTTAAGCCATGTCTCTTCCACTTTCTATCTCTTCATGTTCTCATCAAACACAAATAATAATATCCTCTAATATATATTTATAATAATTGATACATAATGCATGTAAGTTTCGAAAGAAACCAAATTTGTAGGGATTTTATGTTTCTAAATACAAGTAGATGAATCTGTTAGATTTTAGGAGTACAAATTTGAGATTACATATTTTACTCTCCTGTTAGACTTTACTCGTCTATTAGATTTAGGAGTATTACTCTACGTATGTGGATATTGAAATATGAAAACAGTTTACTAGCAACAAAATGTTAAACTGAAAACAAAATTTATGAAATTCTTAATATATTATTACAATAATCTGTAAGTAATGCACGTAAGTTTCGAAAGAAACCAAATTTGTAGGGATTTTATGTTTCTTAATTGTTATGTTAGATTTACTCTTCTGATAGATCTTAGGAGTACAAATGAGAGATTGCATATTTACTATTCTGTTATATTTTATCTTTTGTTAGATTTTAGGAGTATTACTTTAATCGTGTGCATAAGTGGTTCCTTAAATAATCCTTTTATTTTGCATAGTTGACATGAATTGAATTTCATATTATGTGTAGTTTGAACTATTGAAACAATCTTTTTTGAGCGCATGCTTACTCATGACACAAAAGACAAGCAATAAGCATTGTTGGCAAGAAGTGTTAATTGGACATTATTAAGGAAAAATACAATAATAGAGGTTTCTCGTTTGTTCAATGTACATATACATATAGTACAACGAATATGGAAACAAGCATGACAAACTCTAGAAGGTGGAATTGTTGATGTTTCCCATAAGAGAACTAAAAATTGTGGTAAAAAATGAATAGAAATTGACCCTGATAAATTCTAGACATTTCATTGCAACAACGAACTTGAAATACCCCTAAATTGCAAAATACATATATTATATAGTTTATGTGTATATTATATAGTTTACACATTTATTATATAGTTTATGTGTACATTATATAATTTATAGGCATATAAACTAGATTATTATACATTATAGTTTGATATTATAATAGTTATCTTACAAGTATACATAATAGTTCGCAAATATACTAAATATCTTACGAGTACATATATTATGTAGGTTATGAATATATTATTCACTAAATACAATTGATTTTAATAAATAACGTGTTTAAATAGACTGATTATAATTTTTATTGTCTTATTAATGATCCTCATGTTTATTTTGATTAATATGGAATATTTATTTATTAAAGATGGAGTTATAATAATAATGATACGATTCAAATACTATTATTGATTTAAAATACATCTATTATATAGTTTATGTGTATACAAGTATAATATATAGTTTATGCGTACATTATACTATAAGTTACGAGTAGATTATATAGTATTTAATAAAGATAATTCATGTTAATAAAATAACGTGTTTTTAAAATAGACCGGTTGTAATTTTATTAAAGATCCTCATATTTTTCTGATTAATTTGGTATATTTATTTGTGTAATGAAGTTATAAAACTATTTTACGTTTTGGAGGCTATGATTGATTTTACTTAATTTAATTATTGTTACTTAATTTAAAGCTATAATTGTTGTACTTAATTTAAGAAGTCTGTTTTATCTTTCATATTTCCTAAATCTATTTAATAAGCTGTTTTATCTTTCCATATGACTTATTCAATAAGTCAGTTTTATCCTTCCATATTTCCCGACTCAATTTATCATGTCGGTTGCATCTATCTATATTTGCTAAATTTATTTCATAAATCGGTTTATCTTTACAAATTTCCTCACTTTTAGTTTTCTATACTTTAATTAAATAGTTTAAGTATCTTCATTAGTAAATTAGTTCATATTTCTTTCATTTCACATTCCCCCGCTTTCTTTAGGTTCTGACCGGCTATATATATGTGTCATCTTCTTCATCCTTCTTCACAAATTTAGTATTTTGTCTTCCTTATCTTCCTCAAGTCATCTCTGTCTTGCATCCTTTTCTGAGTCAGACAATAAGATATTGCTCTTTCCTTTTCTCTCTATTTTCTCTATGGTTCACATACACAAGAATATATATATATCAATCATCCTCACTTCTTCATCACTTACGTTGGTACAAACAAAGATAACAAAATATACACCTCTGTTTCTTTCTCTACAAACGTAGAGTAAAAACAAGAATAATAAGAAGTAGAAGATACAGCCTGTCAACTTACACACAAAGGAAAAATAGAAAGGGAGAAATAAATCAATATTGTTTTCGCTGTGTAATTTGCGGTGCATAGGTAGTAGTACTCCGAATTTGTGAAAGACAAGAGTCGTAGATTTCATGCTTATTGTCTCTAGAATATCAGGCAAGTTATTGCGTTCACTATATTTTAATACCTTTGTAAAAATAACATTTTACAATGGATGTGAAATTTGTGTGTATGATCGTGGTTTGAAATTGAATGGTTGAATTAACGTATTGAGCATATTATTGTTGAATCAACGCTTATATGTTATTCGATCATAGAAGTGATTAATTTGAATTATTGTGGAAGTTTTTGTAAGATGTTATGTGAAAATGAAACTATTTAATCACATGATTTATTGCACAATGTATTTGTGGTTGAAGGTGTGGATTATGATGAGATTAATTGAAGAATAATGATATCTTTCACAATATTTAAAAATGAGAAAACCATGGTACATGTGGGTCGTATTAGGACACATGGATAAGATGATAGATGCGGGCCGCATTAGGACGCATGAGTTTGAGATACTGTGGGCGGCATTAGAACATAGTTAGCCCTAGATTTACTCCTTAGTCTTTTGAACTATTAGGGGGTATGCACACTTGAGGATTTAGTGGCGAGGTTGGATTACCGGCTACGTGTTGGGGTCGGGTTTTTACAGCTGTGTGTTGTACCCAATAGTGGAAAATGTTGTTTCGTCCTGGCTGCGCGTTGGGACAAGGAAGATGATTTAATTAATCTAGCTATTTATTCTTGAGTTTATTAAGGAAACAAACGTGAAGTATTATACAAAGTTTGCTTTATGATTATGTGATAACATAGTTAAAATGACTTGTATGTTGATCCACGGATATAATGTTAAATTGTTTTCAAAAAGAAAATGTTTTTACGAAGTGAAGTGGTAGCTTACTCGATTTCCTGACTTTATTGTGGTTTTTTCTATGTTGGTTTAGATTTCTGCCACAGGTTCTCCTAAAGTATATGGGATTGGACTACGACTCCACTAGAATAAATAGTTACAAACAGTTTTATCTTAGACCTTGCGACTTCCTTGTTAATAAAAAAGACAATTATATCATTAATGGATTTCTTTTTATTGATAATAATAGTACGGTAATTCAGTTAATTGTTTAGTCCTTAACACTCGTTTAGTTGCGAGTGTGGCAATAATGCCCTAGGTTTAGGTTTTGATTCTGTTGCTTACTAATTATTAAACCTGAATTGTTAAGTAATTGATATAATAAAATGTTAGAAAATTCAGGGTGTTACAGAACTTCACTCACATCTCTAGCTGAAGCAGTAGTTGTCAGTTATTCAGCAATGTTTCACTATCTAAAGAGAGGGTTGCTTCGACGTCATTCAAACGCCATCAAACCACACTTACGAGAAGGAAATAAGATAAGCCGCTTAGAGTTATGTTTATCTATGCTAGATGAAAGCTCCTTGGATCAAGATCCTAAGTTTAACACTATGTACAACTATGTGCATATTGATGAGAAGTGGTTCTACTTGACAAAGAGGATGAAAAATATTACTTACTTGCCGGTGAAGAAGAGTCATTGCGGATATGTCAAAGTAAGCATTACATTGGGAAGGTCATGTTTTTAGCTGCAGCGGCTCGTCCAAGATTTGATGATCAGGGGAATGAAGTTTTCTCGGGAAAAATGGTTATTCTCCCCTTTTAACAGAACAACCAGCCCAGAGGAATAGGAGGAATAGAGAAGCTGTAACTTTAGAGGTGAAGGCTATTATATATGTTACAAGAAAAATCATCAAAGGATTTTGATAGACAAAGTGATTCCATCGATCAAAGAGAAGTAACCCATATCAGATATGCGAGAAATCATTTACATCCAACAGGATAATGCAAGGACACATGTACAACCTACCGATCCAAATTTTCAAGCGGCAGCTTCACAAGATGGATTTGATATCACACTAATTTGTCAACCACCTAATTCTCCAGATTTGAATATTCTTGATCTCGGTTTTTTTAAGGCCATACAATCTTTGTAATAGAAGAAACGTTCATCAATGATCGGGGAGCATGGTCATGAGGTTCAGGCGGCTTTTGATGATTATTCAACACAAAAACTTAATCTTGTTTTTTAACGTTGCAATGTTGCATGAGGGAGACTATAAATGGAAGCAATCATTACAAATCCCTCACATAAAGAAGGAACAACTTGAGAGACAGGGTTGTCTTCCAATGCAAAATTCAAGTGAGTCTCATTTAGTTCATGCCGAAAAAGAGTTTATAAGAACGCAAGATCTTTGATGTAAGCTTATGTTGGAGCAAAGAAAACTACTATAAATATGAAAAAAACATGGTTTCTTTCCAAATGCAGGAATATTGGGAAATGTTCCATAACAAATTATACAAAATTAAAATTTTCTCTTCAAAGCTTACGATCTATAATTGTCATAAATAATTAATCGCTAGTACATCAAATGACAACTCTTCTACCGAGCATGCGTTAAAATCATACATAATCTTGTGATCGAAAGGTTTGTCGCTCACATCAGCTTCATCCACATTTAGGACAAGAAATTTGTGATAATAGGATCTTTAATGTTCTATGTCATATACTTTGGTCAATTATCCAAGTCAACTTTCTTATATAACCCAAAATTTAATTCTTTGAATTACCTAATTACTCAATTATATTCCAAGGGTTATATTACTCTATTAATTATATAATTCCTTTATTTACTCCAACTTAATACACCAACATTAATGAAATACCCCTAATTAATTAAACATTGATTAAACATTTAATCAATTAAATTAAGGCCTAAACATGCCTTAAAATCCATTTAAAAACAACAACGGTCAACATAAAGCTATTATTACACCCTTTAACCACTTAGGGTAAAACTATACCCAAATGAACTCCTTAGGACCTAAAATTTTTTCCTAAGCATACTAACACACTAGTTAATGTAATGAAGCTGTTGGACAACACTCCGACATCAATAACAAGACACTTAGTGCAAAATGTGCTCTAAATAAGTTTTAAAGGTCATATGACCTCCGTTTGATTCCAAATCAAACTCATGAGTTCAGTAATCACGTAATGGATGTAGTTAATCAATTACCAAAGAAAAAAAAGCTCTAAAACAAGTTTTAACACAAAATATGCACTAAGCTTCCTTAAAGCACATTTTTGTGAGATTGTCTCCAAAGTGAGTTTTGTTTGGTTTTAGGGTCTTGAATACCCTTAAATATACTAATGTGACATAATGTATCACCTTAGAATGTATAATTCAAATTTTTTCAAAAACAATCAAAAATATGTGCCTTGATTGTGAATAGTACCCAAAATAGCACTTATTTTTCTTATTCTAGTCATTGGTCAATCCTTCTCCTTTGACCTTGACCACCTATTGCCGTTTATTAAGGGCTACTCCCTTAGCATACAACTGGATCCAAACAAAGATAGGTGACTCACCAAATCCACTTTATTAAAGCAAAGTTCATTACTACCTTTTTATGACATTAATTAAATAAGTCATCCTTTCCACTTACCTCATTCCACCGCCTGCTTTAGTTTGCCAATCTTATCTATTTGCAGTCTCAAACCGCCTGCCAAAAGAGCCACCGTTCACCTCACATAAAATATGAACTTTTAGGACATGTTCACACTTGGCATACACTATAGCAATTGAACGGTTTCCCACCCATCCTACTTACTTCCGCCTGTCTATTGAATCATTCTTATCCATTAGCAGTCCCACAATACCTGCCAAGAGTCACCGATACTGCACATAAAACATGGTATTTTATAATATGTCTACACTTGACATATGTACAACCAAATCTACTTTTCCACGGTAATTATGCATCTGCTGTCCGTTCATGGACCTTTCCTCCACCTGAAACAACCTCAAAAAAAATATGTACGAGAGCCATCCAACCCATTCACTAGTTAATGACACTTGTCCTTTATAAGTCAAGATTTTCCTCGTTGCTTCTTTTAACCCCTTCTCAGCCGAGAATAGTCACCCTCATCCTCTCTTTCTTCCTTTCCCTACCGTAAGCAGCAACTATCTCCATTGGTGAACTCCACTGATCTAGCTATTTGATGTGAACTGAAGCTGAAAGTAGTACAACTTCTTGGCTGGGAAAACCAAGAGGAGGAAGAAAGCAAGTTTATGTTATTTTCTAAGGTAAAACCTTGTCTTAACTAGCTCATCTTTCTCCTTTCCATTTCCGGTTCTATACCTTGTCTTCCTTAGCTCTTTTCTTTTGCTCTTGTCACGTAAAATTAGCTGAAACACACACAGCTGGAAGGGGTAATTATATCCAAGCCAAGGAACATTACTTTGGCTAGTTTCGGTAAGTGAAATCCAGCTTGTTTTTATCCTTGCTCCCACGGTTTATTCCCTTACTTATAATGGTGTTTTAACACCTTGTTTCGGTCTCTTAATATCAGGCGGCAATAGCCCTTGCCAACCCTAAGAAATCAAGGTAAATACCATGTCATTATTAAGTTTAAACTAACCTAATGACTCTTGTATATATGGCTGATATACGTCCATCTTGCCATGCATGAACTGCTGGAGAAAATGTCTTGGTTTACCCTTTAAAAATTCAGGCGTAAACCCCCCAGCACGAGCCAACAATATCAAGGTATAAAACCATGGTACTATGAGTCTTCCTTGCAAAACTGGTGCCGAATGGGTGTTGTATCATGGGGGGAAAAACCTATACAAAATGAAAGGAGAAGAAGCTTAAGTATATGTCTAACAAAGTAAGCAAAAATCTAACCTTATAGTGCTATATTATTAGCTTATGTGTTAATTATGTTTGGAAACTATTTTAAGAATTTTTACCAAATTAGCCGTGAGCCTTGGAGAGCTTTGGCTGCTTGGATTTGCTTGAAAACATTGTAAGTAAACTACACCTAGTACTAGTTATATGCTAAGGCATATACTGAAGGAGTAAAACATATAGTATTTTTTATAACATTTAGTTGTAAGGTTTTATATTCTTATGTGAATTATTGACTATACTAAGGCATGTAGTATTTTTATGACCATTGTAATTTTATGTTATATAAGTTTTGAAAAATGATTTAAATGAAAATGAAAGACATTACCGTAAGATTTGGGGTTGAATTTATAATTATAATGAATTTTAGAGGCTTAATATTAATTAAGGCCGAAAACTATACATTAAAGACTTATTTCATGAAGTTTATAAAGCTTATTAAAATTTTGGGGTCAAAAATATAATTTTGGAAAAGTTGGGGACAAAACCGCAACTAAAGAGAACTTGTGGTCAAACTGATGGTTAATGGGTCAACAAGGATCATATTAGGTGCCTTGACCAAATTAAAAGATATAAATAATTAAACTATGGTTTTATGGTGTTATCGTAAGTTAAATATTGAACTTATAAAATGTATGGGGTGCAAGTGTAAAGTACCAAAAATAAGGGATTAGGATGGTTAATATTATAGTTTATATCACTAATATAAAGTTTGGGAATTTTTTTGGAATTATATAAATGACTATATTGATAAAAGGGTATAATATATAGTATGTGTAACATTATATAATATATGTGTCAAAATTGTAAATATAAGAAAATAGTGTGCTGGGAATGAAATTTAAAATAGACCAAAGGTCTGTTTGAAACTTTCGAAAATTATAAAAACTATATGATATAACTATTATAAAGTTTAAATGATATAGTATATGCTGTTATGATATGATATAAAATAAGTGGTGAATTTGCAATAGAGAAAGAATAAGAGGAGTTACAAATTTGAACTTTTGAACGTAAAGTCTCTCGGCAATTAATGAAGGTTTTAGAAACCATAGGTTATAATGTGTTATAAGGTTTTAATGTTATAAAAATATGATATTATAACATGGTATAGTAATGTGTGGTTATAATATAATTAATGGAAACTATGTGAATAAAGAAATAATGTAAAATATATATGTCTTGCGGCAATTAATTATAGTTTTCAAAAACTATATATTATAACGTTAAATGAGATATAAAATATCATGTCATATAATATATGGTGTAAGTGTAACATTGCATAATTTTATGTGGTCAAAACATAGTTTATAAAACTATACATTAAAACCGCATGCATAACATGCAAGAAATGAATTTATAAACTATGATTTACAATGTTATAAATACTATAGATATTATATAGTGTTAATGTGATTAAATGAAATAATTATCATTAATAATATTCACATGAAATAATGTAACAATTAATGAAGAAATAGAATTTATAAACTAAGGTTGGTATTTAAATAAACCTTAGGAAGCTATAATACATGTAATGAAATGTTACAATATATTAAGATAAAGTTCTTAATATGAGTTGCATAAAATAATGCAAAAATAAAGATAATCATCTTACATAAGATGAAAATAATGTGACATATAATATAAGTCACGGATTTATGAAATATAAATGTATATGAGTATATACATGAATGCGCAAGCATATATTTAAAATATGTACATAATGAATATATAGTGTAGTTGGAAACTATATAATATAGTGCATGTGCATACATGCAACTATATAGTATATGATTCAAATCAAATGATGGCAATATATATTATATATATATATATATATATATAATGCATATATAACCGAAAATAATATGTATATATGAGTATACAAAACCGAGAATATATATATATATATATAAGTATTTACAATATGGTTTTAATGCCATGTAATAATAAATGACAAAGTGTAATGACATTAGTGTAAATATATACTATAAGTCATACAAATACAAATCAAGGTATAATTTATTAAGAAGAATAATGAGATGTATAATATATGGTACAATGTTAAGTGGTTAAATATTAATGCCATAAAACATTAACGCATGAGCATAAAATGCGATGCGAATTAACGTTGCATGCACACATGCAACTATATATTATAAATGTATACTCGTATATCGAACCCGAATGAATAAACTATTACTTAAGTATTAATGAGAATATATATATACGTATACTCGAAAAAGCGAAGAATAAATCCTAACGTTTAAAAAAAAAAACATTACAACTAAGACGTTTTTATAACCAACTCGTTTAAATAAACCCGGGTATTTGTAATTAATACGTATTCCGACTGACGAGTTCGTATAACGATACCTTAACAAATAATGGTTGAAATCCGGGGATGAAATGTCGGGATTATTTGTGTTGTTCGGATTTACCGAGCTTAAATAAGTCATGTGGATTGACTTATGTTGTGTTTGATATTTAGACCGTGTCACCGACGAAGGCGCTTGACGAGCTAGTGGTCTACTGCGCAACCTAGGTCATTGGTGAACGGTATGTAAAGGGGTCTGATCCGAGATGTCCTGAGGACTTCCTCGGGCTCGGATTTGTATGCTATAACATGTGTGATATGTATGTGGATATGTGTATGGGTTGCTTACCGGTGTTACTGCCTCATTTATCATGCACGAACGTCCTACGGGACTAATACTACCTCGACTATAGATCGACTTATATACACCTACATATACGAGTATCGTGATTGTGATTGCAGTTGTTTGACATAATACGCTAAGTATTACTCCCTCCGTCCTGAATTGACCGTCCCGTTTACTATTTGGACATGTCGTTTGACTTCAATTTTTAACATATAAGATAAATTAATTTTGAAAATTTAAGTTTTGCATATGATTCCTTACATGATAAACTATATGTTACAAAATTTAGTTTTATAAAATTATTTATCTTATATGCTAATATTGAAGTGGAAAAGCGTGTCATAAAGCAAACAGGACGGTCAATTCAGGACGGAGGGAGTATAAACTATGTAGTTATAACCACTACAAAAAAATGCCATTTACAGACAACATTTTGTGTCAGTATAGCCATAAAAAATGTTAGTATAGACCCAGTTGACCTTACCGACACACAAAAAAAGTGTCGGTATAACCTCAGATACTATAGGTATATACAGACACTTATAGTGTGTATCGGTAAAGGGTTTTGAGCTTTTACTAACACTTATTTTCTTAGTCAGTAAAGACATAAACTCTATACTAACACTTTTCTTAACTGACGTAATAGTCTGTGCATTTATACTAACACATAATTTGTTGTTAGTAAAAACCGCTTATACAAACAAAATCTACCACCGTGTAGCATCTATACTAACTCATAATCTTATGTTAGTGAAACTTTTACTAACACAAACAAATTAATTCAATTTATTATTTCCACAATGTTACACATCTACTTGCTGATATATACAATATTATTCATAAAATGACCTCTGAATCCTCAAACAATAAATACAGTAACTTATTAGCTCCAATGGAATTGAAAATTTAAGAGTTTACAATAGTGCAACTTGAACACTAATATTCATCATTATCCTTCAAAAGTATCGTACTCAACATCAAGATAAGTTGCAATTTAGCCAAAAATACAATATTGTTCTTGAACGACTACTTAGGAGTGAAACATAGCACTCTCCTCTTCATACTTCTCCTACTTCTAAAATAAAATCTGGACTTCATATAATTTCTTTTACTCAGCACCTGCACCCAAAAAGATTATATCTCACAAAGATGGAAGATGAATAAGTAAAATGGTTATCAAAGATAAGCTGAAAGTTTTCTGACAGAGTAGAGAGAAAATTAATGTCTGCAAGAATGGGTTATATGCAACAGTAACATCAAAAATGCAAGTTTAGAGGTATTATTTTGGCTTGATAATTGTTCAGCAGTAACATAAAAAGCTTTTGAAATCACTATCATGTGCAAGACCGGGTTGTTCAGCAGTAACATCAAAAGCTGCTGAAATCACTATAATAACGCAACAGCACCAATTAATGACCAGAAATTAAAGCGCCGAGTTGGAAGAAACATGATGATCCAAGACAATTAGATTGTACTACTCTATCAACCAGTCATAACACCATATCCACAACTGTTTGTGTGACCGCAGTTGAGCAATTAGGTTAATGGAATTAAAGGATGATAATGATCATCATAACAACGGACTATTATCAAGTGGAGATCAGGAACACATATTGTGATGATCATGCGAGGAATTCTCAAGTCAATATTAATTTCATCAACACATGCCATTTAGTAGTCCACTCAATATTTATTGGCCGCATCCCAACCCCACATTAACTACTATATTTTAAGAAATGGGGGGAAACATCCAACAGCTATATCAGATAAAAAACTGGATAGCAAATTAAAGCTAAATCATCGCTAACTAGTGTTTAAATGAAGAAAGGATCATGACCAGGAAAATAATGACAGATGCTTTATAACAAAAGCAAGGGTTGAACAAAAAATACACATATTCTCAGGATTCCAGAACAGCAGCAAAAAGTTGGATCAAAAGTGATTATAACAGCATTAGATATAGAGGAGTATTTTGACAGGAACTCACAGCAAGAAAGAGTACCATTAGTATTTCTTTCACTCGACGAAAGTTGATTTTCACCAACTGAGCGATTCGATACTGGTAGAGATATCACTAGACAAACCATAAACAAATATAATAAGCTCTTAATTTACATAAGCTCTTAATTTGCACACAACATTCTGTATTGTCAGAGGCATATTTTTCACAGTAAAACAAGAAAGATGCAGCATTGATATAGTTTATAGGACATCCAAACACTATTCTGGACACAACACTCAATCTGATGCAAGATTAGAGATGCAATCCTCCATATCTAAAATACAAGCACATTTAATCTTAGAAGGTGTATTGTCACCCCAGCAGTCTTACTACAAGCAGAACAGGCCATAATAAAACAACACCACATTATAAAGTAAAAGAGTGACACCAACAAACAGTAAGATGTAAAAAAAGGCAATCTTTGGCCATATTTACTCACAACAAAATCTACATGAAAAAGCTGATATGTTATTCATGTGCAAAAGGCAATATCAAACATTAGGATCACCTGTTCATGTAATAAATTTATTTATAGTACTATTTAGTTACTTTCTAATGTTTCATTTGGAGTGAATGCTCTGCCACATATAATATACAAAACATATACTTACAAAATCTCAGCATTCTATTATGACCATTCTTTTACAGTTTCAGAAGCAAACCACATGTTATGGCGGTCCACATGTATGTTTCTCCTCCCTGTTGTCATGGTTATCAATAATAATAGTAACCTGAAGCCCTCTTTCATTGATCCCGTGACAAACCACAAAGTACTAATCAGCTCACACACAACATTAAACAAAGAAAGGTTTGTTTAATTATTTGTACTAGAACAAAGTGTCATGTGATTAACATGGCCAACCCAACCCAACACAACCAAGAAGCCGCACTTTTTTAATTTCCACACAACCACAACCGCCATTGAGAAATTCCATGTTACTCTTTCCAGAATATACTCCATAGTATAATACAGCCCCTCAAACACATGTTTAAAAGAACAACATTAAGAAACAAACACATTTAATATTTGTTTGTCGAGTGCTTCTTTGTCCCCATCCCTTTTCACTTACTTCCCCATTCTTTGCTCCCCAAACTCGTAGTCATTCTGATTAACATCTCTTTACTGATCATTTTCTCTTAAACCTATTTAATTATATATTCACCTAATCCGAATCTTTGCAGAACTAATATTGGCACTGCCAAATCTGTTTCCTATGGAAGAGACAATTTAAAAGCTAATTGCTTGACTCTATAACTTTAGGTAGTGCAATATTAAACAGTAGTGCCAGAAAGGCCATTACTTCCTCATCGAGTACATTCATTAACTAGTGTGAGCTCATGAAAGGATATGAATATAACACAGACAACAAAAAATAATATTGTGCTACTCGTTTCAGCAAAACAAAAAAAGTAAGGCAATTACACTACAAAAGCATTATCAACACACAAGAGAATAAGAGAAATCGGTTAAGAAAGAAAATCAATCAACAGACAGACAACAACAACATACCAGGAGTCCTCTCACTTATAACAGGAAGAAAAAAAAAAGTAGGGCAATTACTCAAACTAGGATTAGAGATCAGTCCAGGTCCTCTCACACGTATAACAGGAAGAAATATTGTAAAGGGCAAGAGCTGAACATAATGAAGGACAGTGGAGGAGGAGGATAACAACAACATACCATGGGTACTAGAGTCTTGTTGGTACCAGAGATAAATTAAATCGCTGA
This sequence comes from Limonium bicolor, assembly GCA_023374045.1. Taxonomy (NCBI): domain Eukaryota; kingdom Viridiplantae; phylum Streptophyta; class Magnoliopsida; order Caryophyllales; family Plumbaginaceae; genus Limonium; species Limonium bicolor. Next base: position 209,954,056 of record CM041781.1, read on the forward strand.
TGGTGGTAGTAGAAAGTCCGACAATCAGCACTGCTATAATAATAACAACAGATGCAAGATGAAGAGGAGATTGAGGGGAAAGTCGAGAATCATTACCTGTTTCAATCCACGCCTATTCTTTCCAGGATTCAAGGCCTTCAATTCATTCAATCCCTTGATGTTGCTCGCTCGCTCGCTGGTGTAGAAGAACTGAAGGGTCATTCTGCGCTATCGATATTGTCGATGAGAAGGGGAGAAGTTAGATATTGGCGCTAATTAGTTCAGTGTGTATACCGCCAATTTTTTGTTCTTTTAATGGGTTTTAGTGACTGATTAAGAGTCACTGATATTGATAACTTACATACTATACTAACTTTAAATTTTATAAGTTAGTAAAATAGTTATCTTATGTCAGTAAAAATATGGTGTGTATTGACACATTAATAAATGAGTCAGTAAAAATTATTTAACTTTTACAGACACATATAATGTGTCAGTAAAATATATTTATAGTGACACTAAATTATGAGTTAGTAAAATTGTGTGTTAGTAAATGGTATTTTTTTTGTAGTGAACCTAAGTAAAATACTTAGGAAACGAGACACGACATCGTCAGTCTCTAGAGCTTTGGCTCGAACATGAGTACTACCTAGAATGATTCTAGGCATGCGTAAGACCCATAGGGGCAGCCAAAAAATAAGTGATGATTCTCTACATTTAAAAATGTAATGGTTTAAACGACTAACTAAGTCAACAGTGGAGTGTGGTTAAAAGTGATGGTTACCTTAATCCAGTTAGTCATTGGCTACTGGTTGCGCGTTGAGATCTCTCGAGTTAACCCGGATCGGGTTTACTCTGGTTTAACCTGGTCGAGCCTAGATAGATCGACAGGTATGGTGATAACATGGGCGCCTTTAAAAAGGCAAAATATGGACGCTTTTAAAAAGGCAAAATGAGCACCTCGTGTGCATATGGGACTACCGTCCAAGTGAGGTTATTTCGGAATGTCCTAACTTGACTCCCGACAGTGCTAACAAAATGTGTAAATGTATGTGGGGACCTGGGGGGTCGTGTAATTAATTAAATAACCAGACCGTTACTAACGGCTACTCATTTATTGATGTTGTTGTGATGTATGGTATTGTGTGATGTTGTGTGTGAAATGTAGTGAATGTTTTGACTGTTTACTCTACCACCATTCATGTGTTTACAGCTTTATATATCTGTACACCGGTAAGGCATGTAATGAACTTAATAAAGGCGACCATGACTATTAAGTGACCAATAGGGTCCAGGCTCGGCATACTCAGCGTTTATCGCTGAGCCTTTATGGCATTACGTGCAGGTGATGATTACCGTTGAAGCCGAAGAGCGGGACTCGGGTAGTTAGAGGTAATCTACCGTGCGGGTTGACATAATGTATTAGGATGTTCATTAGTTTAACGTGTTTATAACGTTGTATACTTTTGAGGAATACCTAGATGCTCACTTGTCGTTTAAGTTACAGTTGGTTTAGTTTGACGTATAGGTTAGTGTCTCGTTATCACCGGGGCTATTTTTTTATTATCAGTGTTGTTTTGTATTTAATTTACTTCTGCTTCTTACTCGTATGGGCGAGTAATGGCATGTGACACCCGAGTGAGATTTAATTACAGTGAGACTTCCGCTGTGAGACGTCGTTTAATTAATGCTACGTGAGGGATTATTACGTGATTACGAGAGGGGTGTTACAATTAAGACTTTTATATAATTTGATTTCCAAGCTTATATTAACTCCTTTCATATCCAACCTTACTATATAATTCATAATACCCAAATATTCTCATTATTTTATTTGAATCATTAAATCCTTAATTCATTCAAACTTCTCCAAAATGACATTATGACCCTAGTTTTAATGTAACCTTGTGTGATTCTCAACCATATATTAAAATCCATTTATAACTCTATAATTCACGCCTTTGCCCATAAGTATTCAATATTATACTATATCCACTAAATCTTTCCCAATATTACAATTTAACCCCAAATCACATATCTTATAATATTTCTTCACTTATTTAATTTTAGCCCAAAGTTTCACTCAAATTTTCTTATAATTGCCAGAAACAACCCTTTGTTCGATTCCGGCAATTACCACAACTTTTCCCAAAATTATAAATCCACCCCCATAGCCTTATAAATCTTACAATTTAATCCTTAATTCACATTATATCATAATCTCCCAACATTATTCCATTTCCAACCCACATTTTTCCACTATTCCCAAACATACCATAAGTCTGGACAAATTCATCTCCTCACCCCAAACTTTTTATATTTATGAATAGACCCCAAATATTCTACAACTTTACAATTTCATTCATAAACTTCACCTTTTATAATCTTCCAATTTAATTCCAATCCTCAATCCAATTTCTCCAAAAATTCTAGAACAGACCCCAAGCTGTTCTATATTAAATTTCTGCCCCTATACTTCTAGAATTTATGGTTTGTACCCCAAATTTTATGAATTTTACAATTAACTCCCAAACTTCATTTAACTCATAATTTCTCATTATTTCCTCCTCAGACTTGGTCAACACTTTGACCCCAACCATACTTGACCTCAATATTCTACATTGACCCCAAATTTTGCAGAAATCTTGAAATAACCCCTAAACTTTCTTAGAGTTTTCATTTAACTCCTTACATCATTTGCATTTTTGCATTGTTTAACCATTCAAGGCCTAACTCTAGGCCTACAACTCATTTTCACTCAAATACCCTTTTATTCACCTTATACAACTCATCCACCAACCTCACAATTCCTTAAACACTCATTACATTCCTAATCATCTTTAAGTCCATTTTGGCACTAATCCAACTCCAAGCAATACCTAAATTCTTAGGTAATATTTCACCAACCTCCTTAGGTGGTTTTTCTCATCCAAACAACCTATTCATATCAGATTTTTACATTTCATTGAACATCAATATAGTCCTTAACATTCAGAGCATTAAATACCTTATGATGCTTATAACATTGGCCTAAATACTTGGCCTTACTTCCAACCACAAACTTAGCTTAAATACTCGCAAAATAACCTCCACAATTTGGCCAAACTAATCCCTAGGCCATAAGTTTTCGGTAATTACATATTACCCATTCAAACTTCATAAACTTGATATTTCAAGTCATTAATTCACTAGTTAGCACAACTAAACATAGTTGCATAATTTCATGTGTATTCTTTGGTAAATATTGACCATTTTTAACCCATAATTCTTGGCCCCCATTTGTTCTCAACATAGAACAACTTAAAGCACAAATATGCATTAAGGTAGAATGTTTACCTTAGGCTCCAACTAGGGGTTTCTCCACCAATCCTATCGGCCCTATATTCCAAAATAGGTAGAATATTCAAATGTTTGTGCACATTCAAAGGTTTGACGCATGGTTTAAGCATTAAAGCTTGGATGAAGGTTTACCTTTGTTTGGAGTCAATTTTCCACCTTAATTGTCTCCTTTGTTCACGGCCAACCCTTAGGATTTTTGTTCCTCCTTTGGCCACAATATTATGAAGGGGAAACAACACATTGTTAGGGTCATTAGACTCCATACATAATCAAAGAATGCCTAAGGCTTTAAAGCACTAAAATGTGTTCTAAGGATTTGAATTTACCTTGAAGCTCACCAATGCTAAATTTCCCCCCAAACTCTGGCAGTGCTGTATCATAACATATAGGAATGAGATATATGTAGTTCCATAAGTAGAACATTAGTTAAGCCTTTAACAATCCTTGTTTATGAGGATTTACCTTAGGTTGAGAGCTTGTTATTCTTGGTCTCCTTGGGTACTTGATGAAACAAGGATTTCTCTATGAAATGAGTGGATAGAAGGTGTCAAAAAAGGTAGTGAATCTCGGTTATAATTTACCAAAGGAAGGTTAAGTGCTTAAAGCACATTTTTGTACCTTAAGGATGAAGAACTCTAGCTTGGCTCCATGTCCTTGTAATTTGCCGAATTTTCCTTCCAAAAGCTACAAATTTTTCTTGTTTTTGCTTAAACAAAGTGTAGATCTTTGCTCACCTTGGACTAAGGATTAAGAAAGGTGAAAGAATTAGATGAATAGGCTTAAAGAAATCAATCCACCATCATAGCCATGGTTGAGTTCTTGAAGCTTTCTAGAGGAAGAAGAAGAAAACACAAGGGAGAAGGGGATGAGGGCTACCGAGTTTCTTGGTGAGAGGAGAGAGAGTTTGTATTTTGATTTCTCTTAAGTGTGAGAAGAATTATATGTCAAATGAAGGGTGAGTCATCACAAATATCTGGTGACTAACAAATGAGACTATTAATCTCTTCCCCCCTTCAATTTCTTGCCCCATAATATGCCTTAGGGGTATTTTAGTCTTTTTGTGTTATTATAATGTTATAAGTCAAATGTTGTACATTTTGAACTTGGTTTACGTGTTAGATTGTAACACATGTTATCACCTTGTCCCAATGTGTATTTATAAATGGTTATTGCACTTATAATTTTTTTGACTATATGAATAGTGTTACATGATCTTATCACATTGTTTGTGATCTTAGTTCATGAATCAGTGTGTGACATTATTCACTGACTTTAGGAGTTGATTTCTCCTTTATAATACTTCTCTCTAGTCCGATAATTATTATAAGATATAATGACCATCTTGGACCTTGTATATTTATTTATACAATGTGTTTGGAGTTTCCACGATTCTTTAATTCATTAAGGCTCGTTAGTCTTCCTAATCCCATGATTAACTGTAAATTAGGTTTGTAAACCTTAAGGATATTTCACAATTCATACTATAATTTCACAAACACTACAAATAACCAATTAATACTATAGTTTCACAAAACACCACAAATAATCAATTAATGCTATAATTTCACAAAACATTACAAATAATCAATTAATTTAATAATTTAATAATATCCACAAATCAAAATTTCAAGACTTAAATTTTGATTTACTTTCTTAATCACCAATATCAACACATAATGCATCACAAATTCATAAAATCTTAAAAAATCCATACTTTTCTAACAGTTCCTAACTATTATAGGGCTAGAGATTACCTTAAAAAACAATACAGAAGTGCTGAAACCGTATGGGCGGCGGCACAGTCTCTGGCAGTGGCTATGTTGTCTCTGGTGACCGGTGGTGGTGTTGGAGGCAAACTGAAATCACACACGCGTATTGATCAAAGGTAGCAAGGAGAAAGCGTCGGATGACAGTAAAGAACACGTAAAAAGACGATTTCACTAGACTTTATTAGCTAAGAACTCGTCTCTTGGAAAGATGATACTCCCTCCGTCCCACATTGACTGTCCTATTTACTATTTGGACATGTCGTTTGACTTCAATTTTTAACTTATAAGATAAATTAATTTTGAAAATTTAAGTTTTGCATATGATTCCTTACATGATAAACTATATAATACAAAATTTAGTTTTATAAAATTATTTTACCTTATATGTTTAATATTGAGGTGGAAAAACGTGCCAAAAAGCAAACAAGACACTTATGACGGGACGGAGGTAGTATGATTCTTCAATGAGACGATCTCATCTTTATTTGCTGACTCGTGCCATGACCTTACGTGGGTTTAAAATTATTTTTTTACAAACAATTTCAACTTCTAAAATTAGTCACGTTAAAGTATTACTCCCTCCGTCCTGAATTGACCGTCCTGTTTACTATTTGGAGATGTCGTTTGACTTCAATTTTTAACATATAAGATAAAATAATTTTAAAAATTTAAATTTTGCATATGATTCCTTACATGATAAACTATATGTTACACAAATTAGTTTTATAAAATTATTTTATCTTATATGCTTAATATTAAAGTGGAAAAACGTGTCATAAAGCAAACAGGACGGTCAATTCAGGACAGAGGGAGTATTTAGAAATTAGTTTCAGACTAATAAACACAATTATTTAAAAAAAGGGTTTTTTCGATTTTTTGTTTCTTCCCCGTTCTCATCTGACGAATTTTTTCTCTCTTTCCTTAGAACTCAAAGAGTCTTCTCTCTCCAGAGTTCATACTCATTTCTTTTTGGTTTCGGGAACAGAAAATAGAAAGTTGGGAAGAATCTGTTCCTACTTGATTAAATTCCTTATGTCCAAAAGTAATCGTGCAATTCTTCCCTCTCTTCCTCCGTCGCAGAGAATTCATTGAATCGCAACTTTCTCCTGACAAAACGATAGTGTATCCAAACGCTTGGTCGCCACCTCCTTCATCTGTCACCTGTGTCTAACCCACTGTCTGCTACTCGCCTTGCCCTCCACTTCAGGATAAATTCGTCTGTGAGTGTCTCAAGAATTTGATGCTGTTCGGTGATTCATCATTTTTCCACCACATAGTTGATGTGTAGAGGGAAGATTTGAATGTGTTCGTCCATAATAGAAAATTGTTTATGTTTCAATTCGAAGGTTCATTTCTTTCTATGATTTGTACAAGCTTTTTAATATAGCAGGTGTCCGGCCTTGGAATTGAATAATGTCGAACTTCCAGTCTCTTCTCCTATTCCTGTTCTCACCTTTTGTTGTTGTTCTTTTTTTTTTTTTTGCAGCGTAATCCGCTGCCCTAGATTCATCGTCTAACCTTCTTTCAAAGCTTGGGTGAACCTTCATTGGTACCGCTTCTTCCTTTAACTTCTCAATACTTAGTTTCTGGCCTTACCTTTCTCACTTTTGAGGGAATTTTCCTAGCTGCTCGCTCTGTTGAAGAACCAAAGGCTTTGGAGGTCGGTCAAGTCGTCTTTCCACCAGGAGAGGGGAGGGAATAGGGGCTTGCAGTCTACAAGATTAGATGAATATTCTGTTGTAGTTTTATACAAAATAATTCGCGGAAGAACAGAAGGACTCGGGGTCATAGTGCTGGAATGCACATTCTGAGGGGAAAATGGGTTAGATAGCAAAGGGGTGTGTTTGAGGGATATGGTCAGTGAGAAGTCAACGGGAGCTCTGAGTGAGCGAGCTGCTTTTTGAAATAGGAGGAACTGACTACATTCACTTGTGAGTTGATGAAGGCTGTAGTGCTCTTTAGGCAAGAAATTAAGGACACTAGGAACGAGTGTTTTTGTTCTTTTTTACTTTTTCTTATAATGTTGATGCATAAAGCTGATAGATGCTGCTCTCTGTTTGCTAAAAAGTAAATCAACTCCCTGTTATACTGTTAATCATCTCATGTTTATTTGTTTACAGCTACACTGGGCCGCTCATTGTTGGTCACAATGAGTCGACCTGCCACACGCAATAAGAATAAACGCCCTCGTCCAGAAGATGAGGTTGATGAGAGGTCTGAGATTTTGAGGTATCAGCTCCTAATCCCTTGGCTAATCATAGCTATGAATCTATGCGTAACTGGTATTAAACATTTGTCATATTTCTTGTTGCTGTGTAATCCATCCAGGAGAATCCATGCAAGGGGTTGTGTAATCAAAGATGATATTCAACAACTTTACAATATCAGCAAGAAAGTATGTCAAGGGTGTCGAACGAATACTAAGGATAATCCAAACTGTTTTTGTGGCCTTATCCCTCCCAATGGGAACCGTAAAGCTGGACTATGGCAGAAAATGTCAGAGATAGTTTTTTCCCTTGGGCCAGATCCTTCAAGTGAGCAAAGGGACTCTATTGATTTCCCAGCCGGTTTGACTAATTTAGGTGCAACTTGCTATGCAAATAGCATTTTGCAGTTCCTTTACATGAATAGAGCATTTCGAGAAGGAATTTTTTCTGTTGAACCTGATATTCTGAAGCAACAGCCTGTATTGGACCAATTGGCTCGCCTTTTTGCTCAGTTGCAAGCCAGCAAGATGTCTGTTATTGATTCTGCCCCTTTCATAAAAACTCTTGAGCTTGATAATGGTGTCCAGCAAGATAGTCATGAATTTTTGACTTTGCTCCTTTCGTTGCTTGAGCAATGTCTGAGACATTCTAATATTCCTAAAGCGAAAACAATAGTCCAAGATCTTTTCCGAGGAAGTATGTCTCATGTAACCAGGTAAGGCTTTTTTTTTTTTTGGATATTTGATTTTTATCCATGTACATATGGTTCATTTGACCCTGAGTTAATCCCCCTACCCGTGGTTTCAGGTTTTATAAATATGCTTGTGTACCTTGTATGACCATTTATGAATGTTTGTTGTTGTGCTTCTAATCATGTTATTTATGCAGATGTTCAAAGTGTGGTCAAGATTCTGAAGCTTCCTTGAATTCAGAAGACTTCTATGAGCTGGAGGTTAATATTAAGGGCTTCAAAGGTTTAGATGAGAGTCTGGATGATTACCTCAATGTAGAAGCTCTCGAAGGTGATAATCAATATTATTGTCAGCCTTGTACGATGCGAACTGATGCTACCCGTTGCATAAAGTTAAGAACTCTGCCTCCTATCCTAAATTTCCAACTCAAGCGCTGTGTCTTCCAGCACAAGGTACACATGAGAGTCCTTTTCTCATGATATAGTTATTGATATAATATGTTCTATGCACTGAAGTTTTGCTTTATTTGCTCATATATTCAGTAAGAACTATACTCGAACTACTAGTAACTGTGAACTTTAGTTTACTGGAACCATTTTGCCTTTATTCGGTCATGGTCTCATGGTATAAACTTCTAAGTGCAATTAAGGATTTTGCCACAATGTCAAATGATTATGCAAAACATTTTTGTCCTGTCATATTGCATACGGAAAACATATTTCCAGCCACCATGCAAAGAGCATTTGGAGCAGTGTACCTTTTGTGCAGGACATCCTCCGGATGGAATATCTCCTTCTAAAAAGAACCAGGGGAGTGAACTATAGTTACATTGCTTAAAATTGTAGGCGTGTATATTCAGAAGAAGCCACTGCTGTGATGGTGCAGACAAGCAGATGAAGTAAAAATCCATTATTAAATTATTCCTTTTGAACTTGGTTTTTGAACTTTGTAGTCTGTTGTTGCTTGAGGGGGACCCTTGAGCCAACGGTAAGTTGCTCAACTGGTGACCTGCAGGTCATGGGTTTGAGTTATGCGAAACAACCTCTTTGCCAAAATTGAAGGGGGAAGGCTGCATAGTATATGCGACCACCATCCCCCTACCCCAGCCTAAGCACGGGGTTTGCCCTTTAGTTTGTTGTTGCTTAAGCTAAATGTAGATAACAGTGTCTTAAATGATCTTGGCTGAAGCGCAACTGCTTTGTCCTGTAGCTTGTTTGATTAGAAAGTTGCATATTGTGGATTAGCTGCTGCATGCATGAACTGGGAATCAAGCTGGTTCCCTGCGTCCTTTTATTTCACAGAACTGGATCATAGGGTAGTAGTACTTTGGACTTGTGAATGAACTATAAATTTCCATCCAGGGTTGTCATATATGATGTGTGCTATTTTGCTAATCTTAACACACTGGTAATTCTGATGCTGCTAAACCAGAACCAGTTATTTAATAAAATATTTGTTGATATTTAGTCTTATGGTAATCTCCAGTTTATTCTTCAAGAGTTGGTTTTTTCTTTGTTATATTTTATTTTGTGACCTATCATGGTGTGGCGATAATCAGTTAGGTTGATCTTACTTCGTTGCGTAAGTTGTTAACAGATATATGTTTTTCTTTGTTGTTCGTAGCGCGTTCTTCCACAGGGTTATCATTGTGACTATGTAAAGATATTCTAGGCTCTCAAATATAGATTTACATGGCTTATTTGCTATTCAGACTTTTCTGACACTGGTTCTTACACCATCAATGTAGACAAATACAAAGAAGAAAATTACCTCTGCATTCTCTTTTCCACGAGTGTTGGATATGGGGAAGAGACTGTCAGAGCCGTCTGAGCTGGTGTATGAATTATCTGCTGTTTTGGTTCACAAGGGGACAGCTGTGAACAGTGGCCACTACTTAGCTCATATAAAGGATGCGTTTTCTGGGAAGTGGTGGGAATTTGATGATGAGAATGTATCATGTCTAAACCATCACCCTTTTGGAGAAGGTTCATCAAAATCCTTTTTAAGTGTTGATAAAGAGTCAGGTCCAAATATATCTTGTACAGAAGTACCCGATAACTGTACAAAGGAAGGCCTAGTAGATGTCAATCGGATACAGTCCGATGTGAGTAACCATATGGAGGTCTATACATCATCCGATGCTTATATGTTAATGTATACTAGGAGAGAAAATAGCTACAACTTAGATAAAAGCCAGACCATGTACATTGTCAACTGCTCGAAGAAGGAAGATGCAGAGCCTTTGAGTAGCTCTGTTTCACTTCCTTGTCATCTCCTTCAAGAGGTTGAGCAGTTTAATGCATCATATACTGATTCATGTGGGAAATACAAATTCAGGAAGGATACACAGATCCGTGTAATCACAGAGAAAAAAGAAGAAGTGCGAAATGTCCTTGCCGAAGCGCCTGTTGGGTCCCTGGACGAACCATATTTTTGGATTGCAACTGAATGGCTTCGCCAGTGGGCTGACAATGCTACTACCCCGTAAGAATGTTACCTTGTTGCAGATAAAGTAATGACATTGTGTATTACAAATTCACATGTATCTATTCTTCTCTAGTGGGTTGTAAGCGTTAATGCTAGAGGATTAGACAACTTCGAAGCTTAGTTTGAGATCAAAATCATTATCTCTATTTACCCAGAAAGTGGCTTGACAAATAGCTCGTCTGTGTAATTGTCAATTTAGTATATATATACCATATCTCTGTTGTGAAAAGTGAATCAAGAAACCTCGAATTAGCTATTTCAGTTTGTGATAGTTAAATTATTCTCTAGCCTTGATCTTGACGTATTTTACTCCCCTTGGAAGGCTCAACACTGATTTTGCTCTCCTGAACAGTGCTATTGATAACAGCTCCATAACATGCTCTCATGGGAAAGTTCCCGCGTCAAAGATTAGCTTCATAAAGCGGTTATCAGCCAAGGCTTGGACTCTACTATATTCCAAGGTGATATTTGATTACTTGGCTTGTCAATAAATACTGTTTGCAAATTGCAACCTTTTTTTAGTGTTGTGTCGTTGCAAATGGCTGCTGTTCCTCTCTGGTAGTATTTGTACCTTTGTTTCGTATCCAAAATGCTAATATAATGGCCTCAAAGCAATATATAAGCAATTCTTTCACCAGTTTATGTAGATTTAATGTCCTCTGGCCATTAGGTACTATGTATCCAGACAAAGTCTTGAATGAAATTTTATATTAAAACACCACCTGTTTTGTGAGTTATTGAGGCCTTTGCTTGATCTACAAATCTGGAGGGACAGTTGTGTGGAGAAAGCTAATTTTGATGCTTGCTATTGCTGATATAAGTACCAATTTTGAATAAAAACGACTATGAATATATTTAGCTGATGTTATATGTTTTCCTCTGTTGTTCAGGTTGAAATCCCTGGCGTGCCTTAGTTTCTTCTCCCCTATCCTTGTTTAAGCCCTTTCCTATCTGAAAGGGGCACCCAAATAAGTGGCATGCCCAGTTTATCCTTTTTAGCTTTTTCCCAACTATTGTTATTATCATTTCTTTTAATCTTAAAATTATAGTGGCCATATTCAGACAGTTAGATCTAGACTGGCAGATTGTTCAATTTGGGCATGGTATGCCTCCATTGTCCATTCCCTGTTAATTGCTTAGACTTAATGTTCTTGGATTACATGTCCCGGAAGAGAAGCTGGATACTTAAGGCTGACTGCTGATTTCAACAATGGGAAAGAATTAGTTCTACTTCATATTTTTATACTTTAAATTAGGTATCAAACACTAGATGGTGACTTGGTAGAAATTCATTTTAAGTTGGTCTTTGTTGAGTCTTTGTGTTTCTGGCTTTCTGCTTAGTAGTTCACACCTGATTCCTCGTCACACTCGCACAATTCATGTTTGCATGAAGAAATTCTTCTGATTATTTGTCTGGTTTCGGGTGTTGCAAATGTGTAAGCAGTATGATGGGGGGCCTTGTTTGAGCAATGAAGACTGTTGTATCCATTGTCTGCAAGAAAATGCACGGGCAATCGTAAATGCTGATAACTACAAGGATAGAAGAGCATCCCTGAAGGATACTGCTGAGGCGGCAATCGCTGGGAAGTTGTCGGATGGTCAGCTGTACTATGTCTCGAAGCACTGGTATCAATTACCTTATTCAGATATTAGAATACTGTTTTCTTTGCTGTCTCACAACTGTGAATCATTCTTCTGATTCTCACACTGATTAGTGAATGTCTCCCAGTTGACTATAGCTCTGCTCATTGGCTGCTTTGGAGCTATTGTAATGAATATTTCTGGGGTTCAATGGTAGGTTACAACAGTGGGTACGGAGAAAAATCAGTGATTTCCCATGTGAGGCTGACGCTGGACCCACAGCATCTATCAGGTGTCCTCATGGACAACTCTTGCCCGAGCAAGCACCTGGTGCTAAGCGTGTACTGATTCCTGAGACTTTGTGGCTTTTTCTCTGTGAAGATTCCAACTCAATAAATCCAGAAGATCACATTGGTTGCTCGGACTTTCCTGCTGATGCGTCAACATGTTCCGACTGTTGTATTAAACTCACAGAAGCGGCCTTTTTTAAGGATTCGATGAGGTGCTTCTTATTTCCTGTAAATTATCGTTATATAATAGCTAAAAATTTACAAGTTACATGTTGTAACATGAAATGGTTAGTATTGTACTATAAAACTACTGGTTTCATGTTACATGATTAGTGATTTGTTTTCTGTAAAGCAGAGAAGTCAAACTGAAGGAGCGCCAGAACCATGAGAAATTGGCTCTGGGAAAGAGCATTCCTCTTTCTTCTGGTTGCAAGTACTATTTGTTGCCATCTACATGGCTATCCAAATGGAGAAGCTATGTTAATGCGATTGGCAAGAATGTGTCATCAGCTTCTGAACCCGATTCTCTAGAGGGTATCGTCGACGCACTTAGATGTGAGAAAGTAAGTACGTTTTCAAGGACACGTTTCTATGTATCTTATTTTTCTAAAGCTTTTGCTGCTGTTTTCCATGTTTATGCGAATAATCTTTTTCAATGGGGTAGGACCCTTTTGATCTTCCACCCGTTCTTTCCTGGTTAAAGGACACTTTAGTCACACCCATTAAAAGGGGGGGGGGGGGGAGGGGGTGTCTGAGTACGCACCCCTTAGAAAAAGGAAAGGGAGGTTATAGTGCACCTGAGTAATTCAATAATCTGTTTGCCATTTCTTATATGTTCTATCAGAATTTTCATCCCCCAAGTTGGAAAAAACGGATTTGCTTGCACTATAATTGTCATCTTTAAGCACTCTTCAGGCTTTGAATGATAGCCTTAATACTATGTTTGGTAGCAGGGACAAGCATTGTAATTCTTGGAATTGTAGGTATTCCTTTGTTTGGTACCGAAAATATCAATTCTAGGTTACTTGTAATTCACTGGGAATAGAATTCCCAGTTGAAATGTTGGGAATTGCAATTCCAAGCGAGTGATTAATATTGAAAAAGTGGAACTTGATATATTAAAGATACTATAATAATATATATATGGACCTAAACAAGTATAGTCATTACTTATTATTTCATTATTATATAATGTCCATTGCTGAGAAAATGACCAATTTGTTATACATCTTTAGTTATAAAAATATTTGTAAATAGATGTTACTTAATTAATTTATAATTTCGAAAATATAATACTCCCTCCTTTTCTAATTATAAGTCGTTCTAGACTTTTTCACAATTTTTAAGAAAGAGTTTAAAAAGACTAGCATACACTTACTTTTTGTATTGGGAGAATAAAAAAATAAGTATACTTTATTGATAAGATAAAAAGTAGAGTGTCATGATAATAATAATTAAAAAAGTAGAAAGGGTAAAAGTAGAAAGATAGATACAAAAAGTCTAAAATGACTTATAATTTGAACATAATTCTAAAGCCTAAAACGGCTTATATTTAGAATAGGAAGGAGTAAGATTTATTAGCATATAAAATTATTCTTCAAATACTAAACACAATATAAAATCTATAGAAATATGTTGTATAATTTAAAAATATTTTATATACTTAAAAACTATCCCCCTCGGTTAAAATATGTAAGTCGTTTTAGAAATTTGCACACTTATTAAGAAAAGCAAAAAAATGATGCATTTACCCCTACCTTTTATTTTTCTATTTAAACTTGTCACTTTTACATTAAATACTAGGGTAAAATATGGAAAATAGTATGCCAAAAAGCTAAAACGACCTATATTTTAGAACAAAATTTGAATGCTAAAATGACCTATATTTCTGGAAAGATGGAGTACTAGTTAGTAGATAATATTATTAACCATAACTTTGATAAAATATTAATAACTTTATACTAGATAATTATTTTAAAATGTACAATCAAATGCTTTTGAATTATAATGCAATTTTGATATAATTAATTATAAACTAGGTAAAAAAGCGTTTTTTTTTTAACTGCTGTTCTCCCGAGACTTCTCTGGCGAACACAGGAGATGACGAGGAAAAAATCCTCGACCACCAAAAAATCTGGCCGTTCCCCCTTGAGCGCCTCCCCCCTTGAGCTCGCCTTCCCCCTTGCTTCATCCCAAGAGGACGGTGACCATGGTAGGCAAACTCCAAGTCCATCGCACGTCAGATTAGAGGAAACCCTAGAAATACCCCCAATTCAGAAAATTCCAAATTCAGATGCAATCAACTATGCGAATGAGGGGGGGAGTCGAGGTCTGCCTCCTAAGCAGGCAGGGACTGGGCGACAGCCATGTGGGGTCCCTCAGGGGCCGTCGGCACTTGGTGGTTCCTTTACCCTTGCTGTTGCGACTGGATTAGCTGATAAGGACACAAATCTGAAAGAACAGGAGAATCTGAAGGAGAAGGAAAGCACGAATAAGAGTTGGGCTAGTTTGTTTGCGAACAATAGGGTCAAGCAAAATGGTGCTGAACTTGAATTTATCAAACCAACAGAGGAGGATGAAGAAAACACCATTACTGTTGATGAAGATGAGGTAAAAGACGAAGTGGAGTACTGGAGAAATTCTGTAGTATGCTTCCTATTGGGAATTGACCTCCCTTTCACTGCAATGGATAAATTTCTAAGAAACATCTGGCCAGGACAAGATATTGAAGCTATCTACCGGCTACAACAAGGGGTATATCTCACTAGATTCAAGAGTGAGCAAGGTAAAGCAAATGCTGTTGAAGGTAGATGGATGTTCGGAGGGCGTCCACTTTTTGTGAAACCTTGGTCGGAAGACCTTCAGCTGAACAAAGATGTTGGGGATTCACTCCCTGTGTGGGTTAAGTTCCCAGCGCTGAAACTCCAATACTGGAACAGCAAGACGTTGAGTAAGTTAGCTAGCAGAATTGGGATTCCCTTGTTCATGGATAGATGTACTATCAATCGGGAGAGATTGGCATACGCAAGGGTTCTTATTGAGGTTAAAAAGGGGCAGGAACTTCCAGACATCTTGAGGATTAAGGATCCAAAAGGGGAGACTCATGAGCAGCAGGTGGAGTATGAATGGAAACCCACCTGGTGTACCATTTGCAAGAAAATGGGACACCTAGAACAACATTGCAAGGCTGTGAGAAAGAAAGTTTGGGTTCAGAAAGCTAATAATGTGGAGGAACAAAATGCAGAAAAAGAGCAAGAGGAGCAAACCCAAGAGGAACAGACTGGGGTAAAAGCACCAGAGATGGAGAAATCTGAGGCAGCTACTAGCATGACCTCCCAAAATGCTTCAGTTCAAGATGAGCAAGAGTGGAGGATCTACTCTAAGAGTAAGAGAAAGGTTTGGGTCAATAACCCTCCACAAACTACCCCATTAACAAGAGCTGCCCTCGAAAACAAGGACTTGTAAGAAGCAAGTTAACGGAAACTATAAGGTGCTCCAAGGGGAACAATGTGATAATGATACACCACAAGACAATAGGTATGATGATGACTCAAGTAGCGAGCTGGAACATTAGAGGGCTTAACAGCCCCGCCAAACAAAGTGGGGTAAGAAGGTGGGTTAAGAAGAATGGTATCTCTTTTGGTGCTATTCTGGAGACTAAGATCGCACGAAATAATCTGGAAAATGTTACCAGCAAATGTTTTCGGAGCTGGAAGACTGTGTCTAATATTGGGTATGTTGAGAAGGCTCGTATAATTGTCTTTTGGGATGAGACCCGGTGGGATATCAGTCCAATTATTATGACAGATCAGCTGGTCCACTGTGAAGCTGTTGACAAGATTAATGACCTCACTTTTGATGTTTCTTTTGTGTATGCTTCAAATAACTACCTAGAAAGAAGGAAGCTTTGGGAGAGTCTTGTGCAGGTTAATAATTCTATCTCCAACCCCTGGACTATCTTAGGAGATTTTAATGTTGTGAAATCAAGAGATGAACGAGTGGGAGGTAGAAATGTCCCCGGGCTTGAGATTTTGGAGTTCAAGGATTGCTTACACACTCTTGGAGTCGATGACCTTAAGTCTACGGGTTTCATCTATACCTGGTGGAATAAACATGAACAAGGGGACACTATATGGTCAAAGCTAGATAGAGCTTTGGCCAATGGTTTATGGACTCTAAAGTTTGCTAACTCGTTTGCAAGCTTTCTAGCTCCAGACATTTCAGATCATTGCTCTATTATTGTTAAGATCCAGGAGAATGTAAATTTTGGCCCTAAACCGTTCAAGTACTGCAAGATGTGGAGCTCTTTTCCAGGATTCAAGCAAACAGTTACGAATGTTTGGGATCGAAGGCATAATGGCAAGATGATGGATCAAGTGTGTAGCAAGCTGAAAGAGCTAAAAAGTAGCCTTAAAGAAATCAACCAGCATCATTTTTCAGATATCAGTGGTAAGATGGATGAAGCTGAAAAGAAGTTAAATGGCATTCAAGAAAGACTAAGGGATGATCTACAAAACGAGGAGCTGATCAGAGAGGAGAAAATCGCTACTTGTCATTTGAAACAGGTGTCCATTGCGGAGAACAGTTTCCTTAGGCAGAAGAGTCATTGTGAATGGCTAAAATCCATGGACAGAAACACGAAGTATTTCCATGCAATTATCAAAAGGCGTCATGCTAGAAATACTATTACTTCTCTTGAAGGGCAGGATGGTGAATGTAAAACCAAACCAGATGAGATTTCGAGAGAATTAGTTAAGTACTTTGAGATACTTTTGGGGACGTCTACTAGCTGTGTAAAGATTGACCAAGAGGTAGTTAACAGGGGCCCAACGATCCCAAACTGTGCAGAATCTGAGCTGTGCAGAGGGATATTGGATAAGGAAATAAAGACATCCCTATTTTCTATTCCTGACTCTAAGGCACCTGGCCCAGATGGTTATAGCAGTGCTTTTTTTAAAGACACATGGGAGGTGACAGGGCCGTTAGTGTGTGCAGCTGTAAAAGAGTTCTTCTCATCAGGTAGACTGCTAAGGAAAATCAACTGTACTGCAATCAGCCTCATACCAAAAAAGGAGAACCCAAGAGGTGCATGTGATTTTAGGCCTATTTCTTGCTGTAATGTGATCTACAAGACTATTAGTAAAATTCTTGCTAATCGACTTCAAGGATTTTTGGGAAATATCATTAGCCCAAACCAGGCAGCGTTCGTCAAAGGAAGATCTATCTCCCATAACGTCCTCCTTTGTCAAGAATTGATTAAGGGATACAAGAGAAACGTCATCTCGCCTAGATGTATGATGAAAGTGGACCTGCAGAAGGCTTATGATAGTATCAATTGGGGTTTTGTCCATGACATCCTTATAGCACTTAATTTCCCAGCTAAATTTGTGGGATGGATCATGGAGTGTATTACCACACCAAGCTATTCAGTGGTGGTTAATGGGAGTCTTAAAGGTTTCTTCCCGGGGAGAAAAGGTCTGAGACAAGGTGATCCCATATCGCCCTACATCTTTGTAGTGTGTATGGAATACCTTAGCAGGTTGTTTATGAGCCTTAAGACTATGAAAGAGTTTCAGTTTCATCCGAAGTGCAAGAAGCTTAATCTGACACATCTTTGCTTTGCAGATGATCTCATGTTCTTCTGTAAAGCAAAGCATGGGGCTGTTAAGGAGATGATGACTCTGTTTACATGCTTCTCTAAGGTGTTAGGGTTGGAAGCAAATATGAACAAAACCAAAGTGTACATGGCTGGGGCTACTGATGACTTCAAGACCTACTTACGAGTTAACTACAATCTGGAGGAAGATAAGTTGCCATTCAAGTACTTGGGGGTTCCTCTCAGTCCTACCAAGCTTTCCGCACTGGAATGTCGGGTTCTGGTGGACAAACTTGTGGGGAAAGTTCAGAGTTGGCCTTCTAGGTTCCTCAGCTATGCAGGGAGATTGCAACTCATCAAATCGGTACTTCTTTCTATGCAAATTTATTGGATGTCTATCTTTACCCTCCCGAAAAAGGTGATTAAGGAAGTCATAGCTATCTGTAGGGCCTTTCTATGGGCAGGTAATACCAACTCCAAGAAAGCAAGTATTGCTTGGAAGAAAGTGTGTCAACCGAAGTCGTCTGGAGGACTTGGGGTGAAATGCCTAGAAACATGGAACAAGGCAGCCATTTGTAAGCAACTGTGGTATATTGAAACAAATGCAGATACATTGTGGGTCAAATGGGTGCATGAATACTATATAAAGCATAATACTCTCTGGGATGTACATGCCCTGACAGACAGCTCTTGGTGTTGGAGGAATCTTATGAGGAGCAGATAGCTTTCAATTAACTGGCCATGTCGGAAAGGGTACTTCTCTATCAGCAAGTGCTACGAGAAGATGTTCAAGAAAGAACCATTGGTGGAGTGGGACAAAGTGATTTGGAGCAAAGGGAATTTCCCTCGACACTCGTTTATCACTTGGTTAGCAGTCTACGGAAGACTTGCAACTAAGGATAGGCTTAGAAATTGGGGGACGACAGCTGATGAAAATTGTGTACTTTGTCATCATGGTAGAGAATCAGTAAAACACTTGTTTTTTGAGTGTGGGTATACTAATGAGGTTTGGAAAACAGTCTGGAACCAATATGGAGGAATTAGAAGTCCAAGGAACTGGGACAGAATAGTTAGGTGGGTTAGTAGAACATGGAAAAGAATGAATTCTTTTGTGTTCACCGCTCTCATATATTGTCTATGGAAGGAGAGGAACAATAGGATCTTTCGGGACCTCTTTTGCACAGCACAACAATGTGCTAACTATGTAATTAGGGCAGTGGCATCCTATAGGTTGTGTAGCTCCTTCGGTTCTTGTAATAATTAATATACTACTCCCTCCGTCCCATCTTGACCGTCCTATTTACTATTTGAACATGTCGTTTGACTTCAATTTTTAACATATAAGATAAATTAATTTTGAAAATTTAAGTTTTGCATATGATTCCTTACATGATAAACTATATAATACAAAATTTAGTTTTATAAAATTATTTTACCTTATATGTTTAATATTGAGGTGGAAAAACGTGCCAAAAAGCAAACAGGACACTTATGACAGGACGGAGGTAGTACTACTTATCAAAAAAAAAATTATAAACTTGTTTAATTTTACATTAAAGTCTATTACTTTAATTGAATATATTGATTAAGATTGTGTCTAATTTAAATTTTATTTAGTTACCTGTTCAATCTGTTTATCCTATAAATGACTAAATTTTCTAACCAACTGTAAATGTGTAAGTTTTTTGTCAATTAAGCAAGTTAACAACTAATTCAAAAGGTTTTCCTAATTTGTAACCAAACAGGGGAACATCATTTTCCAAGAATTTGGATTCCAGTAACCTAACATGCTGTATTGGTTTCTTGCACAGCAATTTCCTTATGCTCTCTCTCTCTCTCTCTCTCTCTCTCTCTCTCTTTGTATATATGCATGTGAATTTCTCGCTTAATTTCTCTTTGCCTGACTAGATTTATTTCTGACATTTGTTCAGAATAAATAGTATTTTCAATCACCTGTGCAGCTACGCAAATTAGGCTATTATTTAAAGTTGTAATTTTGACTATTTGATGGGTGTGCTTTATTTATCTTGAGTGAAACTTTGATAATGTATGTTGCATGTGTTCCTCAGCATTCACTGCTTGCTGAAAGACCTCCCAGTTTGTTGATCAAACGTGGAACAGTTGTGCAGAAATTGTCTCCTGTAAGTATTATCGATATCTCTGCCTGAATATCTTTATTATTTTCCTTTGAAGGCTGGGAGGGAGGGACGAAGATGGTGGAAGTTTAGATGGGTAGGAATTAAATTTTAGAAGTAATATCTTCTCTCTCGTGCAAAAGTTAACTGAAATACGAAAGAAGGGGAACATGGAACAAAGAGGAAACTATCCTTCTTGAGGACTGACTGCTAAACAAAATCCGATTAGTTGTGCTTGAACTATAAGCTGGATGACAAGCAGTCATCGAGTAATTACTACTCTGTGACTTAGTTGAAATTATCAAGGGTTTTGCTTATATGTTACCTTCTTAAAGATGTGGTAAAAGTTTGCTTTGTGTGTTGAGGATGAATTTAGCCAGTTTAGTCATTGATCTCTTTTAAAGCATCCATCTCCGTTCATTGTCTTACTCTCCCTGTTTTTGTATATTAGAGTGATGGATTACTCTCCCTGTTTTTGTATATTAGAGTGATGGATTAGCAATTGTGACGGATAATGACTGGAAAGTCTTCTGTGAAGAGTGGGGTGGTGTTTATGCAAAGGGCATAGTTGCCGAAATTGAATATAGCAACAGCATTGAAGATGATCCTACAGCATCTTGTCCTGAGGTGCCAGTAACGGAAGAATATATTAATGTTGAAGTCGATGATGATGATGATGATGATGAATCCAAACAACCTCTTATTAAGACATGGCCCAAGGTATTGTTAGATGTTTTTTAGCTCGGCATATTTCTTGGTTTTCTTAAGTTTTAACCCCGTGGGTTTTTTTCTTTTCTCTTCCAAGTTATAGTGTTCTTTATGTGCTGCTCATGGTTATTGACTACTTAATGATTATGCTTAAGAAAAACATCCTAGGGTTACACTCACAAGATTGTTTTAACAAAAGATATGTTTTGGATGCAGTGTCCTTTATTTTGGCTACTTAACGGCTATGCTTATGATAAATAACCTCGGCTCAAACTGGCCATATCAGTTTTTTAAATGTAATTTATGATCACTGAATTAATCAAATACTCTCTCCCTTCAACAATATCTGTCGTTTTAGAAACTTGCACACTTATTAAGAAAAGTAAAAAAATGACGCATTTACACCTACCTTTTACTTTTCTATCTAGATAATTACTTTTGTGTTGAATAGTAGGGTCAAAAGTGGAAAAAAGGGTGCCAATAAAGTTTATTGTACAATTCAAATCCTAAAACGACAGATATTAATTAACGGAGGGAGTAAAAGTTTATGATGAGAGCTTACCAATAAAGTTTATTGTACAATTCTTTGTGTGTGGACAATGTTACTTTATCATTGTGGATGGGTCAAAGCATCACAAACATAGCTCTTTTGTTTTTCAACATAATAAAATATTATGACTATAAACCTTTATAATCCTGTTTATAATTTCTGACAAGATGGCTTGACCTCAAGGTTTGTGAGGAGTGCATTGGAGAAAGAGAGAGCTGTGAGCTGGTGGAGAGACTCAATTATTGCAATGAGGATATCTGCGTATGTCTTGTAAAAGGAAAGGAGGCCCCAAAATCACTTTTGGATGCTTCTAGAAACATGTTTGAGCCAGATCGTAGAACTTCCAAGCGCTCAAGGAAAACTGCTAGTGGAGAATCAATAAATCTGAAGGTCTCTGGATCTACTTCTGTCTACCAACTGAAAATGATGATTTGGGAGTCATTTGGGGTACGTGCTCTCCTGATAGCCTGTAAATTACAACACCATATTTTTGAGTTATAATCTGCATTGTCGTACTTGTTGACGATGGTTTCTGTACTAGACATTACTTATTTATCTTCTTTAACCTTTAGTCATTTTCTTGGACAAAGTTATGAGATATTATGCTTTGCAGAGATGCTATGTTGCCAGTGGTATATTTCAAGTTGTACTTGACCGGTAATTGACTACATTATTTAGAAGGTTACTTGAAGTTAGCAGACAGAAGCAAATTAATTTAGAAATGTGATCTCACGGTTGCTGGTGTTATGGTCAAGCTATGATGAGTTTTCTTGTCCATGATTTTTATTGATAATATCTAACAGACAAAAATGTCTGGCAGGTCGTAAAGGAAAATCAGTTGCTTCACAAAGGCAGGAGGGTAATTGATAATGAAACATTGACTCTTGCTGATTTCAATGTTTTTCCTGGGGATGTCTTGTGGGTGATGGATTCCAAAGTTCATGAATACAGAGACATTGCAGGTAAACAATAGTTTAGCATGCAGTTCTTTCCCCGGATATTTTGGTCGCTTAAAATGTTTGGCGTTGATTTTCTGTTTGAGTATTCATGCATGCTCTTGTTTTCTTTTTCCTCTAGTGTGCTTTGGTTGAAACTAGTGTCTGTCTATGCTGTCTGCATTTACTTTAAAAGTAACCAGTTTCTGATATTGTCAGATGAACTTTCTGATCCAAAAATGGAAGTGCGAGGAGAAGGAGGGTTTAGAGGGACACTTTTGACATCAAGCACACAGTCGCAACTTGTATGAGTCATTTTACCTAGAAGCATGTATTTTGTTTTATTTGCTGGCGAGACAAAAACGCTGGAGCACTCAGCTGCATCGCCTGGTGAGACAAGCCTTTACTCTTGTGTGAACATGTGGTCTCTTTTTGGTTCCTCACGCTAATGATGCATAGCAAGAATGGTCAAGAAGACATTTCTTTTGGTTGTTATTCATCACTCACCATAAAACGTCAACTCTAATCTTGATTTTATGGGCGCTGTTGCAATTTTGCAGAGTAAAGAGATGGACTTACTACTTGCACCTCGTCATTGATCCAAGTATAGGCATCCTTTTGTTTGTGTGAATTAGGGTGAGGTGAAGAATTCTGTATAAAACACTACGATACTCTGGTGATGATTTTGAGAAAGGATATTCAACTTTGGGAGGCATCCAGCTAAGCTACCCCTTTTTCAACATAGTGGTGGTATTATTGGTGCCCTGCCCTCGGAATGGTTTCTATTAACTTGTTGGTTGGTTGTTCTTTGTGTAAAAGAAGGGGGGGGGGGGGGGGGGGGGGGGGGGGGGGGGACCATGAACATCACTCACCTGTATTACTTAATTTACATCATCGGCATCTTTTGCTCTCATTCTGTCTCTCTTCCAGGTTCCAACCATCCTTCTATGGTGCGAGATAATATTCTTTTTTCTACCGGTATGTGATGGAATTATGAGTTTTTTTTTTTTTTGGGGGGGGGGGGGGGGGGGGGGGGGGGCGATTGAGATCTTAAAACCTGCAACAATTGCATTCAACAGCAAAGTCATTAGCATCAAAATTACAAGACCTAGAAATCTCACGTGAATATCTTCACCCATCCATACTTTGAAGGAAACCGTACTAATATGCATACAAGAAATCAGCAAAATAGGAAAGTTCAATCTTCAAATGTTTAAGCTTACCTTAGCAATATTACAAACTTTGGCTAGATATTCTAGTTCTTCTCATCCAGGGGAACGAGAGGATTGTCATTCAGCTGCTTGAGAAGTTGATTGTTCAAACGTAAGCTGCTTCCAAGCTCATTTCAAACTTTATCCAGACCTTGGATCTCAGCTCTGAACAAGAGTCCCATATTTTTGTTGCAAGCCATAAGGATAGATCGACAGGGTTTAGCATTGAGTTATTGTCTTCCAAACCAATCTTATAGGCTTTGGTGAAGTATGATTTTACTCGATTAGGGCCAACCAAGACATTTGGGTATTGAGTCACATAATTTTTTGTATCATAAAGTATTCACATTGTATTAATGACCTCTTTAAACTTCTCAATAGGCTGCTTATCACATGGCTTAGTATTTCTCATAAATTTCCAGTGTGAAGATTTACTGAATGCAATGAAGTTTTGAAACTTTTTTGCTTAAGAATTTGCTTTATGAGTTGAGAATTTTTGGTGTCTACAGACTGAGATATTAGAACTCCCTGAAGGTTGATTAAAGCATAGTAGGTTGATTTAACATAATAAACTCCATCTTTTGTCAAGTGCCACCTCCAGAAATCTCTTTCACTAGAAGATATATGAACTTTTTAAAATGTCTGTATCAATCTCCCTCATCTTTTGTTTCAACAGATTGAAATCCCATTCATTTTTGTCATGTAGCACAAACTGATCCACTGACACTCTAGTATTCCCAAGAGGAGTTAGAGTAAAATTTTGAAGGAGAAAGGTCTTGGATCCAAGGATCTTTCCAAAACAAGGTATCCTTCCCATCCCAATCTGTTTCCTAGCACCCTTTTTTCAGAATATCAAGAGAAACAATTGAAGCTCAAATAGGATTGTCATGTTTCCCTCTTGACACTTGAAAAAGTTCTTTGTCAGGGAAGTACATTCCCTTTAGATATTTGGATACAAGAGAATTAGAAGAAATAAGAATGTTCCAGGCTTGTTTAGCTAACAAAGCCTTATTGAAGGAGGCAGTTGAGTTAAATCCCACCCTTGAATCTTTACTTCTACATACTTCTTCCCACTTTAACTAGTGGATATTTCTTTTGTCTAGAGTCCCACCCCACCGAAGGAGGCCAAAATGAATTAATTTTGTCGATGACACATTTGGGAAGCAAAAATAGAGACATAATGTAAGTTGGATGACGTGAAGAACACTAGCAAGCGACATTGTTTTTCCTGCATGTGACATTGGTTTTCCTTAACTTTGAACTTATCGTCTTATAGCCTTAACTATGTAACTGAAGAACTGCCTTTTATTTTTACCCATCCCCGCGGGCAACCCCAGATACTTCTTGAAAGAGTTAGTTTCTCCATAGCCAAGAACATTATAAATCTGATTTTTCTCTCGAGTATTCAGCATCTTGCTACAAACTACTTCTGATTTCTAGGCATTTATCACATGACTCGTGGAGGGGAGGAAAAAATCAATTGTGCCTTTGAGGAAGGTGGCATTTTGGACAAAACTCTTACCACATAAAAGAATATCATCAGCGAAGGCCAAATGATTAATACTAGGACCAACAGAGGATAATTTGAGACCAAGAAAGGCACCATTTTCTTTACCTTTGATCAAGACACTAGACAAAGCTTCTTGAGCAAGAATAAATAAGAAAGAGAGAGAGGATCTCCAACCAACACAGAGCACTTTGTCGATGAGATACAATTGAGAACCGGTAAGAGCCAGTTGGCTGGGAATCCCATAGAGCTGAGGATATCTTTAATAAAGCTCCACTCTAGTATGTCATAAGCCTTAAGTCCACTTTGAGGGCAAATTTTCCTTTCTTTTTAGCCAGGCTCCTAGCTATATTATGCATAATCTCCCGGAGATAATGATATTATTTGTGATAAGGCGCCCCTTCACAAACCCCAATTGGTTAGCGGATATGATATCAGGAAGTAATCCTTTAATTTTGTTAGCTATAACTGTAGACACAATTTTGTAAACAAAATTACATAGAGCAATTGGTCTAAAGTCAGTGATATTGATAGCTTCTTTCACTTTAGGATCAAGGTAATATAAACTTGAAATACCTTTAGTTTAATATATTATTTCGGATATCAGCTAATTTTTGTTCCTTTTTGTAAACGAAATTTATTAAGTTAATTTAACACAAAGCATATTACTTTAAATGATATACTATATATATATATTATAAGATATATTTTTAAAACCTATTTTATGCAAAAGGAGTTTTCAAAATAATATTTTAAACTAGTTTTTCATTTGTAACTAATTGTTTTAACTCATCCATTATTATCGTTATAATTTGCTGGTTGTTTTGATACATAATATATCAACATCAGAGATCATACGTGTTTTCAACGTATATCTCACGTTTTAAATAATTAGGCTCATGATTTATTTGAATTATATATTATTAGTTTTATAGTTTTTCTAGAAACTTCCTCAATTACTTATTTAAATTTCCCTAAACTCAAGATCAATTCAGAAACTTTCTCTCAATAGTGTTTCCCTAAACCCTTAATTCTAATCTTTCGTTTTCAACGCCGCTGGATATTTTCAACCTGCAGCCGTACACTCTTCGTCGGTTTTCCTCTGATTAGTATATGCAGAAACCCCTTAATTTCGGTAGGTATGTGGCTGATTTCAACCTCCGCCCTCCATTGCAGTATTCATTAATTTCTAATTTATATAATCATTGTAATTAGATTTCAATGTGATTTCAAATCTCAAAGTTAATCGTCATACTTGTGTTATGGGGTTTTGTAGTGATTGACTATAATATAATTTCTAAATCCCAAATTAATTGTCGTACCATAGGTGGTGATTTGTACCAATCTCCATTATTTTCAACTATTGCTTTTTTCGTTTGACTAACAATTAATTGTCGTACCATAGGTTTTATAACTTCCGTATTGTTTTCCACAAATTATCATAAATATGGGAAACTCACAAGATTAAACAGAGGTAAACGAAGAAGAGAGGCAAGGAAAGAAAACGAGAGAACTGGAATTGAGAGAGAAATCAACAAAACCCTAGAATCAGGGAATTGTGAACCGCAGTCTTTACAAACAGAGAAGGATGAAATAAATACCCTAAACACTAACTAAACAAAACGCTGTGTTTTAACCCAAAAACTAATGACACATACATACAACGACCAGACATCTATAATACGCCCCCGTAAAGTTCACATGTCATGGGAACTTTGAAACTCAGAACTGGTGATCCCCATTCGTTTCAAGACTCCAGGGTAAGCTCTTCCAGGCAGCACCTTAGTGAGAACATCAGCCAGCTGAGACCGAGAAGGAACAAACTGCACATTGATCAGTCCCTCCTGCAGCTTCTGTCGCACAAAGTGTGCATCAACCTCCACATGTTTGGTGCGCTCGTGCATCACGGGGTTCTTGGCGATGTAGATCGCTGATTGACTGTCGGATTTGACTGGTACTGGTTCAATCCCTTCAACCCCGAGCTCTGCCAGCAATCTTGTAATCCAGCTCAGCTCAGCAGTCACATATCACATGGACCGGTACTCAGCTTCTGCTGAAGAAAGAGCTACGGTGGTCTGCTTATTGGATCGCCAAGAGAGAGGGCAACCACCCAGCTGGATAAAATATCCACTGATCGATCTACGGGTATTGGGACAGGTTGCCCAGTCTGCATCACAAAAAGCAAGAAGATTAAAATCCATTATGTTGTTGAAAAACAGACCATAACCAAGGGTACCATTAATATAGCGCAGGGTATGCAAGGCAACAGTATAGTGTAAATCTGTGGGTTTATCAAGGAATTGGCTCAAAACTTGAATGGAAAAACTAAGATCTGGCCTACTGTGGGCAAGGAAACTAATCTTACCAACTATCTTTCTATTAAGAAATTTCCCTTGGTTTCTGATCAGTTTGCAATTTAGTTCTAGTGGTCCAACGGCTGCTTTCCCCTTTTGACAATCAAATTCTTTAACCAAGGCTTCTGCATAACTTCTTTGTGTTAAGACAAGGCCTTGGGAAGTATGTATGAATTCCATACCAAGGAAAGTGCTCAAAAGACCCAAGTCCTTAATCTGAAATTTGCAGTTAAGAGAATCTTTCACACAATTGATGAAAACAGTATCATCACCTGTCAGTAGTATGTCATCAACATACACTGCCAGGTAGCAAACTTTTCCAGAAACCTTTCTATGGAACAAGGAGTAATCATTGAGTGATTGAGAGAAACCCAACTTTTTCAGAAAGATGCTTAATTTCTGATGCCACTACCTCGATGCTTGTTTCAAACCTTAAATTGATTTCTTAAGCAAGCAGACCTTATTTGGTTTCTCCATATTATACCCCTCTGCTTGTTCCATATAAACCTCTTCTAACAAATCCCCATGTAAAAAGGCGTTGTTCACATCTAGTTGGTTTATATTCCATCCTTTCTTAGTAGCTATAATGACAAGGGCTTTGATTGTTGTGAATTTTACAACGGGTGAAAATGTTTCTTGATAGTCTATCCCAAATTTCTGTGTAAACCCTTTAGCTACTAGCCTAGCCTTGTTCCTTTCCAATTTTCCACCTGACTTATATTTGAACTTGTAAACCCATTTGCACTTAACAGCTCTTTTTCCCTTTGGAAGATCAGTGAGAACCCAGGTTTTATTTTTCTCTAGGGCTAGATACTCTTCCAACATTGCCTTTCTCCACCTCACATCTTTTACTACCTGGTGATAGTCTATGGGTTCAATCTCCTTGACCATTCTATCCCTAGAGACTAAAGGGTTTCTGGTTATCAGACAGACAATCAGATCAGGAACAACAGCAGCAATCAAAGAATCTTTGTCATTAGTGCAAACACTGTTAATTTCAGATTCTTGACTATTCTCAGTATTTGACCAAACAGTAGCTCCTATTCTACTCAATAAAACAGAAGTAAAGGGGTCCATTGAGAACTTATCTTTATTGTCTGTCATGATCTGATTTACTTCATATTCATCTAGGTATGCTGGAGCTCTCCTTTCTCTGTGTGATCTTCTGAGAAAAACTTCCTCGTGCTGCTCTTGTTCCTCTTGTTGTGTTTCTGTGTGTAGCAGCATCTGTTGTCCTTTCAGTGAGAGAATCTGGCCCCATTTCAGATTGGTGGTGTACCTGTTCTTGTGAGGGAGGTTCCACATGCTCAAAAGTTTCATTAGTATCAAAAACATAATCCTCAGTATAGTTTCTAGGTAATGCTACTTCTTCATTGTGGCTTTGGAGTTCTGTTTGGTTTTCTTCCTGATTTTTGAAAGGATATATGTTCTCGTGGAAAGATACATCCCTATTGAAAATTACCTTCTTGTTGTCAAGATCATAAATTTTGTAACCTTTCTTACCTTGAGGGTATCCAAGAAAAACACCCTTGATGCATCTTTTTGCAAACTTATCATGTTGATTATAGTTGATATTAGCGAAACATAGGCATCCAAAACATCTCAATGAATTAAAATCAGGTCTGGTTTTGAATATGATTTCATAAGGAGTTTGGTTTTCTATGGAGGTTAATGGCATTCTATTAATGAGATACGCAGCAGTAAGCACACTATCCCCCAAAACCTTATTGGTAAACCTGAATGGAACATGAGGGCCCTAGCTGTTTCAATGATATGCCTATGTTTCCTCTCAACAACCTCATTTTGCTTGGGGTGTGAGGGCAACTAGTTTGATGTTCAATTCCTTTCTTCTTAAAGTAAGCAGTTCCTATCCTCGAATTTCCCAATTCATGGGCATTATCTGTCCTTAAAACTTTGACCCCCTTACCAAACTGTCTCTCAACCATTTCTATAAAATCAACAATGATTTGGAAAGAATCAGACTTATTAGCACACAAATGCACCCACGTGGCTCTGCTTTTGTCATCTACTATAGTCAGAAAATACTGAAAATTGTCATAGGTCTTATGGGGACAAGGACCCCATAAGTCTACATGGATCAGATCAAAAACATTGCTGGACATTGTTTTACTGTTAGAGAAAGGTAGTCTATGGCTCTTGGCCCTATGACATGATTCACAGATGAACTGAACATCTCCTTTACTGGTATCAAAAAGATTCAAACCTAACAATTTTTTTCTTAGGCAAATGGCCTAACCTATGATGCCACAAGGAGACATTATCTCTACAATCAAACCCTACTATGACATTATTAATGGAAAGGCTATCTTTACCACCAGGGTCTATATCATGTTTCCTATCACATTTCTGGTTGAGTAGGTAGAGTCCTCTGCAGTGTTTTCCTAGTTGTATCTCAACCTTCATTTTAGAGTCCTGATATATACAACGCTCAGGGTCAAAACAGAACTTGCCTTTCAATGATTTAGACAACTTACTAATTGCAACCAAGTTGAATTTAAAGGTTGGAACAAACAAAACTTCATCAAGGGTTATTAGGGAGTTTATCTTCACTTTTCCCATCACCTTGACTAATTGTGGATGGCCATCAGGCATTAGAATTCTCAAAGTACTATTCAAAACATTGTAAGATTCAAAGAGAGTGAGATCACAACACATATGTTCGGTGGCACCTGTGTCTAAGATCCAGGTGCCCTTATCTAGATTTTTGTGTATTCTTTGATCATAATTAATGTTTTCAGAATAGTTACTATATTCACAGTTTAAATAAAAATGGTTGGGTGAGAAGATTGTACCAACAAAACCGCAAGATGTCTCCCACGGTTGACCGTCCTTTCATTTCCTGAGGGCTTGCTCACGAATGCCAAAAGTTGGTTTACTTGCTCATTGGTAAGGACCCCTCTAAAGGGGTCTTGCGGTTGCGGTTGTGAGCTCTTTGGTGGATCTTGCTGATATTCTGGTTTTCCATCCCCTAAGCATGAATTAGCACCGCTTCTTCTACCTTTAGTTGTCCTCCACCCCGGCGGAAAACCGTGTTTCTGGTAGCATTTCTCTTCAAGGTGTCCCGTTTTCCCACAGAAGGTACAATTCAGGGTAAACCTTCTGTTGGAGCCCATGGGTGAGCCTCTGTTTGGTGTTCTCTTGACTTGATCAACAGCAAAAGACAGGGAGGTATTCTCTGGTGAATTTGCAGAACCCAAACTCTTCTGCCTTTCTTCTTGGACTAACAGACCGTAGACTTGCTCTATACTTGGAAGGGGGGAAATCATGAGAACGTTACCCCTGATGATGGAGTAACGTTCATCAAGACCCATTAGGAACTTGATTAATCTTCTTTCAGTTACATACTTCTTGAAGTTCTCGGTATTGTTGCAATTACAGCAGGGAATACTGTCCGTCGCGTCTATTTCATCTCATAGCTTCCGAATCTTGGTAAAATATGCGCAAATAGAATCCCCATCTTGAGTCAAGGCGCTCACCTGTTGTTCTAAATCATAAATCTTGGTCGCGTCTTTGTGCTCAAAACGTGCGCATAATTCATTCCAGATATCACAAGCAGTGGGTCTAAACATTATGCTCTCAGCAATAGATTTTTCCAAACTAGATAGAATCCATGAAATTACCATTTTGTTGCATCTATCCCATGCTTCTCTCTTGTTTGTCGGAGTATCCGGTCTTGGCAGTGATCCATCGATGAAGCCAGTTTTGCTCTTTGCCCCAAGTGCAATGTCCACTTGCTTCTTCCAGCAAGGAAAACCAGTAACGCCGTCGAACTTGCTTGCCAGTCGGTGTCCCGGTTGTTCTGAACTTCCGAGGTATAACGGATCTCCAATGGGTATCCCGGTAGCAGATTCCGATTCGCCTGACTGCAATCTTGTTGTCTCCGAATCTTGCACCCCCTTTCCTTTGTTTGAGTCCTTGTCTCCCGTCGCCATGATAGTCGCTTCTCAAGAAAAACTCCTCGCCGTTCTCTTGCCGTGAGCTCCTAACCGTGCGACACCAATGTTTGCCTTGACTTCCCAGCTACAAGAAAGACGAGACGAGATGTGACTGTCTTTCTGCTCTGATACCATATCATAAATCTGGGAAACTCACAAGATTAAACAGAGGTAAACGAAGAAGAGAGGCAAGGAAAGAAAATGAGAGAACTGGAATTGAGAGAGAAATCAACAAAACCCTAGAATCAGGGAATTGTGAACCGCAGTCTTTACAAATAGAGAAGGATGAAATAAATACCCTAAACACTAACTAAACGAAACGATGTGTTTTAACCCAAAAACTAACGACACATACATACAACGACCAGACATCTGTAATACAAATTTGTATCTCTTACTTATCTTCACAAACTTCTTATGAAATTCGGAACGGTTTCTGTTTCTACAAATATTCGAGTTATTCAACGTGGTTGGCATGGCACCAAATTCTCATTTCTAGGTGTGATTAATATTTTGAGATTTATGAATTGTGTCTCAACTGGTTTTCCATCGGTCTACTTATTTTATGCGAGTGTACCCGTACACAAATTATATTATTGTTTTCAAAAACTCCAGATTTAGTTTTCATAGTTATTGTTGTTTCCAACATTTTCTCGTGACATAATTACTACTAATTTAATATTGTTTTGCTAATGATGTTCATCTATATATTTATATATCAATGTTGTCGTATATCATTTTAAAATTAATATTAGCATAAAAATGATTTGTTGTCAGAGGAGTTATTAAGTTCTTTCACTTTGAGGTTCATTAATTGAATATTATGCGTTTCAAAAACTTTTAGTACAATTGCCTTATTTTCAAGGTTGATGTTCTTTTAATTATTTGATTTCGGAAACGTTTTGAACCTTTTTACCTTACGAGCTGAACTGCATTATTTTAATTAAGTTTTGATAATGATGCAACCGGTTTGATATTTACGTATAGTTATAGTTATTTTCTTATACTTTTTTATACTGAATTAGTGGTAGCAATCAAAGTTAATGGTCTTTACAATACGGTGTATATTATGTATGTATATGATAACGACTTAAAATTATGGAACTTTTACGATTTTGTTTGTCACTTGTGACGTTGGGTTATTCTTTATTTTAGTATGAAATTTGTTTCGTATTTTAGGTTAGAAAATGTTTAAGAGTTATGATAGTAACACTATATGTATTGTTAGATTTCAAGCATATTGACGGGCAGTGCTAGCTGATTGGGTGTGACTGACTTTGACTAACTACTTTGAGCGTGGATTCCAGTTAAACCTTGTGTTCAACTATTTTTACTTTGTGATTGTGTATGATATTTTGAGGTTGGTCATAATGGTTGTGATTATAAATTATGCTTATACGATATTGATGGTATGGAATGTTTGGAATGGTTTGAGAACCTTGATATTATATATATGTGACCTTTTATTTTGGAATTGATGGGAGATTGATTTTGGAATTGGAAAATGTCTCTAGCTAATTTATATGTATTGGCGTTGTTGAGTCTCAGGCCGCAGCTAAGCTTTATGATCTACTATATTAGTCAGAAAATTTTTTTTGGGGGGTGTGCAAACTTAAGGACTTTGAGTGAGGGTGAACTGGATCGGTTCCAACTCTGTTGTGGTACCAATTATTGGAACTTATGATTTATGAAACTTTGGTGACTCCCATCATCCCAGACTTGGATTGCAATATTGTTGGCTGGTGATTGAAATTATTCTTAAAGCTATTGTTTGATTAGTTATGTGGCTATGAATGTTTATTGTACTCAAATGAGTTTTCAAAATGTATTTGACAAGGTGTTGTAGGGTTTACTCAGTTTATCCGATTTACGCGGTCCTTTCTTGTGTGTTGTTATGTTTTCTGACCGCAGGTATGGATGATTAAGTTGCTGGGATTAGAGGGCGCGTAACGACTAGTATTTTAATCATTTGGTTCAGGAACATTTGAATGTTTTAACTTACACTTGAGATTTTTATTAATTTTGTTGACGTTAAGTTTATTTTGTCAGCTATAACTTTCTAAGCCTTAGCACTCATAGGGTGAGTGTGGCGATAGCACCTCGGTTAAGTTTTATTTATTTATTTATGTTTCCGCTGTGAACTATTAGTCATATTGCTAATAAATTGCGTTTATAATAATTTTTAGAAATCAGGGTGTTACAAAACTGATTAAGTGAATCAGAATAAGGAATACCTTAAAGAATTAAGAGAACTGACTCAGTAACTTTGTCTCTCACCACACTCTAGAAGGTCTTGAAATTTTTTCCATTAAAACTGCCTTGGTGACTTTTCACCACTTAGCTCTTTCATAGCTAAGACCACTTTTGATGGAACATAAGGAGCTGAAAGATAAAAAAAAACATGATCCTGGCCGAGTCTCCCTCTCAGTGCATCAGTAAATATGTCATCTATAGTAGGAT
This sequence comes from Limonium bicolor, assembly GCA_023374045.1. NCBI lineage: Eukaryota > Viridiplantae > Streptophyta > Magnoliopsida > Caryophyllales > Plumbaginaceae > Limonium > Limonium bicolor. The sequence continues at coordinate 209,987,812 of CM041781.1, forward strand.
TTGAAGACTAAAACATCTTCTGGAAGTGACCTCTAGCGATTAATTCAATTATAGCATATAGAATTAGATTGATTTTGATGCCTAGAGATTGAATTTCCTCTCCTTCTAACAATACCTCTAGAATGAAAGAACCCCGTATTTCTGTCATCCTCTTTAATCCAGTGAACTTTAGATCTTCGCTTTCACCAAGATTCCACTTTAAAAGAAAGAAGTCCAATCTCCAAACTCACTATTTTCCTGTTAGAAACAAACCAAAGAGCTGGTTTAGCTTGATTCAATATATTAAACTCTTCTTCCTTCCTTTAAAGTTTCCATATGATTTTCCCTAAGGACCGGCCTTTCCACCGAGTCAAGGCCTTTCACAATCAACTATTTTTTTATCCAAGTTACTAGCCAGCAAATCCTGGACATCAGACATTATTCTGTAACAATTGACTTCCTTCAACCTGGAGTTTTCAAATCTAAAGATGTGTTTAGGCTTTCATAGAGACCCAAAAAATTTGATTAGAAGGGGACGATGATCAGTATTTTCCCATTTAAGGTGCTTCACTGATAAAACAGGAAAAGAAGCCAAACCCTCTTCACACAATAACACTTAGTCCAGACTACTTACAGAGTTATTACCATCAAGTTGCCCATTAGTAAGAGTTCCTTCCAAGCCAAAGTAGCCCGCATCAACCATATTGAAATCTGCCACTACATCACTGAAAAGCTTCATGTAACTATCTCTTATGTTTCGTCCTCTTTGACTTTTCTAATTCACATAATCTGGTTAAGCGTTAAAGTCTTCAACCACCTCCATGGGATTGAAACTTGGTTTCTTAAGACTTTAAGCAAATTCTAAGAGAGATATTTCATTTGCCAATCAGATCACCCATAAAACCCGGTGAAATGGAACTTAACACCACCTGGAAAACCAACTTCAACAGTTATATGATGCTTTGAGAAGTTTATAATAGAAATATTAACCAAGGGTTTCAAGAGCAGCACTGAACCCCTGCTTCTGCCAACACTTGGGACTCAAACATTTCATACCCCTTAAACTTTTAATGATAAGATCCAGCTCTAACACGTACCTATGGGTCTCCATTAAGAAGACAAGCTCGGGTGATTTAGATCTAAGAAGATCTCATACCCAAGCTACTACTTGAGGGCGACCCAAATCTCGGCAGTTAAAACTTATGCAAGTCATTTGGCCTGTCAGCCTTGCTTCTTAGCAAGATCTGCTTGAGACTGAGTCACAACTTTGACACCGGAGACTGAAGAATCACACTCTTCCTCTTTTTCAATATGAAAGATAACTTCTTTTCCACCGACCCAAGATGAAATAAAGGGTCCTTTCCTTCCCTCTGACTAAGTTATCATGCTGATCCAACTTATCTAGCTGGGAAAGTCCTGACTTAGCTTTACCTTTGGAATATGCCTTCCATAATCTAAGCTATTTGACATCTAAATATCCTCGTGGAACTGTGCAAGGTTTTAATTTTTTCGGCTTCTGATTACTGAAAGATTGTAAAGCAGTTACCCAATCGAAAGCTTGATAAAAGTTTCTTTAACTCATCTATGCCTTTTTCAATTCCAAATGCTCAAAACCTGGTGGGACTTCACGACCCTCTAAGACTTCCTCTTGCATTTGAACTTCAGATGTATCTTTGGAGATAAGCCTCTTAGTAAAGATATTGTGACATGCCACCTACTCACTAGAATTTTTACTTCTAAAGCCCTTTACTTCTCCCTGACCTTCTGTTTGCTTGGAATTTTCACCTTGATCGAATACTCCAAGTTCTGACGGTTTTCATTCTCAAGATCATATTTCTCCTTAGCTTTAAGATTTTGATTCATCAAGAAATCCTCAGAAAGATCAGCTATGGAACTTGCATCTTCAGCCCTCAACTAGGCATCATATCTCTCAATATCATCTTTATCTTTTTTCAACCAACCACATTCCACCAGTATGTGATCAAGTCTTCCACAACTAAAAAAGAAATATGGAAGATTTTTGTAGAAGATTGTGCAACACCTATCCTTATTCCCATCGTTGACTAGCAAAACTCTACAAAGAGGTCCTGATATACTTCCTCCTGTTCTCAACACTTGATTTTCTAGCTCTAGACACAAGAATTAAGGAGGAAAAAGTTAAACTATTTTGTCCTTACTTTTTGCATTAGGAATTGAAATAATTTGAAAAGTAGAGTTGTGAAATAAAAGATGAGGGGTAGAATTGGAAAGCGGATGGCATACAAGGCTAAAACATCTTATATTTTTTTAAAATGGTGAAATGACCCAAAAAATCATATATTAAGAACATGTGGGAGAATCTATTTCAACCCGCACTTTCTAAATTTTAGAGGAAAGAGGATTAACCTTATCAGCACAACTTATAAAGACTCTTATCTTGTCTAGGGTTCAAATCTTTGTTGAAATACATCATAGGAAGGTTATGGATTTCAGCCCAAATCTTAATTCTCTTAGGGTCATGTTCGTCTATATGTTTAGAGGGGTCTATGGGCATGATCACTAGGAGTCTAATTATGAAAATCCCAAGGACCATTAGAGAGGATATTTCTAACATCAGCTCCATATATGAACTAAGAAGTTCTGGAGAGCTTTAACTAGACTTTATTAGGACGCCCGACTTTTCCAAACAAAGCATAAGAGATATTTGAACTTATGGTCTCCTAACGAAGAAGATCACCTTCAACCTTCTCTAGTTCAGCTGGGTGGATCTTGTGGTTAACCCATTGAGATAGCACTTCTTCCATATTATTTGAAGATACACAAGAGAGCTTATGAGAGGAATGTTGGTAAACTGTCAAAACTTTGAATAGCTCCTAAGCTTCTTTTAAGTGAAGCTTAGATGGATGTGTGCAGGCAAGCCCACACCAGATTATCCAATGACCAATGACGAGACAGGATTGAGCAGATTATTTTTTTCGATTGTGACCTAGGATCTTTCTTCAATAGCCAAGATGATATTTATCCTCTCTAGGGATAATCGAGAGCCATTAAGGTAGTGGTTAAAACCTTCATGAAATTTTGACGTGCCAGTATTTAGCGTACATGGCTTATTTCTGACCCTCCGATCATCCTCACTAATATTAATTAGCCAACAAACTCTCGCATCTGCCTTCATATTAACTCCTTGTATGCATGGAGTTAATACAGTAGCTCACATGTCTCTTCTTCTCTGTCTTGTCTTCCTCTGCCTAGTGATGACTTCCCAATTAAAGTCCCTAGAGTACTGTTCTTGGTGAGTAGTTACTCATGACGAACTGTGTAACAAGCGCACGACGAACTGGACTTGCACAATGATAAACAGAAAGATGATACGAGAGTTTGACACGTGAAAAATCACTCTTATTGGCACGGACTACACACTGTACAATCATCTACTCAAATAGAACAGGCTCTCAATGAGTTCACATGTAATTCACTAGATTGCTCTTTAACTTTAAAGTGAATTACAACTCTATGAAAATTCTCAATTGATCCTCTCTTATGGAATTCTCTAGGTCAAAAATGTCCCACTAGCTTCTCTTACCATCTCCAATGTATAGTTATCGATTTACATAAAACAATATCTTTAAAGATAAAATCTTGGTAACTAACTTAGATATTAAACAGAAAAGATATTCTCTAGATTATCTACTAAAGATAAAATCCGTGTAGAATATATTTAGAGACGGTTAGACACGGCGAGATCTTCTCTTAACAGTTCAATACCTTGATCTGTAAGGCACCTCCCTTGGTCAGGCCAAGACTCAGATCTCTGTGTCTGTTACTGATTTTGGTCAATAAAAAATTTTGCATTAACAATTTCCCCCTTTTTGATTGGGCAAACTCTGAGTCTTAAACTGGTGTATATTCCCCTTTAATCGCTACTTCATTGCTTCGTATTCATCCATTGTCATCACTCAAAAGCTTGTGTCTGGAACGGAGAAAGTTCACCTTGAATTGTTGCATCTTTGTTCATCACCAGATAGACTTAGACACATACACATGCATATATGTTCAAGACATATTTCCCCCTTTTTCCAAATAAAAAAGAAACTAAGTCATGAACCTCATAAGTAGGGGGCAATGGTGTGTTATGGACTGATCACTGGGAATAAGATGAAAAATATAAAAGAGGTAGAATGCCTTCTTGATGAATCTGATAGGACTAATTACACTTTGGTACGCAAAATTGTTTGGGCTAAGCTGTAGACATTCACTTAGACTGATTTATAGGAACTCATCTTTTAGTGTAGAATCTATTTGCCCTATATAAGCCCCGTCTTGATGATTCTTCACGCAATTGTTTTCTCAATAGTTTGGGACACCATCTTATCTTGTGACCTAGTTGATGACAGTACCAACACGAGTTCAGTCTTGACTTAGAATGTCCATGATGAGTCTTTAACTTCCTCGTCTTAGACTAAGTGGGTTTCTTTGGTTTATATCCTAATCCACACTTATCCAAGTTGTTCTGTAACAACATCTGATCCAGATTTGCCTTTCCAATATACCAAGTGGGATTAGTCTGTGTCTGAAGCTCTAACTTTTGATTTGCATCAGCTAACATGTCCGAGAGAGTTTCACATTCCTTTTTTAGTGATTTGTTGTGATCAAAAAGGGAATTCACTTCTTCTTGTGCCCAACATGGAAGAGTGAGAATTCTAGTCTCCAAAGGACTAACAAAGTTGATCATGGGCTTATCCAGACTCTCTTTGACATAGTTTTTGTTTTCAGTCAAAGGCTTAGTCAAATCTCTCACTTTAGCTTCGAGTTTTATGATCTTAGTAACTTACTGATGATTCAACACTTTTATCTCAGCAAGTGCAGAGGTTAATTTAGTAAGCATCTCTTCTTTCTCAAGTGTGTCTTTCAAATTATCCTTTTCCTTTATGAAGTACTCAGTATTAACTTCATCATCTTCATGAGCAACTGCCATCATACACAACTGAGTTTCCTCCTCTGGTTCTGAGTCTGTAACTGAGATGTCATATCCCCATACTGCTGCCGCTATGTGGGAGTTTTTTTACCCTCGTCTGAGAATTTTCTTTCTGTTGTAGATGCCAATTCTTGATGATATGACCGGGCTTGTTACAGTTGAAACATATGATTGGTTCTTTCTTTGACTTGTACCGATCATGTTGTCATTTCAATCCTCGTCATCCACCAAGTAGCCTCTGAATTCTGATCATAATCTCAGTAATTTCCTCATCTACATTAAAATCCTCATCTTCTGATTCTATGGTAGTTTCATCTACGTTTAAGGCCAGATCTTTAGTTTGGGTAACAATCTCACCTCTCATCTGCCCTTCATAGACCATGAGTTCAGAACGTAGTTCTTATAGCGACAGCTTAGACAGATCTCGTGTAGTTTCAAGCAAGGTGGTATAACTTAGCCACTCTTTTCCCAGACTGTCAAGGCATCTCTCGTTAATAACATCGTTTGAGAGTGTTACACCAATAGTTTTAAGATCTCCAAGAATTTTCTCAAACCTTTCCAAAGTCTGAGTAATAGACTCACCTTCTTTCATTTTAAAGTTATGTAACTACCTCTTAAATTGCTTGCCTCTTGCCTTTCTTATAGAATCTGTTCCTACATAAGTAGTTTTTAGAAAATCTTATACCTCATTAGCAGTGCGCAATCCCAGTACCTTCTGTTGATCTGAGTATGACAGAGATGACATGATAATTCTACGAGCTTGTCTATTTTTGCTGATCATCTGGTTGTCAGGTTCGTTCCAGTTGACCCTTGGCTTTTCTTTAGAGACTCCATTTTCTTCGATCTTAGGCTTAAGATCTCCTTCGGTCACTACATCCCATAATTGTAAGTCGATCGAGATCAACTGGTCTTCCATCTGCTTGGGGGTTTAACATAGTAGGAATTCATCTTTGATCTTCACTAAATATTTCTCTTCTATAGTAAGGGGAACCTGGCTCTGATACCAAATGAAAGTCCCTAGAGTGCTGTTCTTGGTGAGTAGTTACTCACAACGAACTGTGTAACAAGCGCACGACGAACTAGACTTGCACAATGATAAACAAAAAGATGATGCGAGAGTTTGACACGTGAAAAATCACTCTTATTTGGCATGTACTGCACACCTTACAATCATCTACTCAAGGAGAACATGTTCTCAATGAGTTCACACGTAATTCACTAGATTGCTCTCTCTAACTTTAAAGTGAATTACAACTCTATGAAAAACTCTCAATGAATCCTCTCTTATGGAATTCTCTCTGCCAAAAACATCCCACTAGCTTCTCTTAACATCTTCAATATATACTTATCGATTTACATAAAATAATATTTTAATGATATCACTAGTAGAAAAAATGTTTTTAACCACGGTTATTTTGCCTATATACCACGGTTATTTTGCCTATATACCACGGTTAGGAACCGTGGTTTATGCTAGCGTGGTATATAGAAAATTGTCTATATACAACGGTTGATAACCGTCGTTTAAAAGAAGACTATATACCACGGTTTGCACATAACCGTCGTTTAAGACCGTTTTTGGACGCGGTCCTCACCGGTTTTAAATGACGGTTATGTTCAGAACCGTGGTATAAAGTCATTTTTACGACGGTTAAATGTCAAAACCGTGGTATATTATCTATATAATCAATGAATAAACCACGGTTATTCATATAACCGTGGTTTATAGTCTATGAACTCTTTTTCAAAATTGTCGGCGATTTAGTAGCGTCGCTTCACAGATCTCAAACAGAGCAACAGAAGAGAATGAAGAGGCTATAGAACATGTATGTCCCTTGTTTACGATTTAGGGTTGCAAAATAATGAGTGAAGAACTCTGGCGTAGTATGTTCCTTGTTCGCGGTGGGTTGCAAAATTACCGTGAGAAGAATGAAGAATGGAGGCCATGTTCCTTGTTCGCCGGTTATGGTTGCGAAAATTGCACTGAGTGGAGATGATGTAGAGCATGTGTTCCTTGTTCTAGTTGTAAGCTGCAAAAAATACCGAAAAACAAGAGAATGAGTGAGGACGGAGCATGTTCCTTGTGCGCCGGTGAGGGTTGCAAAAATTACCGTGAACTTGTAGAGAATGAAGAAGAGTTACAGAGCATGTTCGTCGGTTAGGTTCCAAAATTACCGTGAGGTTGAAGAGAATGAAGAAGAGTTGCAGAGCATGTTCGTCGGTTTGGGTTCCAAAATTACCGTGACATTGAAGAGAATAAAGAAGAAGAGTTGGAGAGTTTCGTCGGTTTGGGTTCCAAAATTAGCGTGAGAATATAAGAGAATAGATAGAAAGAGCCGCGTTAAATTTGGGCCGAAAATTAAAAATCCCGCCTAGACTATATACCACGGTTGACAAAAAAACCGTGGTTTAATATAGTAAGATGTGCAATATAAATGACGGTTGCCTAGGAACCGTGGTATATAGGCACCCTATATACGACGGTTCCCAAAGAACCGTGGTATATTCACTCTGGCGTGTACTATATACCACGGTTGCCCGGAAAACTGTGGTATATCAGTAACCTATATACGACGGTTCTCAAAAAACCGTGGTATATGCACTCTGGCGTGTACATAAAACGACGGTTTCTATGAAAACCGTGGTTTATAAACTTTAAACCACGGTTTTCCTTTTAACCGTGGTTTAAACGCCATCATTAAAAACATTTTTTCTACTAGTGTATAATTTCTTTAAAGATAAAATCCTAGTAATTGACTTAGATATTAAACAGAAAAGATATTCTCTAGATTATCTACGAAAGATAAAATCCGTGCAGAATATATTTAGAGACGGTTAGACACGGTGAGATCTTCTCTTGACAGTTCAATACCTTGATCAATAAGGCACCTCCCTTGGTCAAGTCAAGACTCAGATCTCTGTGTCTATTACTGAGTTTGGTCAATCAAAACTTTTGCATTAACACCTTGAAACAATTCTTGAATTGTTTTCCAAATTACCCCCGAATCGCCTATCTAACAGAGTGAACTCTTAGTCTCGGCTAGCCAGCTTTCTCTTCTCTTAGTTATCGGGTTTCTTTATCACAGTCAAGCTTTATGTTTTAAAGACACATCACATGCAAACACTGTTATGCAGAAAATGCCTCACACCATGACGTGAACCAAGAATAAAAAGGAATTATGGTCATGAAAATTGACTTAGGTATAAGGCCTTTTCAATTTTTCAATTCCATGCTCAGTATGTCTCACATCACTACCAAAATCATCCAAGTTTGATAAAAAGGAAGAGTTACTAATACTCTCCATCCCAATAAGGTAAGCAAAGCGATCCCACATCACTATTTATTTTTGTCCTATCGATGAAACACCTGTCAGAAGTAATTCATGGGTTTGTGCATGCACAATGGTGATTAGAAACAAATAAAAAGCTTGGAAAAGAGTGACTTGACTATCTTTTGTGTGTGTGTGTGTGGGGGGGGGGTTGTTATAATGAACATGTTTTGAAGGGACAAGTTCCGGTGCAACATGTTTAAATGTGAAGAGAAACTTTGCTTATAATATATGTGTCAAATTCTTGTGGGTTTGCTTCAACAATTTGTGAAGATATTGGGTGTGTAATTTTGGCTAATGGTAGGGAGAAACAAGGAAAAGAATAGTCATGCATAATCATGCATTGGATATGGTAGAGAGAGGTTGGCTACACCTTAAGGAGCTTCTTCGATGTTGGGAAGGTCATGACCAAAATTGATGATCTCCTTTGCTTTACGGATGTTAATCTCTACCCCTGTATGCAATGAAATTGACGTAACTTGCCGAGCATAAATCAATAGGAAGATACTCTTTTGTTGATTTCTACAAATACTAATACTATGAAAAGTATGAGGACAATTCGTACAAGAGTGTGGGAAGATGTTTGTAAAACTAAAAGGAGGTTAGGGTCTTAGGAACATGAATTTGGCTTGCTTTGCCAAGCTCATATGGAACATGCGGCCATCCTACAAAATTCTTAAGTATAGAAGTTGATGGATGCACTGGTGCAGAGACGGTTAAAAAAAGATAAAAAAAAAACGGCTGCAAACTATGCTTTACAAGTGTTCGTTGGGAACCCTGACTAATGGAAATACACACAGCAAGGATTGATCCCCCATCATGTGGGTATAGACTGTCTTGATTACTGTGTCATGATAGTTATTCAGTACTTATATATCTGATCTATATATGTACTGAATGTTTGGTATTGTACATATGAAAAATCCACGACATGATCAAACATGGGACATATAAAAATTAATGAAATAGATGTAGTTATAATTATGCCATATTATTATTTTAATTTAAAAAATATCACAAAAATTAATATATATATATATATATATATAAAAAATCTAAGTTCATTAATATGTTGCCTTGAAGATTGTATGAAATTAAAAAAAAACATATAAATATATCACTTTAAAAACTTTAGATTATAAAAAATTATGAAAACATAATATATTGTAGCAAAAATATCAATACGAAATATTGGAGCATATTAAAGCATGGTTGGACTTGGTTGGTTAGGGCTTTGTTTATAATGAAAGGAGTGTGTATGAGTACATGTTAGCAAATTTAAGTAAGGAAATGATAGAGGGTGGATTTTGGTTGAAGAGATCCCAAGATTTATCTTCAATCATTGTGATGATTAATAATTATATTCCTCTTTTAAATTCCAAAAAGACTTCTATTTAAACTTGACTTGGGATTAATGGAGTTTATCCTCAAGGGGACGTTTGTTTTAGCCGGGGAAACATAATGGATTCATTAAAGGGAATGAAAAAGAATTGGGAAAATTACATCTCTCACCCATGACATTTGGTGAAATTACACACCCCACCCACATGGTTTCAAAAATTATTTTCCCCACCCATGTGGTTTCCATTTTTTTACATCCGGCAACTTTTCTATTTTTTGTTTAGCTTAAAAGAAGCTTAAATATTGTCCAAAGTTGATAAAACTTTACATGGATGATACTAAAGAGTTATATTTTGGTTCAATGTCAAATTTAAAATTTTTTAAGGCCACATGTGACATGTGGGACCCATTGAACACACATTCACATGTCACATGTTTTATCGGGTCCCATAGATCACATAAAAGCATAAAAAACTTTTGATTTTGTGTCAAATCAAAATATAACACTTTAGTAGCGTTTGTGTAAAGTTTCATTAACTTTAGACAACATTTAAGTTTCTCGTAAGTTGAACAAAAATAGAAAAGTTACCGCTTGTAGAAAAAGGGAAACCACATGGGTAGAAAGTAATTTTTGAAACCACGTGTATAAGGTGTATAATTTCACCAAACGTCATGGGTGGAGAATATAATTTTCACAAAAGAATTTCCTATTATTTTTCTATCTGTTTGTTTGTACAAGAGAAATGGAAATGAATAACTGGTCAACAACTCGATCAATGGTTTAAACCTGTTGGTCAACAGCCATCAATTGTCGGTGAACATCAATCGGTCATTAGTCAAAGGTTGTTGGTCATCGATCAATGATCATATGAAATCAGTCAAAGTGCACTAAAGAAAGAGAATCACATTCCATGATAAGGATGAGAATTAAATTAAAAAGATTTGGAGTAATCTCATACTCTCTCTTTCTTTCAAATAAAAAAAAACTGACTAAACAAATAATAAGAAACAAAAACATTTCAATTCTCTTTTCTAACTACCCTAAAACAAATACCCCTAAATGTTCGGTAGTAAAGTGTTGTCCATTGAAAAGGAAAATAACAAATCAATGCCTATCAATGGGTTTGTGTTTGATGACATTGACAGTCAACTATCAAATGCACACTTAGAGTAATAATATAGAAGAGGAAAAGTAAAAAATTATTACAAAAGTTGTCCGAAAAAGTAACCCAGAATCATCAAACTAACCCAATTATCATCACATCAGCCATTATAAACCAAAAACCATTATGCCATTATCAACATTACATGGTGAAACATGCTCTGACCCTTTTTGGTTGAGATGAGATAACGTATTAACAACACTAGCTACTGAAGATACAGCACCCATCCACCGAGCAGCCAAACACAACGTTCGGAGGTAGTAGAATTGTGATTGTTTTGGGTGGTCCCCACGTAGAACCTACTTTTTATTCCAATAATATTCTATCACACATAAAACAACCACAAAACAGCCAAATCAAAACAATCGCGTGCCTCCAAACACGGTAATCAGAAACAATAACAGAATCACACATCTACAACACTCCAGTTTGCATTAAGATAGTAGTTCTAAATATTACAGCACTTCCTTTTCCCATTTCATATCTACATTCAGATCCACCGTCTCTGACGACGGCTACTACCATTGTTGACTCCACCAAACCATCTATCCCAATTCCCATCTGCTGGACCTGTCGTCCTGTTGTTTTTTTCCACAACAGCGCAAATTCGTCAAATTAAACCCTAGAAATGGCGTAACAAAAAATCAAAGGAACTGGTATATTAGCATCGACATTCTTACACCGGTAGTAATGGGTCAGGAACAGATTCCACCACAGAAAGCAACCTGCTTTCAATATCGATTGTTGATACGGAAACGAAACAAAAGCAACCAGTGGATATTACCTTACAAGTTAAATTCTATGCAAAATCAAATTAGGCATTTGTCTCGGCTTACCCATCACAAACGACGGAAGGTCCATCGGTTGTTTCAAGTTGTTGCAGCTCGTTCTTTTGAGATTAGTGTTGATGTCAAAAGCCGCAGAACCCAGAACAGGAATCGCATCAACAAAATCAATCAGAAATAGAAGAAGAAATCAGGACGGGAAGGGGGTGGGTTGGTGGGATTCTTGTAATTTTGAATAAATAGGGGGGAAAAGATACAACCAAGTTAAGATAAGAGTAGTGAGGCGAGGGGTTATTGCAATCACCTGAAGCATTTGGACTTGTTGCTCGAGAAATGAAATTGAAGCTTGCAATCTGTGCCGTCCAACGAAGTTAGATGTCGCCCTTGTTGCTCTTTTTGAGTTTGGATTTGCAGCTTCTTCTGATCTTCCATTCTCTTTCGGCGCTTCCATGCCTTGCTTCGCTGGAGGGAGGCGAGACGAAAAGAGGAAGGGAGGAGGAGGATGGGGTTGGGAAAGCGGAGGGAAAAGTAACCCGAAAATACAAATTAGGTAAATTTAATGGGTTGGTTTGGGGAGGGGAAAAAATTCTGAAATAACACAAGGGATAAAAAATATACCTATATTAATCTCTCTCCCAAACTAATTCCTTAAATAACACTCCCGGGAGAAATCATCTCTTGAAGAGACGATTTTTCATTAATTATCAAAGAAGGTGTTAAGTTGGCTGGAAGCGGAAGAAGGTGAAGTCGTCTTTTAAACAGACGATTTGTCTAAATCGTCTTTACAAAAGACGATTTCATCCTTGTATGAATCGCCAGCCTGTTTTATTTTGAACAAGTGAAATGAAGAGACGATTTCTACTGAAATAAGTATGAAATCGTCTCTTCAAGAGACGATTTCACCTGTTCACAGCACTTAGGCAATTTTCTAAGTGTTGGAACACCACAATTCAACAACACACCCACTTGGAACATCTTCCAAGGGCTGTAACACCACAAATTCATAACAAACAACCTCTACATATTATGAACTCTCACACATTCATTGTACTCAGAACAAATTCAAAACATTTGTAACGTCACAGAAACATAAGAAATCAAAATGTGAACCAAATGTAATAGTTTATAAGATAGAATACATAAACAATAGTAATACAATCTCAAAATCAAGTTGTTTACAAAATGTAACAACCTACATCATCTATGTCTACGTCGTACATACGTCCTAGTCACTCTAGGTGTGGGATCCTCAACTGCTGATGCAAGAGTAGGATCAAGGTCACGACCACTTAGATCCCCTACATCATGACAATCTCGGGAATCTCTATCCCTAAGTGGTGCTCCAGGAGTAGATGTAGAGGCTAAAGCTAGGTCTGAAGCCGGCGACGTGATGTCGAATTCCATGCTCGTCCCAGCACAGGAGGATGATGCCCCGAAAAGCCTGAGCTGCTCCCAAAATATGCAAATCCAGTAGTGTCGACCTGCTGCGTAGGATCAACGATTTGAGATATGGTCATACTATCGGCGATGTCGAACGCCTCCTGATGATCTACTGCCTCAGGAGCTTGACCACGTGCACGTCCTCTTCCTCTTCTCTAACTAATTTAGGGTTTGAAAATTACCTCAATACCTAGTGTTTGTTGCAAGTGATCAGAGGTGGAACTTCGTGGGTAGTGACGGCGGCAACCGGCGGATGCAGGCGGTCTTGAGGGCGGCGGTGACCTGGAGGCGATTCAACAGAGCGCTCTGTTGTTTCTGTCGTTCGCAGGAAGGAAGAAGGAAGTGAGCAGATTGGGGAGGGAGAAAAGCGTCGGGTAATTTAGAACCCGTGAAATCGTCTGTTCAACAGACGATTTCTTTAATGAAATCGTTTCTTCAAATAACGATTTCAGGTGTGATACGCCGCGGCCTATATGACACGTGAACTCGTTTCTTAGAGAGACGATTTCATGAAATAGTCTGTTTAAAAGACGACTTCACCTTCTTCCGCTTCCAGCCAACTCAGCGCCAACATGGCGCGGGGAAAAAGTGAAATCGTCTCTTGAAGACACGATTTCTTGTTTGATAATTAATGAAATCGTCTCTTCAAGAGACGATTTCTCCCGGGAGTGTTATTTCAGGTTTTAGTTTGGGAGAGAGGTTAATATGGGTATATTTTTTGTCCCCTTGTATTATTTCAGAATTTTTTTCACTGCTGGAGGCTGCTGTTGGGTCCTGCTGTTGGAAATTGAGAAGTTGTCTGCTGATGGTTTTACAGAAGCTGTCAGCTGTTGGTTTTGGTGTTTGGTGGAACATTTGTTGATGGTTTTAAAAAGAATAGACAATTGTTAGGTCTTGCTGCTGAAAATTGAGAAGCTGTCAGCTGATGATTTTGCAGAAACTGCCAGCTGATGATTTTGCAGAAGCTGTCAGCTGCTGGTTTTGGCTGTTTGGTGGAAGCCTGCTGATTTTAGAAATTGAGAAACTGTCTGCTGCTAGAAGCTGTTCCCCAAATGAGCTCAATAATATACCATATGTTTTAATTCCCATATTTACAGTATGTAGATCCACATGTCTTTTGGTTTATCCTAGACCCTTTGTTCGTGAAATTCTCGTAATTTTTTCAGACTTTTTATTAGAAATCGTTAATACTTTGTATTCCTATCACTCAAAGATTGATATTATGTACTATATACGGACGTATAATGGAATACAAGACTGATGTTTATTTCCTCCTTCATTGTCTTCCTATATTCCCTCACTCTCATCTCGCAGTATTATATCACGTTACAAGCACGATAAACTCTACTTAAATATTCTTCTCTCTATCATACATTATCAACAAAGATCTTGCTATTAGTTAGTCATTGTCACTATACAAAGTTCGTCACCAAAGCAAGAATCGCAACTCAATTGAAACTAATCAGGGAAGCTTATTACCCACAATGCAATAAGGATCTTATCGTGCATCTTCAGAAGGAGTTTTTGGTGACTTTGTGAATCTGTGTTGACGAAGAATTTATGTTGAACCCGTATCTGATGTATTCTTTGCTGAATACAAAAGGTGTAAGTAAGTTTAATCAATTTTTACTGGCGTAATCATTTTAACAAGTAGGTAAGTCAAAAACAACTCAAAATAATTTATATAAACATGTATATGTGTTTTTGTTCATGAAGTTTCACTGTTTTTAAGAAAGAAAAATGATAAAAAGATTGTTTTGTGAGATTTCGCGGGGTGGAGATTTTTTTTATAGAATGAAAACTGTGAGCAAAAGTAAAAAAAAATGCGATAAAGCAAAGCGATATCTTCGATGACAATATATTGCTATAGTTTTTAAAGAACTATAAGTTTAGTCGCTAAAGAATTATATGTTTTGTGGTATAATGATTTTTGTATAATCACTTTCTCAAAGCATTATTTGTTGTTATACATTTTTGTTTTGAAAAGTGAACCATCTATTATGGTATGATTCATCGCGTACAAATTTATTTCATTTTATAATTGAAAATAGTATTGCCATAAGAATGGCTTTCAATTACCATTTATGAGGCAATGCACTAGAGGTTAAAAATTCTTTTATGTAATCACTGAAAAAAAGATTGTAAATTATAATATTACCTCGTGCAAGATCGATGGTGCACTTGAGGTTAATGATTATACTACCTCGTGCAAGATGCTCACATTTGAGGTAAGATTGTAATACTTCCTCATGAAAAATGAATGCACT
This sequence comes from Limonium bicolor, assembly GCA_023374045.1. Lineage (NCBI taxonomy): Eukaryota > Viridiplantae > Streptophyta > Magnoliopsida > Caryophyllales > Plumbaginaceae > Limonium > Limonium bicolor. The sequence continues at coordinate 210,003,070 of CM041781.1, forward strand.
TGAGGTTCACGATTACAAGATTTGTATACGTCTGATAAGTGTGAAATACATCTATTTTTAGAGCTTTAATTCTTCCTATTTTCATAACAATTCATGTCGTATTTCTCACTTATCATATGTTTTTACTTTGACTTATGTTTCGATGTGAACTGATACATTTTATGTGTAAAATGCATGAAAAATATTGGATTTACATTAAAGATTACAACACAACAACAAATGATGACATATATATATATATCGGCGCCGCACACCAACATACTTTCATGATAAAGAAAGACACGTGACTCTTGGCACACCATTATGGAATCATCATCACACTCACATGACAAATACAATTCACGTGGTAACACATTATCGCTGCACAACATCGTTATCATGCCTTTTAACATATCACGATGGATGGAACTTGTTCACTGACCGCCATACCACATTCACGAGATAAAAGTCATGCTGTTTGACATCCTTGACGTGGCATAACAGATGTTGTTAGAGATAAATAAAGGGAATGATAAAGATGCTTTAACGCTACTTATAAGAAGAAGTGAGCGCTCTCACCGTATTCACGCCCACGCCGCAGAGGCTTGCGCCTCTCTTCTCTTCTTCATCACCACCAGCATCCAATTCTCTTCCATCGGCTACACACCACCACCGTCACTCATCATCGTCAGACCACCGAGCACCACTCCACACCACCACTCCATTATCATACCATATATCACCATTGTTACACCGGCGTGAAGACGAAGTCGGAGCGGGGAGTCAGAGTCAAACTTGCTAACTAGAGTTTTCTCTACCCTTCCTCTTATTTCGTTTAATGTCGTACTTTATTATATTTGTTATTTTTATAGTCATGTTAGTGTAGTTAGTTTAGCTCCCCGGATTGGGGTAGCAGACCGGATCTTTATATTTATTCTGTAATCTTTTCTCGAATTTATTATTGCAATAGTTTAATTCCAGTTCTTCATGCATGCGCTATAATTTTCTAGCTAATTATTAAAGCAATCTTTGTAGTTTTCTAATCAACACGCGAGAGCTGAGATGGAAAACAAGACATAGGAATTAAACCTGATTAACGACTAGAAGCATGATCCTGCCTATAGGTTAATCGGTCTCAAATAGAAACTGTTCTTTATGCGATTAGTTGTGTCCGGATTAGAGCATTAGTCTGCTGCTAGTTCTAGCAACTGGTTAGGATTCGTTAGACTTAGCCGTTGACGAATTAATTATAGTTTCTGAGTTTATTGCAGAATTAGGGAAGAGTTTATTAATAGATTATATAGTGAAGGTTTGCAGAACAATCCGGGGTGCTTCCTTTTATTTAGAGTTATACTTTTTATTTATTTGTTTAGTTTATTTTACTGTTTTATTATTTTATATTAGTTTGTTGAGTCTTTGTTTTCATTAAATTAAGCAAACCTGAAAAAATTGTCATTTCCAGTTTTTTTAGTTTAGTTTCTCAGTTAGTAAATAAACTGTCAATTAATTGAACGAGGTCCCTGAGATCGACAACCCCCACTTAATTCACTATTCCGTAAAACGATAGGTACACTGCCTAGGTAGAAGTATAGTAACACATATTTCTGCTAACAAGTTTTTGGCGCCGTTGCAAGATGAGTGCATTGGAGGAAGAAAAATAAAATGATCATATTATTCAATCGTATACGAGCATTGGAGGTTGAGAATAATAGTGTATTATTTCCCTTCATGCGAAATTATGCTCTTGAGGTTGAGAGTTGTAAGATTCTTATACTCCCTCGTGCAAGATAATTGCATTGAAACCTGAGAATGATTAATTATTTTCCCCTCATGCAAGACTATGCATTTGAGTCTGATGGTTTAAAAATGGCCAACATTTTGTATAAGACTGAACCAATTGTAAAATCTCTTGAAGAGCTGGATAGAATTTGAAAAGTTAAAGATCACTTCATATATAGTAACTTTGGTATAAGTTACATGGTCTCCCATTTTGATGAGTTACATTTGAGGATTATTATGGGAAAATTAAAGAGTTTCCCAGTGAATTTCAAGCTTTGAAATGCTAATGTGTATCATGCATGATCATGAAAGAAGCTGAGCTTGAGGTTGATTTTGGCAAGTTCTATCTATAAGATTGTTGATGATATGGGAACTAAAAGCTTGAATTAGCTTATGGAAATGACCATTTTATCTTGTAAAGTTCGATTGTAAAAGATGTTATAATCTTTTATAGATTATTGTACATCTGTACATGGTTGGACCATGTACAAAAGGAAAATGTTTACAATTGACATCATGGTAGACCATCACATATCCTTGAAGGATATTGTTAAGATTATATCATTTTTGATGAAAAAGTGTTAAGTTGTCATCCTTAATACATGTGTAAAGTTTAAAAGACGTAGTAGAGTATATGAATTTTGACATATTTTATAACCATGTTTTTGGTATTGGTTATTCATGGATACTCTAAAGGAATAAAATATGGTACGTTGAACCATCTTTGCAATTTATAATAGATTCGCGAGCGCGTTGTAAGTCACTGAATGACAAAGAGTCATACTTTATCGATAGTGCTATTATGCATAACTGAAAATGTTTTACACAACTGTATAGCTATAGGAGACTATGAAGAACGAGAGCTTGCTCTTATGAGCCGTGAATTTTAAAAGCTCTTCATTATATTCCTTGAGGGAATAAGAATAAAAATTGAATATGCACTTTTTAATGATAAAGTATGCTCATAGTGATGGAAAAACAAGCACAAAATGTGCCAAGTTATATAAGTTGATATGACGTAGAGTCTAATCCCATAAATCCCAAAAGAAAAAGGGGGTCACTAACGTGCGGTTAGTGTACAATAAATTATTCATTATATGAAACAGAAAAATGGATCATCCATAAGAAAAGTGATGTCGAATCACTAGTTTTTCTAAACTATTAAGAACTTTCAAGTTCTTACTCGGGTGACAATAGTTCATATAATATATAGCGAGATTATTCAAAAGGAAGTGGACGAGAATTTTTAATCTCCCTTGAAATATCATGGATTGATTATGGGAGGAAAAATTACCATGTGAACCTATATATATATATATATTATATGTTTGATACATCAAATCCTTGAAATATCATGGATTGATTATGGGAGGAAAAATTACCATGTGAACCTTTGATATATATATTATGTTTGATACATCAAATAATGGTCACGTGAAGTATTGTATTCATTGGGCTATTGATTTAGAAAAATCTAGCTATAATGAAATTATCCATGTTACATTGAGATTAAAGTTAAAAGAACAGTGGTATTGAGTCACTTATACTCCCACTAAGAACAACCTTATTAAGTTGTTAATTTTGTAGAGAAAATAAAAAAAAGTTAGACAATTAGGTTTGTGTCTATACCTTCCCCATTAAAAATATCAAATGGGTTACAAAAAGGAAAGTTGAGAATAATGAAATTCTTTAGTTCTTAAGCATTCTCAATTTTAGGGGGAGAATGATATAAGTTTTGATATTTGGCACAAACTCTTATGAGTATAATCAATTATGCCTTGTTGAAGGATTACAAAAGCAAGCACATATTGAATGTTGTTACAACCATCCTTCTAGGAAGTATGAGTCACATGGAAGCTTATGAATTTGTAAGATGTCGAAACTTGAATGTCCTTAACCAAATGATAAGGGACTATGAATTATTTCATGCATGACAAAGCAAAATGAACTAGAGGTTCAAAGAATAATTCATTTGGAAAATGTTACAACTACTTGATGTGTTCATAGATATGAATAAAGTAACACAATCATATATATACTAGTTGTGAATGTTCCAACTCGGTTAGAAGTGCCGGAGACAAACGCTATGGCAAGTGAATCCCAAGTACATTTGAGGCATACCCTTGGGATCCAAATAACCCTCGAAAGAGGAGTTCGGACCCTCAAAAGAGGAGTCCAGTCCCTTGGAAGGGAGGCAAATATGCCAAAGTTACATAAAAGGAAAAAGAAAATAAAGAAATATTTGAACCCTCGAAAAAGGAGTTCAGACCCTCGAAAAGAGGAGTTTAGTCTCTCAAAAGGGGAACGGATATACCAAAATGACACAAAAGGAAAAGGCAACTGAGGAAAGATTTAAACCCTCGAAAGGAGTTTGGGCCCTCGAAAGAGGAGTCCGATCTCTCGAAAGGGGGATGAATATGCCAAAATGACATAAAAGGAAAAGGAAAATTAGGATTTTCAAGATTTAAATCCTTGAAAAAGGAGTTCAGACCCTCGAAAGGGGGAAGAAACTACCAAAATGATACAAGATAAGTAAAAAGCTAATTATGCAACATGCATAGATTTCAAAACAAATTTAAAGGTTCTTGAAGGTTCAATTTTATGCATGAATAAGATTGAGGAGCCTTGTTATATTTCAAGAGTAAAGGAAGTGCGGAATATGACTTCCAATAGTTGACAAAGACTAATCATAAACACGCCGAAGCGCGTGATGCTAGCATGATAGTGCACCAAAGTTGTGCATATGTGATGTTATAATCCACCCCGATATAAGAAATGAGCATGTTCCTCCTATTGGATAAGGAGTTGTAATATCGTAAAGGTGGAAAATAGTAGACCCTTGAAAAAGGTGTCGAGCCATTGAAAATGAGCTACGAACTTTGATGGAAAATATAAGACCCTTGAAAAAGTTGTCTAGCCCTTGGAAAAGGAGCTATAAACTTTCAAAAAAAAGTTGATGAGAAAATGTACACCATGTGAAATTATGTGTATCCCTTGAAAGAGGATCTAAACTCTCGAAGCGAGCATAAAAGCATAATGTGAATATGTAAATTCTCGAGAAAACATGATTCAAATATGATCTTGAGAATGATTTTCTCTAAAGGTCTTATATTTTTTATATGATCAATGGTGACTTGGAAGGACCATCTAAACCATAATCAGAAGGTATAAAGTCACAAAATCTTATATATTGATATACCAAATGAGCCAAGGGTATGGCGTAAGCCGCTAAGAAGGGCATATGTATGTGGATATTAAGTTGAAATACTTGATAGTGCATTATTTGTTTGCACTAGGCTCATGTATATGATTTGTGTAAAGTTATGCTGATAATGCATGACTAGTAAAAGGATATTTCTCTTATGTGAATATCAAATAGCCATTGGGAGCAAATTGGATCACACAAATTTATCATCCTTTATATGCTAGAAAAGAAATGTGTAAAGCTCAAGTCAAGAATCCACTGTGTATGTTATAATTGTGAATGATTTAATGGTGATATAAGACCATCTCGTAAGGTGATGATTTTCACTAAACATATAGATGATAGATGGTTGATGGCATATTTATGGAATAAATGTTGACATATATTCATAAATGTCAAATTCATGGGGAGAATCTTTCGAGGTTATGTTTCTCTCCTTTGCTTTGGTTTTTGTCCCACAAGATTTTTTGAGAAAGGTTCTAATAAGACAACATTCATAGGTATTTTCTTACGAAGAAGAGTGTTAGGATATTTATTATGGAACTGCCATTTCATGGCGTTAAAGGAAAAAGACTATAGTGGCAACTTCGATAAATCATGCTGAATTGGTTGTGTTATAAGTAACGGGAAGAGGATGTGCATGGTTCAGATCAATCATCTATCATCTATTAAATTCTTGTGGTTTTCAGCCTGATCTAGAGACGCCAACGATAATATATGAAGATAATGCTGCCTGCATTGCACTAATAAGGGGATGATTCATTAAAGGCGATCGAACCAAGCATATATCACCAAAATTCTTCTCAACCCATCAGCTTCGGACCTAGGGTATTCTTGATATTCACAAGATTCAGTCCGATGAGAATCTGGCTGATTTATTTACCAAGTCACTTCCTACAAGAGTGTTAAGGATCTTGTTCATGATATTGGTATGCAATATCAAAGAGACATTTTGTTAAATTGAGGGGGAGAGAGACATTTCAAACTGTAATATTTTCCTTGACCATGGTTTTTGTCCCAATGGGTTTTTCCTGGCAAGGTTTTTAACGAAGCAGTATAATAGGATGTACATCCAAGGGGGAGTGTTGTAAATCCCCCTATTTAGTGGATGTACATCTACTTGTCTTTTGGTCTATCATTGACCCTTCATCTATGAAAATCTCGTAACTCCCCAAACTCTTTATTAGAGACCGCTGATATTTTGTATTCCTACCACTCAAAGGTTGATATTTCGTACTATATAAGGACGTATAATGGAATATAAGACTGATGCCTGTTTCCTTCTTCATTGTCTCCTATATTCCCTCACTCTCATCTCTCAATATTATATCACCATAGATTTACTTGTTCTTTTACAAAATATCACTAAACTTCACAAATCACCATATTTTACTCTATAATATATTTATTAGGTTTATTTAACTCTACAATAAACCCCTCAGGTTTATTTTTCTCTATAAAATAACTTTGTGAGTTGTTATTTTCATGATATACCCATGCATAGTGAATAGGCTACATTTTCATGATATGCTCCTGTTAGTGCAATGAATTTTGTTTTTTTACACGATATACCCCTGCACATTGTTATGGCTATTTTTTCATAATATACCCTTGCACAGTGCAGTGACTAGTTTTGGGCTTTAAATACTATAAATAACTCATAGGTGTAGCGTCTCATAAACAGTGTTCAATGGTATAATTTAAGATTATGGTCAAATTAGCTTTCAGTTTTGGTGAAGATAAATATTATATGTCATGTTTGACTTAATAGAGAAAAAAAAGATCCCCACCTCTTGTTCTAGATCTTTAGTGTAAATTGGGTCTTAGATTGGTGTCTAAATTCTATATATTCTTAAATTGCACTTGCTAATCTGATTATGGTCTTTTTTTTATTAGAATTTAATGCATATGTGGCCATATGGCTTCTATCGATGCCTTCAACGGTGCAAAAGGGAGGTTGGGTCAGTGTTATATTGCTGGTTCTATTTGAAGTCATTGATTGACAGTCTATTGCGGAAATATTTAGATAAGGACAAACAAATCTTTACATAACCGGATATTGAACAAGTTGTGTTTGGCAAGTATGGTTGAACCTCATTCTAGCTCTAGGAAGAGTTTATCTCAATCCATAACATTTTTAGGGATAATTGTCACTCTCATTGTTCTACCCTCATACTACATAAAGGATCTTTATTTTGTATCTTCTTTGTTTTTTCACGTACATCAACAAAGTTTGTCCAAACTACAAAAATCTATAATGTGAAATAAATAGTACAGCTGGTGGTGTGTTGGGTGCAATCTTGCTGGTATTTGCAATAAGTTTAGCTGGTACTCCCAGTAAAATCGGGTTCCATCATATTGGTCCGATTATAAAGTAGAGTGACATTATTTTTGCGTTTACAGGGGTATCATGAAAAAAACGTTACACTCCACAGGGGTATATCGTGAAATTGTAGCTGGTACACTGTGCAGGGATACATCGTGAAAAAAATATTTCTTACGCTCATAAGGGTATATTGTAGAGTAAAATAAACCTGAGGTGTATATTGTAGAGCAAAATAAACATGAAGGGTATATTGTAGTGATTTGTGAAGTTTAGGATTATTTTGTAAAAAACAGGTAAACCTTAGGGGGATATTAAGAAATTATCAAGCAAAACTATTATAACATAAATATCAAAGAAACTTTGATACTTTTGTTCCTTAAGTGAATAAAGAAATATTGAAATATGGTGATGTGAATTTGGTAGAATTAAGAAATCTAATTGTGGAGTCCTCTCGGAAGAAACTCTTAAAGGCATCAATTTCATTCGCTCATGTTGGATCTGACACCTAGCAAGTTACACAGTCTACAAATGAGAAAACAACCATTTTACCTCTTCATTTCTTACTTTTGAAACAAAGATCAATAACCTAATTCATAAATTCTATGTCAGAGATCGAGGAAGAAGGCCGCAAGAGAGTCCAATCAACCCACCACTCTTTTATCATAGGGCAAGCCTACAAAGCATCTCTCTAGTCCCCACAACAATCACATTGATCATTCAAGGACTCGCATTGCTTGCTCAAGACAGCCTTGCATGGTAAAATTATATTTACAAACTTCCATGCAAAAAGCTTGAATCTAGGGTGAATCTCACAAGTCTGATTTAGCTAATGTGCAATTCTATTTGTGAGTTCTTTTGCTATACCGTTGGATGATAGGTTGATTTCATTAAAAATTCCAATTTTTGAAACCCCTCATGCCTATAAATCAGGCACTGGGATCTAAATCAGTTGCAAGGCAAGAAAAAATAAGGGAGGCGAGACAAGAAGAGTAGAGGAAGGGAGGAGGAGGTGGGAAAGAGGAGGAAAAATGAACCTCAAAATCAAAGTTAATCAAGCAAAACTATTAGGTAGTATTTAGATTATATTGACATGGGTAAGACAAAGAATTTTTCAGAACTCTTTTGTGCATTTATCTTTAAGAATTACTAAAACATTTATCATTAATCTTTTAGAATGTACAAAATGTCATCAGAAATCTTCTTGGGACAAAAACAAGTAAATCTATTGTCACTGTCTTTTTTGTCAACATATGGACCTTAACATTTTTATCTCTTCCCACAAAAGTCGAATGGATCTTATATAAAATATAGTCACCATTTACATCAAGTAGTCTAGTCTTTACTTCATTCATTAAGTGGGAACAAGGTTTCAAGTGGCTTATCACCACCAAACACTCCATCAACCGTTTGTATCCTCATTTTCATGGTCATTCTCAAACCCAGTACCACTGCCTTCACTTCGATCACGCAAGGCGGAGATTCACCCCCGCCCACCATCCATTGGAAGCAGCTATGATTCATCCTTCTTATCCCTAAACAAACCGCCTCCATGCCAAAATCACCACTTCTCCTTGCGCAACCATCAACCTAGATCGCGCATGTCTCTATATCTTTATCCTCCTCTTGATTTTCTCCTGTCCTCACTAGCGACAATGATCAAAACTCTACTTTTGTCACAGCTATGAAGCTCCATGCTTGGTCTTACCCCTAGGACATCGATTACGCCCGCCCATGCTGGATTTTTCGCCTAGCAAGACTCCCCACATATAAGAAAACAATAATTTTACCACTTCATTTCTTACTTTTGAAACAAAGATCACAGACCTAGTCCAGAACTTTTGTGTTAGAGATCGAGGAAGAAGGCACTAAATAGTCCAATCAACCTAACACTCTTTCACTGTCGAGCAAGCCAAAAAAAGCATGACCGGCTCTCCCAATCCTAACAACGATCACATCCCGAGGACCTGCATCATTTTCTCAAAGACAACCTTGTAAAATTATATTTAGAAACTTCCATGCTGAATCTCGACTCTATGGTGAAGCTTATATGTCTTATTTTTTAGCTAATGTTGCAATTCTATTTGTGTTGAACCCCGATGGCTTTTGTGAGTTCTTTTGCTATACGCTGAAATGATCAGGCACTGAGATCTTACTCATTTGATTCCATAGAAGAAACCTAACATCCTCTTCTTCAAAACTCTGCTTAGCTACCTCTTATTTCCATTTTCTCTCATTGTGGTCAATAAACTCCCCCACGATGGTATTCCCCAATATGAGATTTTGAAAATTTCATAGTCATGCCTACCCCTAGGCTTTTGAGTTAACCCCGTGTTTGTAATTCTTGTACCCACCCATTCCCGATCATTCTCCTAGGCTCCTAGCCCTGGTCTCAATAATCAGAATAAATCCAAGGAACAATCTTCATATTTGTCTTGGGGTTTTTCCTAATTGAGCCTTCATAAAGGACTTATTGAGGAAATATCTCGTCTTCAAAACTCTGACCACCATGAAGTTTGGACTGTTAAGAATATTCCACCTTTGGCGGAACAACAGAGCATCATTGGCCTTATCTATCTCCCTAAGGTCAGTCTCCCTCCCCCTTCTCTCTTCTTTGGCAAACTTTGTCCCAACGTTGGCGTGTCAAACATCCCTTATCCCCTAAACCTTTCCACCGGAACTTTATGATCATAGACTATAATTTGACAATCACATTCTTAAGGAGTTTCGTGACTGCCAGTACATAGCTTGGAATGGATTAAAGTATGTGTCTGATGATCACCACTATGCTTACCTAAGAAAGTTTTCATGCCTTGGTCTGAAAGTTAAATCCTTCTATGACACCTCCTCCGAATGAAACTTTCATCTTGTGCCTCCCAACTTTTGATGAGAACGCCACGTACATCACCAGGCTGTCAACATTTGTCACACCTAAGCTATTTTCTTTGTATGACTAACCAAACATTTTGTTAGTAACTTATGACCAAATATAACTAATGTTTAAATGGTAGTTTTAGTCATATGATGGCCCAAAAATAAATATATATTACAAGCGGGTCGGACTAAATTGAATAATACAACTCGTAATAGGCTCTAGTCATTTTTAAGTTGACCCAAATATTTTAAGGTCGGATTCAAGTTAAGCTTTAACCGATGCAAAAACTCGATTTTGACTCCCTTACAAGGAAGTAAAAGGAGGTATAAAAGGAAATTGATGAAGGCTCAAGTATAAGTGAATGTTGACTATTAGCGGTGTAGGTAAATTTTGGGTCGATATTTTATCCAACACTTTTTTATGTATATGATAGTTTCTCAATAATTTATGGCCTAAATCAGAGCCACAACTGTGGTAGAATCTAGAATGACAACAACATTCAGAACATTGGACCTACCCCCTACTTACTTGCCACTCCTTCTCACTTGAACTCTCACCACCAGGCATCATCATCATCCCGACCTTATTTACTAGAGATTCTACCTTTGCCCTTACAAAATTTTTATCTATATAATAGTGCCTATTTGCAAGAAAGGGATGTCACGAATCTATTTAAGTGCATTATGCTATCTATTGATGTAACACTCTCAAAACTAATCAGCATTTGATTAAGGTCGGAGTATAAGTTATAGATCATTTTTAACCTATCATCTACTAAACAACAGAATTAAATCCTAATGGATGTTACCGCTACACTCACCAACTTAATAAGTGGTAAGAATAAAAAAACCAAAATAATCAACCTTATACCGAATAATAAGAAATAAAAGTGATGATAACCTCTCAATGTAATTATATTAAGATAATAATATTAAGAACAATTTTTGAAGAAATCATCTGTTTTTAATAATAAATTTAACTATTTGTATAACATAGTAAATCTATAAATTATGATAAAAACATACATGTAAATTTTTTAAAAAAATAACAAAGGTATGATTATATTTGTTCCCATACCTATTATAAGCCCTCTCCATTATATACACCATTGCAAATATCCCTAGAGAACCAGCCCTAGTTCCAGGGTTCATTTCCTCTACACAAGGATTGATACTTTGGCATCAGATTTTATATAATCGAAGTCGATATTATATAATAATAATTGTGCATCTTAAGGTGTTGTCGTAGAATATGGTCGAAAAAAATCCAAAATAACATTCATCTCAAAAAAAATATTCAATGTATTAGTCCCTTTTAAAGCTAATTCCTAAAATAACACTTCTGGATAAAAAAGAAAATGATTTCAATAACTTTAGAAGTTGAAATCATCTCATTTCTTTCCCAAGTCACTTTAGTGTCCTAATCAGCAAGCGAGAAAATGAAGAAATCGTATTTTCAAAAGATGATTTCTAATTATATAAACTATGTGCCTATCTGTGGTGCTCCAATACTTAGAATTTTTAAGTTTTAGTTAAAGGTGAATTTCATAAGTTATAGTATAAAGTAAGAAATCGTTTTTTTAAAAGACAATTTCTGAAGTATGTCTTTTGAACAGACTATTTATTCATTTTCTTGTTTGATGACTAGGACATTGATGTGGTTTGGTGAATAATTAAAATCTTTTGAAGAAACGATTTCTCACGGAGTGTTATTTTAAGAATTAATTTTGAAGGTAGGCTAATATATACACTTAGTTTGTAAAAGAATTATTTTGGATTTTTTTTAACGAGGAGAGGATGAGGTGTAATTGTAGAGGTCACATGAGTTGTCAGCCTATGTGGCTGCTGACTGAATGTCTATGTGATGTCTATGTGACACTTTTTTAATAATTTTTTTAAATAATTGTAACTTTTAAAATATAAGTCCACAATGAAAAAATAATTTGAATCTTTTGTTTAAAAAAATTCAAATTTTTTTAAACAAAACCAATAATTGATATATTTTGATAAGTTTGAAATTTTATATTTATATTAATACTATATAAAATTTAGAATACACCATACAAGAAAATAATACACTACAAAACAATAATAATTTTTTATTAATTACAAAATTTATTTTCTAGTTCACCACTTATTAATTAATAAATTATAATATCAAAATTAATGAATCATATCATTATTTAATATATCATTAAAACATATAAAAATAAATTTAAAATTAAATACTAATACTAATACTAATACAATAGACAAGAAAAATAAATAATTCACCATATTATTTAAAATACATCATACAAAGACATTGATCTATTATCAATTTCATGTCAAGCCATTGTTAATTAGTGAATTATAATACTAATTTTAATGAATTATATTAAAACATATTCTTGAACAATGATATGATTTTTTTTTAACACTTTGAACTTATATTTTACATGTATCACATAAACATCAGTAGCCTATGGCCGCTGAATGAATCTGCGTTATATAAATAGCGCAACAAGCGACAACCCAAAAAGGCAAATTCTCCTCGAAACGCAATCGATCCAACACAAGACTAACATATCATCAAAGGAGAAAATATGACAAACTTAAATTACATCATTGGACGACCAGTGTAAAGAAGCGAAAAATCCTCAAGCATCATTGCATCATGCCCAGAAGAAAGAAACAAGGGAGGGAGAAGGAAAAACAACAGCAGACTCTCAATGACCACTCAAAAACGACCCCAAAATAACCGATCTAGTGTGGTCCGTCCGACTCTCAATAACTGTATCACAATAACCATATGAATTGTGCATAAGACTTCATCATCATCGTGCCAACACAGCAAAGTAGAAACTACATAGCAATGGACATGGAATTATCAACAGAGACCAAAAAGACTGTTCAAAAGAATAGCAAGGTTTTAAGCAGCAGCGGCTTTATCTTTCTCCTCCACTTTGACATCAGCTGAAGCAGGGGCGCCCTTCTCTTCTTTTGTTTTATCCTTTTCAGCTGTCTTCTCCTCTACTTTCAGCTTACCCAAAAGATCAGCAGCTTCAGCAGTTTCTTTTGTTTCATCAACTGTCTTTTGAGACTCAGCAACCTCTTCAAACTTTTCCATGAAGCTTTTACAATCTGCCATATATCAAGCAAATGCATTTTCACATTGCAATCAGGCGAAATGCATTTTTATATTACAATCTTTATTTTAGAGTAACTTATTGCAATCACATAACAAGAGTAGCATTGTGCATAATTTTGTATGCAGCAAAGTACATACCATTTGATGATGAATTATTCTACAAAAATTGCTCACCTAATATTCCCGACTCCTGCCTACATATTTGTTCTCGATTCCAAAGGTGACAGATGAACAAAGTATGTATTAGTCACTCACATCTATAGCCAAATATTCCGAAAAGGGGTCAAACAAGGGGTGTGCTTAAATAGACAATGGTGGGTCTACTACACCTACTCAAGATTATATCTATTTAAGTAAGGCAGAGGGATAATCCAGAGAGATTATAGAGCTGAAGATGTCAACAATCTTGTTTTTTCTGATTTCCATAAAACAAGGTGTTAGTAACACAAACGTCACTTCACAGAATGCCTCGTAATTATATATAAAAAACACAGAATGCCTCATGGAGAATACCTCGACCATGATGTTGTATAGTGTGTTTGAATCAAGGTTAAACAGGTGAAGTTTGCCTAATGCTGGCCGTGGTAAACGTTCTCAAATACTTTGGTTGGTTTATGAGGTGAATTGGGGGTGAGCATTTTGAAATTCATGTTACAATTTCTAACAGAACACGCTAATATAGTCATAGGCTTTGTTGGGTGCCAAACTAATGTGACAGAGTGTGGAACCCAGATAAAAACTGAATTTCATACCGCAATATACTGAACAGAAAACCCTAAATTCAGTAAAGGGATTCAACTACCACCAAAATGCCGCATCATATTTTAAACAGGGTCAAGGAGAATAAACTGACAGTGAAAATTCATAAGACTCACTCTCAACAGAAGCAAATCTAATGCAAAACATCTCATCTTTCAGCTCGCCATCGGCAAAATCAGTGGCATGCCACACGCAAGACTTCTCATTTCCCGCATGCTCCTGAACAGTCATGTTAGCCCGAACTGCAAGAACAAAAAGAGGGACAAGAGAGTTTAATTTCATATTCAGAATTACCAAAAAAATCATTAGTAAATTCCATGGTAAGTTAACCGCTTTATTCGATCAAGCAAAGGGTCTTCGGTTTTCTAAAATTCAATTTCATTTACCATTCCGTTTAAATCAGTAAAACAGCCTATTAACCGTATAATTAGGTTTTCTAAAATCAAATTCAATTACTATTCCATTTAGATTTCCATTTTATCAGTTAAACTTGCAACATATATTTTTCTATTGATGAGACTCATACCATTAATATTATAAATACTGATCATTCACTCATGTTAATATTTGAAGTTTTTTCATTGTCTATATAATTGGTCAATCAAGGTTAACCGCTCGGACTGTAATGGAAAATTGAATACCGTAACTGAAACTAAAACTGGCCAATTTATACGATTCAGTTAACTATACGGCAAGAACAGTACGGCCTAAAAACAGATACGGTTGTTTCGGTCAGATAACCGAGTTTTCAGAATTTTTCGGACAGCCCTAAATTTACAGGTTGGCAGACAAAGATCGAAGAGAAGCACACCAAGATGATTAGCGCAGATCTTAAGAGTTTTGGACTGGCGCATGACAAGGCGAACCTTGCCGGTAACCTTGTGCTTAAGAAACTTCACTGTCCCCGCTCCTCTTTCCTTCCATTGATTTCCGTCCTTGTCGAATCGATAAAGCTTAGCTTTTCTGCAACGAACACAACCACAAAAAGGGGAAATTAAGATAAGGTCGGCAATTAAACTTCGAGAGACAAAGCATCGGCATGAAGTCCGGAAATAACGGGCGATCGGATCGATCCTTAAACCCTAGTACTGTAACAATCAGCTAGTTCTCTTCAAGGAAAAAGCCCAAAAATCCTTATAATATTGGATTAGAAAAACGTATAAAAAAATCAAATAGGACAATCGTTCTGATACGAGGTAATAATAAACTATCCTAAAACCCTAGCAACCAAAAAGTTCGGTAACGATAAAATTGAAAAAAGGAGCCAAAGAGATAGAGAAGGATTTACAGATCGAGGATAGCGTCTTCCTCCTCTTCCCCGGTGAGGACGGCAACCTCCTCAAGCCTGATGATGGGGGCTATTTGAGCTCCAGTGTCCTCTTCCTCCGCTGGGGCGTTCTCTTCCTCTTCCCTGTGTACTGGATCTGCCATTTTTTCTAGTGGTCTGTGGTTTTCCTTACCCTATTTGCAAGCTTTCAAATTGCTCAGCAAAATGTATGAGTGTGAGAGAGAGAAAGAGAGGGCAGGAGCGGCAGAAGTGGGGAGCGCAGCAAGAGGCAAATTCGGCTCGCAGGCTTTGCTTTGAGGGCTGTGAGGGTGGCGAGTTATGACCCGGCTTTATAGATAACCCGACCCCTTTTACCTTATACTCAGATAAGGCCTCCAATGGTCTTTTGTAGAGGATTTCAATATTTACATATAGGGGTTGTTCGCTGACAGCGATCAAGGATTAATCTACTGTAAAAAAAAAAGTGAGTACATGTGTCCTCTTTTAATTGGTTGTATCTATAACCATGGTACACATGTCTAACTCATATTTGTTAACTGTATGTAGCTTTAACCAAAAGCAGCAATAGCTGCGTTTTGGAAATAACTCCGAACGGCCCCATAGGTGCGATAAAAAGCTAGGTATGGTTTAAAGTAGTAGATGGGAGAGGCCGCCGCGTACAATTTCTCTGCGGTTGTGTGAGTCGAAAGTTAATCAATAGTGTAGTCAGTTGTTGATTGGGTTATTTTTTATTATATTAATTTTAAATTATTTTATTTTTTAAAATATAAATCTAAAATGTAAACAAATTATATCATTATTCATCTAAATTTAAGTTCTTCAAAACAAGATCAGAAATAGATATTTTTTGAGAACTTTAAAATTTATATTAATTACATGTATATATTCATACATATCAATGAGATTTATGATTCATAATATCATTTTAGTGTATCATAATATCACTTTTAATGAATCATAATATCAAAATTAATGAATCATATCTTCATTTTAGTGTATCATGGCAAACATATAAGAATAACATTTTTTAAACAATAATACAACACAAAATAATAATTGGTATGTATGAAAAATACTCTATTCGTCATATAAGCTTTAAAATACACCACAAGACAATAATAATACACTATTTTTATCAGTTCCGAAGTTTATGATCTAATTCACCACTTATTAGTTAATGAATCATAACATCAATTTTAATGAATCATAATATAAAAATTAGTGAATCATATCTTCATTTTAGTGTATCATAGTAAACATATAAAAATAAAAATTTCAAACAAAATACAACACAAAACAATATTTGGTATGTATGAAAAATACATGATTCATCATACAAGGTTTAAAATTCACCATAAAACAATAATAATAGACGACAAAACAGTAATGATTTTTTATCGGTTCCGAAGTTCGTAACTAATTCACCACTTATTACTTAATGAATCATCATATCAATTTTAATGAATCATAATACAAAATTAATGAAACATATTATCATTTTAGTATATCATCGTATACATGTAAAAATAATTTTTTTTAAAGTTGTCAAAACATATCCATGACTTGTATTGTTTTGAAGAACTTGAATTTAGGTGAACAATGATATAATTTTTGTTAATTTTGGACTTATATATTAAAAGTTACAACTATTAAAAGTTAACATGAATGAACTGGCAAATTGACAAACTGTACGCTATCAGGTGTGGGCGTCCCACAGCATAGAATTTGTGTTAAAGTAAACCTGATCAAATGGTCGGGGGGCCGGGTTCGGGCCGAGTCTGGAAAGAAATTGTGTCTAGGCATGTCCAGGCCTGACTTTTTTATTTTTTGAACTGGGTCGGGCCCGGTTTTTTCCTGACTCTACCGTGATCTGGTCCACCCAGTCCGATTTTTTCATTTTTTTAAAAATTAATAATGAATTAAAATTTGAACAACTAAGAAATTCAACATAAAATATTAAAGAATTAATAAAACTCTAAACAAAAACTTATATATATTATATAAAAATTACATAAAATATATTATATATATTTGAATTCGGGCCAGGCTAGGCTTTGATTCGGGCACAAAATTTTACTGAAGTGTGACCCGGTTTTTAATTCAGGCCTAGCTTTTGTCCAAGCCCGCCCGAATTTTTTCCGAACCTGGTTTTTCAGGGTTTTTTTCTAGCCGGACTGGATCGGGTCACCGAGCCAGGTTTGGTTTGATCAGCTGTAGCTTAAAGGTTCATTAATAGTGGTTTGTGGTGGCAGCTAATTATTAGGACAAAAGTTATAGAATGATATGTGGCCTAAAGAGAGATAAAATTTCATGATGTTCTACAACGTTTATATAACTTAAGCAAAAAAAAACAACGCAATTTAGGTGGCATCTATTTTGTTTCTTTGTACTTTATTTTTTTATAAAATTGTGTAGTTTATTAGATATAAGTTCAAATAACATAAATTTTATACCGTTGTTCTTCATATATTGAACTCGTCAAAATAGGACCCAACATGAATATGTTTGGATTAATTTAAATTTTTATTTTTTTTGTTTGTACAATAAATATTGTGAATCTTGAGTTTAAGAAAAGTGAATAAAAATTTGTTAAAAAGTGAATCAAAGGTCGTTAGGCCCTAACCCCTGCACTACAAACCCTAAAATTGCTTTCAAAATTTTTAGCTTTTTCTAAGGTGGTTTTTAGGGTGTTTGGGGGGGGGGGGGTAGCGTAATCTTTTGGTATTAGTTCTACACTTTATATTGTTGTTACTGACTCGACGGGTTTGTGATTTAAGGTTTAAGGTCCCTGCACTACAAACCATAAAAATGCCTTCGACGTTTTTAGCTTTCCTAATGTGGGTTTTGGGTGTTTGGGGGATAGGGTTATCTTTTTGACATTAGTTCTACACTTTATTATTAAAGAATATTCATTTTGTTAATGAATAAGACTTACTTTTAAAATACACAATATATACTCATTCTAAAACATAACATTTTAAGTTTACTATAATATATCCATGATGCATCTTGTTTTGAAAAGCACTGTTATAACCCGGATTTTGTAACATTATTATATATCTGGTTTATATTGTTTTCTAAGTTGAATTCACTTCCTTATGTCAGTGGGACATTGGCGGCATTCTTTTATTAGTTAAGGGCGAGGAGGTCATTGTCCTTGGTTAATAAGGTAATTAATTTTTTTTAAATAAGGGAGTCTCCTTATTTTACTTTCTACATCGTGATTGTCAGCACGGTTATTTCCTTTGAACACACCAGTCTAATCGTGAGGAGCATCTTCCAGATGAGCGATATTTCCTTCTCCTTCTCTCTCTTAAATTCCTTCCTCTGATGAGAATTGTGAATGCTACTATTGCAATTGGATTGAAGATCTTCACTGTTGTGTGGTCCTTCTACTCTATTTCAGGATTGGTATTTCGGATTTCGTGATTCAATGGAGTTTTCCTCCTCCTCTCTTTTCTGATTTAGGACTCCGAATATGTGTTGAATCATTGGTTGTTGGGTTGCATCCGGATAGTCATTATTGTTGTGGTATGTGGATTTAGGTTTGGATATTCAAATTTTGTATTTTGGTGAGGATTCCCTTCCTTCTCTGGTTCTAATTTTAAGGTTTCGGATTATTGATTTGGCGCCTGTTGATTGTGTTTGACTGGTGGGCTATTTGGAGTATGCTTCTGCTTCTGATCATTGGATTATCTGCTAGCTAATCGAGGTAGGTGGTGATTCTTATTCGATGTGGAAGTTCAGCCATGGGGTGTTAGCAAGGGTTTAAATTCTGGATTGTGTGTACATTTTGGGAATGTTTTGTTGCGTTTTTCTAACTGGCTAAACCCTCATGGTCTTATGCACTACAATCTGACTTTGTGTGAGTGTTTAATTGGCAAATTAGGTTGGTTTTGTGCAGTGTTCTCCTCTGTTCGACGCTTCTGCTTTCTGAATTTTACGTGTGTCTGAACGTCTGTCCAAACATTGATGTTTGGACAGTGCGTTGGGCGCTCTCTAATTTTCAAAGTTTTGGGTGTGTCCGAACATCCGTCTGAACATTGATGTTCAGACAGAGTGCGAGGACGATTCTGGACTACAAGTCTCGACATGTGTCCGAACTTGTATGTTTGGACACTCCCTGGATGTTCCTCTGATTTCAGTTCGACTTATGTCTGAACATTGATATTCGAACATAAGTTCGGACGCCACCACATATCCGACTTTCGTAACTTGTATGAACTTTGAATGTCCGAATACATGTCCGGACAGCTTTGGTTTTGAGTCTCAACTTGTGTCTGAACATTGATGTTCAGACACATGTTCGGACACTCGGCTAAATCTGATTCTGAGTCTCGACTTGTGTCCAAACATTGATATTTGGACACATGTTCAGACACCTCTCTGATTTTGGCATAACTTCCTTGTTTGAACTTCGTTTTGAGTGTCGTTTATGACGTTGAACTCCTTTAAGTAGGTGCTACTGATTCCTAAGTGTTTTGGCATGTTTAAATGCAAGTTTGCTTCTGATTTGCAAACTCTTTGTTTTGGGACACTGTACTTTGCTTCTGAGTCGTGAATGGCTGGGTCGAGCTATTCTGTGGTATACCATGTAAACGTCATTCTGAGTGTGGATCATTCCCAATCTGTTCTGTGGGGTTGACGAACCCTTTGGCGTTTTGGTCATTTCTGTGTTGCTGAGGGATTTGTTAGATCCATAGGTCTTCGACCCTTTCCGAGTGTTATGATTGTACTGTTTCCCCCTTCCTATTGTAAACTCGGAGTGTTCTGAACTGGGAACCTTTGTGTTCCATTCTGCTATTGAATCCGCTATCTTCTGTCTGATTTGAGAACTACTAATATGTGTATTTCTCTTCTGCTTCCGCTTCTGATTTCAACTGTTTTGAGCGACCTCATTGATGACGGTCGCTACTTATTAAGCTATGGTTGCTCACCCCCTACACAACATATAACATTTGCAGATTGACCATTCACAGGAGGTCACAAGCTTTGGACGTGTTTTAGATTTCGTCACTCTGTTTATACTTTTGAAGTAGTGTAACTGACTCGGTATTTGATTTAGACTTCGGTATTTGTAACCTTCGGGCATTAAACATTATGATTGTTCTTTGATTACGATTTGTAAATGTTTGGCATTTATACAAGTGTTTCCTTTCTTTATGATTGAGCGTTCGGAATAGAGCCTTGTGTGGCTTAGGTAGTATAGCACGCGGTGTGTAACGGCCCTAACGTTTAGCCCATGTTTGGGGTCATTACATTTAGTGGTATCAGATCCAAGTTTGACTTTCTTTGGTGTCTGTGGGCGTGATTGCTTGTGTGAAGTTTGGTTTTGGTCAGTTGAGTGGAGTATGGAATTATTCTGATAAGTTTTAGATACTGTTTGTCTCAGAATGTCACCACGGAGAGCACCAGTTGGCCCTCAGGGAGACGTTGCTAATATGGTATAGCAGTTTATGGCGCAGTTGATGCAGACTATAGCTGTAGCTGGTGGGGGAGCTGGTGGTGGTGCTACAGGCTCAACTGGGGCAGAGGCAGCGGAAGGCCGGAATGTCAAGGCGCTCCGGGAATTCATGAAGCTTAAGCCACCCACTTTTGACGGTTGTGGTGACCCCAAGAGGCTAGCCATTGGATCAGCAAGATGAAGGACTTGCTGAGAGTGATGGGTTCGAAGGAGAACCAGAAACTTCACCACGTGTAATACCCCTCACCACTAACACGATATAATCTCTCACGTAGCAATAAATAAAACGTCTCGTAGCGGAAAATAAATAACAAATACAAACTCACTCGGGTGTCACCGGCCATTACTCGCCCTTGCGAGCAACGTAGCCAAACCACATCCAACTTCCAAAATAAACAAACTGCTAACCGCAGTGATAACGAGAAACTCCTATACATCATACTAAGTCCATAACCATAAACATCGACAAGTGAGCGACTACCCAATCCTGAATACACAACCTTACCATGATACAATTCACCATCTTCATTGCTATACAACATCTCCAGTTACCCTGTTCCTGCTCTTCAGCTCCGACAATGGTCAACAACCTGAAATGGTGTAGTATCAGCGATAGACGCTGAGTATGCCGGGCCTGGACCCTAGTGGTCACTTGTCATTTTAACCATCTTATTATTAGATTGGTTTCATGCTTTTCTTTTTACAGTTATAACCAAAACTGAAGCATAAATGTATAGTATATATAATCAACCATCCAAATATCCATAAACTTTTAACCATCCATCCAATCCAAACATCCATTTAATATTCCATACAATCATTTATATATCGAACGTATCGAGTAATAACAATATAATGTACAATGTACATTCGCCGTAGCGTACAGTTCTCATATTTAATTTACCTTAGCCTTGTAGGCTCCATCCAACCATCAACACACAATGAAATAACCACAAGTATAACCAATGAACAACAAAGCGAAACAACGAGAATAATAAACAAGTATTTAGTCTCGTCCATGGTATTGTTCGCCACTGTATAAGTCTCAATTGTTTTAGTTGTTCAGTTATACCTAGTGACAATGTCTCGTTAAAACGACATGTCTCTAGTTACCCATATATTATGGCGGGTCACCCACGGCAGTAGCCACTCCAACGGTAGAGTCTCCGACCAACGAGCCATTCTAGCTCACGGGAAATTTTCTTGATACTTACGGACCCGTACGCGGACATCCTGGTATCGTTTTTGTGATCACAGCGCGCACCAAGAGCCACATCCTCTTGGCTTTACTTCCATTCCATTAATTAATTAATTATATCATCGCATCGCATTACCAAATTTTCTAACACAGCAGACTAAGGTCATTAGTCCAATCCGGAGTCTGTAAACTCGGGATCCAGTGCTAGATACAAGAGCGGCGTATAGAAAGGCCAATGCTCCGTATAAAAGTCTCAGATAATATGTATATGTTATTATCATAGTGCTACAACGTTTTACTTACGTTCCTTATATTTCATATAAGATAGCACCATAGCCGCTAGTTCGTTTTATATATAGGTTCATATATACGAACCAATACTGTTAACTCAACAACAGTAAATGATAAGCAGCTATAAATATACAGTTCATGCATATTAATTATCACATTCAGACAAACAATCTTATCACAGATCACACAACAACATACAAGTTATATCAACCAAATCCGAGCCCAAGGAGCAACCTTAGGACAACTCGGATCAAACCCCTTTACATACCGTTCACCCTGATTGTATTACGGTGGAGTATGAATCAGCAAGATCCTATGCTCCGTGTAGTCCGCTAGCTCGTCGAGCGTCTTGTCAGAGGTACAATCTAAACGGTAATAAACTATAAGTCAGTCTCCATGACTAACTACATCCGGTATCTCCGAATAATAAGTAACCCCGACAGTTCACCCCTGTTTTCTACAGTTGTTCGTTACGGGTTTCTCTAAAACAGTCGGTTTTGTTACTTATAACGCGTACGTCATAATATTTCAACTGTTAAGTTTAATTCACTATTTCCTTTTTAATCTTATCCACCATCTAGTTTAGGTACGTAACCCATAGTTGCATGTATGCATGCATGATTATATTATATTATATTCTTTTTCTTATTGTATCATTTATTTTATTGTATTCTCTTTCGTATTGTTTTATTTTCCCACCATCCTTCATAATTCGACATGTTGTATAATCCCTTTATCTTTAGCAAATAATATTTGCTTCCAAAACTCATAACTTATAGTTCGTAACTATATTTTTTTTAATAACCACCACCATTAAATCATATGGTTTCCAACCAAAATATATATCCACCTTATATACATTATCCTTGTGTATGTATATATTTACCACGTAGGTAATTCCCATGAGTTTAATAAACTCTTATATCATATGTTACATTTTATCATCTTATGTTAGATGATTATTCCCATTAGTTGTATTGTACAACTTATATTAAGATTGTTATCCTAATATTATGTAACATTTTATGTTGTACATTTACAACTCCTAAGGTTCATTCCATAAACACCTTAGTTTATAAATCCCATTTATTTATAGTTTGTCACATTATTTTATGTGAGTACCCTTCCTTATATTAATTCCATCTAAACCATATCATTGTCATAACATTTATAACATTATAGACCTTAGTCTAAAATTCATTTTCAACTCTTATTAACCGGTATAGCCCTTAACTTATTTAAATTCCGTTTTGACCACATAACATTTGTAATGTTATACCATTCTAATATCATATATGATATTTTATTCCCTTTAATTATTCCTATAGTTTTTATACAAAACTATTCATATTGCCTCTAGGCATAGAAAACTTATACTTCTCCGTAAACAAATTTCCTTTTTACAAAATCACCCCTTTCTTATTACCATGTTATATATTCCATTTAATATAACATTTCTAACTTATGAAAGAGTATAACCTATGGTTATTTTTGTAAATTCCGAACAGCCCTTGTGCTATTCTACAATTGCCATTTGGCCCTATTTATAACATATAGTTTTACCATATCATAAAAATCATATCTTATACACATATCTCAATAGATACTCTTATATAATTCTAAAAATCACCAAATTCCACCAAAGGGTTATAAATATCCTTATTAACCCATATATTTTCGATATTTACCATTCCACCATCTATTTTTCCCCAAAGTGTCATAATGACATAATAACTATATATTTACATATATAGTTTATTTTAATTCCAAAATCCACCAAATAAATTCCTAAAAATTCTTAATAGCCCATGGGTGTTTTAAAATACCATTGTACACCCTTTATTTTTGGTAATAACATATTTACCACATATGTTATAAAAATATTACCATTAAATACATAACTTATTATAAAACCTTAAATAAGTTATCTAACTTATTTATTTTGGTCAAAACCTAGCACATGGTCAATGTTGACCTCCTTAATATTTCCTTGACCACCAATTCCTTATAATTACGGTTTGCACCCAAACTTTCTAGAAATCACCATTTAACCCCAAAACTTTATAAAATCTTATAAACTTTATTTTAACTCCTTTTTAACTCTAATTTTCGGCTTTATTTTTCTAAAGTCCCTAAATTTAATTTAATTACACTATAACCCCTTATTCATTTCGGTAATAATTATATACCACCTAAGCTTAAATAAAAGCTTGTAAATGCATAAATAAAATGGCCTAAAATACATGGCCTTATTACAAACATTGTCTTGCAAAATAAATTACACATAAATGTCCCAAAAATACATATAAATTTCGGCCTCACCATATAATTTTCATTTATTTACCAAACTTCCACACAATGTCTTAAATTTGACATTTATGCTTGTTTAATTAGTTATAAAATTTATTAAACCATTCCTTAAACATTTTAAGGTCAAACAAGACCTTATTTTACCTCTTCACTCACGGCAATTAATATACACACACTTAAACTTGTGTTAATGTATCAAGTTAAGGTTTTAAGTGATTTATACCTTGATTTAGCTTAGGTAAAGCCTTGTTTGGGTTCGCCACCTTAAGGAGAAATTCTCCACAGCTTGTTTTACATGTTTTCAACAGAAACCAAGGCCTAGTTAGTCTCCAAGAAAGATCTAACCATAAGAAGTAATTTAATGTAAGATTTAAGGCAAAAATCACCTTAAGAATGCAAGGAGAGTTCAAGATGGTTTCGACCTGAATCAAACACACCACAAGGTGTTAGATCTACTATATTGACATAGGAAATAGCTAGATCTCAACAAGCTGCCTTGTTATTAGGTTTTACCTTGGAAAAATGCCTTAAAAGAGGGTATTTCCTTTGGATCTCGGTCATCCTTGCTCCAAATGGCTAACCAACTGATTCCACATGAAAAGGAGAAAAATGAGGCTATGACCAAAGTTTCACAGCCGAACTTGAAGGGAATCAAAAGTTATGAGCTTAAAGCACATTTTTACCTTAAAATGAGATTTTGAGCAACCTTGGTCTCTAAACTTGTTTCATTCGAATTTGATTGATTTTATAACCTTAGAACACTGAGAATAAGCCATAGGAACTGATTAGTCACGAGATCTAAGCATAGGTGGTGAAGAGATGAAGAAAAAGAGCCAAAAACAAGCCTTAAACCATTAATTCGAAGCTTAGAAGTTAGGTTTACCTTCCCAACTGAAGAAGTTCGGTTGAGAGAGCTTGGGAGAGCTTGGAGGAGCTGCTTCACCGAAATGAATGCAGCTAGGAGAGAGAGAGTGACTAGAATGGCTAATATTTGATTGAAAATGCATTATTGATTAGTTTATTGTCTCATTATTGGAGGTGACTCATCAAAGAGATAAGGAGGGGACATGGGGTCGGCTGATTGAAGAGAAAGGAAGGCTCCCACGAATTGAGGCTTGATTGATCAAATAATGGAGCCTAAAGTGAGTGTATAAACTAATAAAAGGCAAAAGTAGCCTTAATTTAAGGAGACTTATTTAAGTCTTGTTTATTGTATTGGAAGTGACGAAATTTGACTCCCCAGCCTGTGTATGTCGACCTCATGTGGTCCAAGGGGTCAAACTTTGACCTCTTGACCATTCTTAGTCAATGTTGACTCAAGCGGGCCCCCTTTTAGGGTTTTATTAATATTTTAATATTAAATTTGTAAAAATTTGTAAATTTCTGGAATTAAATTCCTAATATCATATAATATGATATTTTATTATATTTAAAGGTATTTATAACCTTTTAGCCCATTTAAAACCAATTTAGAAGGCGATTACACAAAAACGTGCTTTAAGGAGTTTTAGTGCACATTTTGTGTCGCAAGGTGTTTCTGGGCTTGGTTTTCTTTGACAACGGTTTTGTTGTGTTCCTTACATGATATTTGATCATGGTATCAAATTTTATATCATTTAGAGGTCATTAGATTTTTAAGGTTTCTTAGAGCACCTTTTTGCCCCTTTTGACCCTGAAGCATGAAAGTGCTTGTTCTTTGTGTTGGAGTGTTGCCCAACAATTGTAATATGTTTAGTAATGTGTTAATATGCTTAGGAAAAATTTTTAGGTCCTAAGTAGTTCATTTGGGTATTTATTTACCCTTAACAGTCAAAGGGTGCAACATCTTGTTTTATGTTGACCACTGTTGTTCTCAGTTGACTTTTAAGGCATGTTTAGGCCTTAATTAATATGATTAAATATTTAATCCATGTTTTATAAGTTTGGGGTATTTCAATCTACCCCCCTTAAAAAGACTTCGTCCCGAAGTCTCTTAATCAAATAGGTAAGTATATAAATGTATAACTACCCATTATTCCCATAATGTATATCTATGTGATATATCACACACATCGTATTGCGCTTATACAGCACATAGCCATCACGTTGTGGCGTTAGTTCATCATATATGGATATAGGTGATCCATCAGCACCATTATTTCCTATCAGTTCTACAAGTCCTGACAACCTTCCTGAGGTGTCCATAACGTTCCATTGTTCCACATTCCATATCTAATGATTCATTTCGTATCTAGGCGATACCATATGTAATCATTCTATAAACAATATGAATACATATCACAAATAGCATAAGAAAGTTACACACTGGTGTACATACAACATTCAACAGTATCTCGTAAGATACATACATACCAATGCACATCACACACAAAAAACCAAACAACGCACGCCCCGCGTATCAACCATAACCACAAAACCAATTCACTGTATGCCATGCATACGAAAAATTCACTATCACATACAACAAACAAACCTCGTATGCCCCGCACACCACCAATTCTTTGTATGCAATGCATACAAACAAAAATTTAGTGCACACATGTGCACAGCCAAGAGGCTCTACCCCCCTTAAAAAGGGTTACGCCCCCGTACCCCACAAGTATACAACAGCCGCTCAACAAGGAGCGCTGGATACTTGGCTCTCAAAGAGTTCTCCAACTCGTGGATTATCCTCATATCAGAGAGACGGGTATGACTCTAGCCCTTCAGGGTTCCACAATATATAAAAGGTGAGGCACTGATCTTTTGTGCTCTCTCCCAATTCATTCTTGGGCCCACTCGCTCCGTATGAGGTGTAGACCCATGAACAAGGCTCAATTTGCCTTTTTTTTTTCATTGCTGTGAATCCACTGGTTTGGATCACTAGCATATATGCGTGTGTCTTTCTCACTGACATTCAGTTGAGGTAATATGACATTGGCTACTGTTAGTACTTAGTGCTCTTTGCACTTGTCTTTGTAATACTAAGACGTACCAGCCTATATGTCCAAAGATGATGTTTGTCATCCATGTCTCCTGGGTTTGTTCCAGAGTAACACACTGTTGTAGTTATTTTTTTTTTCACACTCTTGTTGATATCCACTTTATCTTTCTGCATTCCCATTAGATTAATAACTGCACGAGTGCAATACCAAAACACTCAGTCATACAGAGTGCAGAGGCGTAAACGCTCAACAGCTAATATCCAATGAGGCAAATAGAAAAGATGTGCGAATTATCCTGTGAGTGGTACATTCCGAATCCACTGTTCCTTGAGCAAGGTTTCTGCTATCATATAGCTTTATCTTTTCTCCTTGCGTAGTCACGTTTATGTCATATCATCTGGTAGATTTCCTCTGGATTGCAAGCATTGCTGATCCTTATGAGGATTCTACATATTTTCGTCCATAATGGGTTTTCTTTTTTTTTTGGGTTCTGTCCTTAAATGTTCCTGTCTTCTCTGTATACTGTACTGTTCTCTGTTGAAGGTTCTTTTTTTTTTTTAGCCGTTGGTTTAACTGCGGCTCTTCTCGTCCATCTTCGAGGTAATATGTCTTACTGTCCGTAGAATGGAGTTGACTACTTCTCGTTCCTAACACTACTTGTCTACTTGCATGGGGTACCGTACTGATACATTACTACTTACCCGACTAACTATAAATAAGTCTGTCAGGCCCACATGCTCCTAACGGAGTGCGGTCGTCCCATCTCGTTTAGTAAACTGGTAATGTCTGTCACACGGTTGTTGTGAAGTATTCTTTTGTCAATCTCCCTTTGATGGATATCCTTTTTTTCTTTTTCTTCTTCTCTTCCTCTTCTGTTTTCTCTTTTTGCTTGTTTTTTTTGTAATAGTTCCTGTTATCAGTTATCCTGTAATAAGTGCTATGCCTTTGTGGCAACCGTGGTAATTGTATCATAGACTGGTATTATTCAACTCGGTGTAAGTAAAATCCGTGCTATATTAGCAAACTTGTTTCTCCCTTTTTTTTGTCATTGAGTACAACACATTTTCCTTTTCTCCCTGTTTTTTTTATCATATCTCATCCATAGTTCATATTGTCCCTCATCCATGTAATTGGATGTATTGCAGATTGCATAATTTGAGCAACTTGGCTCTTCACTCCCAACCATCCTCACTGACGGTGGTGCATCTACAAAGGGTATGCTTGTCCATGAGGACTAAACATTCATCACTGGTAGTGATTAGCATTAAATGCCGGTATACACTGTTGGTATTTGGCTAATAAGCCATGTCTGAAATTCCCAACAATAAACTGGTGTGGTTTACATCACAGTGGTTGTATAATTTCCCAGTTGTGTGTTGGACTAACGGTCCTTCCAAGGTTGCATGGGTTTCTAATCTCAAGGTTTGTATGAAAAAGTTTGAAAAACTTTTTTTTTATAAAAGGTTAAAAAGTAGTAGTTGTTGTAGTTGCATTTGCAGTAGTTGTTACTGTTGCTGTCGCTGCACTTGCTGTAGCAAGTGCGCAAGGCAGATGGAAATTTCAGTGGTTTTCTTGTCATAGCGCTTGCAATAGCAAGTGCGCCATGCAGGTGGAAATTCTGGTTCAGTAATTCCTGGTCTCATTGACTCTTCGTCATTTAAGTATAGGCTACATGATAATGTAAGCATTAACATCCTGTTCCTATATATCCGTCAGGTTTACAGCTTATTGGTACTAAGTACACACATCTAATCCCAAAGTCTTACACAAAAGGCGAGTGGTCAATGACACACTCCCACATACTTGTAACATAAATCTGTCTAACATCCGAGGTAAGTACACAACATAGTAAATAAGCAAAGTCTTCCACCAGCGGTCTCATGGAGTTAGGGCACTCATGCCCTATCTACTCCCTTGCCTTTAGGCTCCAGCATCAATAGGTGTCTGGCCATCCTGACCACCTCGTAGTACTCCAGATCCTCCAGCTGAGGTCTTCTGAGTATTCTTTGGTGGTCCTGTAATTACGGCTCTCTGGGTTCATCCAGCATCGAATCCTCTATGGCCCTCTTTGCAGCCCGACACTCGACTTTGCGGCCTTCGCATCGACCCCAGGATGGTCTTTCCCACAACGCTTACAGTAAAAATGGCGCGGGGTGTCTGGTGCCTAATGGTAGTAATTAAGTTTAAGTTAAATATGATAAAGGTTAAGGTCACAATTCAATTTAAGAGGTAGGTGTTCTCACCCTTAGAAGGTGCGGTCTCAGAGGCTTACCATCATAGCTGGGCCGGTCAACTGAAGGGGGCTCTTTCCCTTTCTTCCCGTGACCCTGCGCCCTTTCTTTTTAAAGACTTCCTGTTTATTTCGGGTCAGTATCTGTAAGGTATTTAATGGTAAATAATTGATGGGATAAGTCCTTACTTTCCCTTTCTGGCTTCCTTGGAGATGCTCCTCCACCCTCAGACTCTCCTCAGGGTTCTTCCTTTTTTTGCCCCTAGAGTCTCTTCCCGAGTCTGGAGTGTTAGCTCCGTCCTCGAGGCAGCCTCATAACACTCCTGGAATCTCCTTGGTAAGTTCTCACAAAGTTAATTGGTAATGTAGTAAGTAAAGAATCTTATGGCTTTCATGTTGGTACTGGGATGGTAGTGTAGAGGGTAGCACCCATCGCCATCTGAATGCGAAATAATAATCCTCCCCGGAACTTCTCGACCTTCACGGTCTCTGAGTAATCCACACCGGGAATGAAGTCCAGCTGACCAATGAATCGAGCGTAATACTCATCCACGGTCAGACCTCCTTGGGTCAGTGTTCGACCCCAGGCGCTTCTTCTGTTCGAGATGTGCTGGGTAGTACTTCCCTCTCAGCAACTCGACAAAGGCAGCCCACGAAAAGTCGGGCGTAGCCAGGTGATGGTCCTTGACCAACCTCCACCAAGTGCTGGCTGCATCCTTCAGATGGAAAGCAGCAGTGGCGACCTTCTTGTCGTCAGGTACTTGTAAAGCTTCGTAGGCCTTCTCATGTTCAACAATGTAACGTCCAAAGCTACGGGGTCTGTTTCCCCGGAATATGTAGGTGGTCGGGTCTCGCCAACTGACTTCAGGCAGTTCGTTTCCCTGGGCTGTGGCGGGTGGGCTGGTGCTCCTCCTATCTAAGTACCCAGCTGTGCAAGAACGGCTGCAACCGTCTCAGCAACTCCTGTAATGCCGGGGTCACCGCCGCCACCTCTTCCAGTACCACGCCCTCTAGTTCCACCAGACATCTGTAGTACAGTATGTCACATAAATACTCGGTAAATTACCGTACACAACCAATAGATATCAAGTTGCCTTAAGGCTAACCTGTCACGCAATTTGCGTTACTAGACACAGTATCTTTCTAAGACGAATCGTCTCGTACCTCCCAAATGTTTCCCATAATTTCCCAAGTCCTAAGCTCACTGTCTTAACCTATTATCTCGTCATCAGAGCGGTACTCCGCTCTGATACCACTTTTGTAACACCCCTCACCACTAACACGATATAATCTCTCACGTAGCAATAAATAAAACGTCTCGCAGCGGAAAATAAATAACAAATACAAACTCACTCGGGTGTCACCGGCCATTACTCGCCCATGCGAGCAACGTAGCCAAACCACATCCAACTTCCAAAATAAACAAACTGCTAACCGCAGTGATAACGAGAAACTCCTATACATCATACTAAGTCCATAACCATAAACATCGACAAGTGAGCGACTACCCAATCCTGAATACACAACCTTACCATGATACAATTCACCATCTTCATTGCTATACAACATCTCCAGTTACCCTGTTCCTGCTCTTCAGCTCCGACAATGGTCAACAACCTGAAATGGTGTAGTATCAGCGATAGACGCTGAGTATGCCGGGCCTGGACCCTAGTGGTCACTTGTCATTTTAACCATCTTATTATTAGATTGGTTTCATGCTTTTCTTTTTACAGTTATAACCAAAACTGAAGCATAAATGTATAGTATACATAATCAACCATCCAAATATCCATAAACTTTTAACCATTCCAATCCAAACATCCATTTAATATTCCATACAATCATTTATATATCGAACGTATCGAGTAATAACAATATAATGTACAATGTACATTCGCCGTAGCGTACAGTTCTCATATTTAATTTACCTTAGCCTTGTAGGCTCCATCCAACCATCAACACACAATGAAATAACCACAAGTATAACCAATGAACAACAAAGCGAAACAACGAGAATAATAAACAAGTATTTAGTCTCGTCCATGGTATTGTTCGCCACTGTATAAGTCTCAATTGTTTTAGTTGTTCAGTTATACCTAGTGACAATGTCTCGTTAAAACGACATGTCTCTAGTTACCCATATATTATGGCGGGTCACCCACGGCAGTAGCCACTCCAACGGTAGAGTCTCCGACCAACGAGCCATTCTAGCTCACGGGAAATTTTCTTGATACTTACGGACCCGTACGCGGACATCCTGGTATCGTTTTTGTGATCACACGCGCACCAAGAGCCACATCCTCTTGGCTTTACTTCCATTCCATTAATTAATTAATTATACCATCGCATCGCATTACCAAATTTTCTAACACAGCAGACTAAGGTCATTAGTCCAATCCGGAGTCTGTAAACTCGGGATCCAGTGCTAGATACAAGAGCGGCGTATAGAAAGGCCAATGCTCCGTATAAAAGTCTCAGATAATATGTATATGTTATTATCATAGTGCTACAACGTTTTACTTACGTTCCTTATATTTCATATAAGATAGCACCATAGCCGCTAGTTCGTTTTATATATAGGTTCATATATACGAACCAATACTGTTAACTCAACAACAGTAAATGATAAGCAGCTATAAATATACAGTTCATGCATATTAATTATCACATTCAGACAAACAATCTTATCACAGATCACACAACAACATACAAGTTATATCAACCAAATCCGAGCCCAAGGAGCAACCTTAGGACAACTCGGATCAAACCCCTTTACATACCGTTCACCCTGATTGTATTACGGTGGAGTATGAATCAGCAAGATCCTATGCTCCGTGTAGTCCGCTAGCTCGTCGAGCGTCTTGTCAGAGGTACAATCTAAACGGTAATAAACTATAAGTCAGTCTCCATGACTAACTACATCCGGTATCTCCGAATAATAAGTAACCCCGACAGTTCACCCCTGTTTTCTACAGTTGTTCGTTACGGGTTTCTCTAAAACAGTCGGTTTTGTTACTTATAACGCGTACGTCATAATATTTCAACTGTTAAGTTTAATTCACTATTTCCTTTTTAATCTTATCCACCATCTAGTTTAGGTACGTAACCCATAGTTGCATGTATGCATGCATGATTATATTATATTATATTCTTTTTCTTATTGTATCATTTATTTTATTGTATTCTCTTTCGTATTGTTTTATTTTCCCACCATCCTTCATAATTCGACATGTTGTATAATCCCTTTATCTTTAGCAAATAATATTTGCTTCCAAAACTCATAACTTATAGTTCGTAACTATATTTTTTTTAATAACCACCACCATTAAATCATATGGTTTCCAACCAAAATATATATCCACCTTATATACATTATCCTTGTGTATGTATATATTTACCACGTAGGTAATTCCCATGAGTTTAATAAACTCTTATATCATATGTTACATTTTATCATCTTATGTTAGATGATTATTCCCATTAGTTGTATTGTATTGTACAACTTATATTAAGATTGTTATCCTAATATTATGTAACATTTTATGTTGTACATTTACAACTCCTAAGGTTCATTCCATAAACACCTTAGTTTATAAATCCCATTTATTTATAGTTTGTCACATTATTTTATGTGAGTACCCTTCCTTATATTAATTCCATCTAAACCATATCATTGTCATAACATTTATAACATTATAGACCTTAGTCTAAAATTCATCTTTCAACTCTTATTAACTCGGTATAGCCCTTAACTTATTTAAATTCCGTTTTGACCACATAACATTATGTAATGTTATACCACATAATATCATATATGATATTTTATTCCCTTTAATTTATTCCTATAGTTTTTATACAAAACTATCTCATATTGCCTCATAGGCATATATTAAACCTTATACTTTCCGTAAACCATTTTCCTTTGTTTACAAAATCACCCCTTTCTTTTACCATGTTATATATACCATTTAATATAACATTTCTAACTTATGAAAGAGTATAACCTATGGTTATTTTTTGTAAATTCCGAACAGCCCTTGTGCTATTCTACAATTGCCATTTGGCCCTATTTATAACATATAGTTTTACCATATCATAAAAATCATATCTTATACACATATCTCAATAGATACTCTTATATAATTCTAAAAATCACCAAATTCCACCAAAGGGTTATAAATATCCTTATTAACCCATATATTTTCGATATTTACCATTCCACCATCTATTTTTCCCCAAAGTGTCATAATGACATAATAACTATATATTTACATATATAGTTTATTTTAATTCCAAAATCCACCAAATAAATTCCTAAAAATTCTTAATAGCCCATGGGTGTTTTAAAATACCATTGTACACCCTTTATTTTTGGTAATAACATATTTACCACATATGTTATAAAAATATTACCATTAAATACATAACTTATTATAAAACCTTAAATAAGTTATCTAACTTATTTATTTTGGTCAAAACCTAGCACATGGTCAATGTTGACCTCCTTAATATTTCCTTGACCACCAATTCCTTATAATTACGGTTTGCACCCAAACTTTCTAGAAATCACCATTTAACCCCAAAACTTTATAAAATCTTATAAACTTTATTTTAACTCCTTTTTAACTCTAATTTTCGGCTTTATTTTTCTAAAGTCCCTAAATTTAATTTAATTACACTATAACCCCTTATTCATTTCGGTAATAATTATATACCACCTAAGCTTAAATAAAAGCTTGTAAATGCATAAATAAAATGGCCTAAAATACATGGCCTTATTACAAACATTGTCTTGCAAAATAAATTACACATAAATGTCCCAAAAATACATATAAATTTCGGCCTCACCATATAATTTTCATTTATTTACCAAACTTCCACACAATGTCTTAAATTTGACATTTATGCTTGTTTAATTAGTTATAAAATTTATTAAACCATTCCTTAAACATTTTAAGGTCAAACAAGACCTTATTTTACCTCTTCACTCACGGCAATTAATATACACACACTTAAACTTGTGTTAATGTATCAAGTTAAGGTTTTAAGTGATTTATACCTTGATTTAGCTTAGGTAAAGCCTTGTTTGGGTTCGCCACCTTAAGGAGAAATTCTCCACAGCTTGTTTTACATGTTTTCAACAGAAACCAAGGCCTAGTTAGTCTCCAAGAAAGATCTAACCATAAGAAGTAATTTAATGTAAGATTTAAGGCAAAATCACCTTAAGAATGCAAGGAGAGTTCAAGATGGTTTCGACCTGAATCAAACCACCACAAGGTGTTAGATCTACTATATTGACATAGGAAATAGCTAGATCTCAACAAGCTGCCTTGTTATTAGGTTTTACCTTGGAAAAATGCCTTAAAAGAGGGTATTTCTTTTGGATCTCGGCCATCCTTGCTCCAAATGGCTAACCAACTGATTCCACATGAAAAGGAGAAGAAAATGAGGCTATGACCAAAGTTTCACAGCCGAACTTGAAGGGAATAAAAAGTTATGAGCTTAAAGCACATTTTTACCTTAAAATGAGATTTTGAGCAACCTTGGTCTCTAAACTTGTTTCATTCGAATTTTATTGATTTTATAACCTTAGAACACTGAGAATAAGCCATAGGAACTGATTAGTCACGAGATCTAAGCATAGGTGGTGAAGAGATGAAGAAAAAGAGCCAAAAACAAGCCTTAAACCATTAATTCGAAGCTTAGAAGTTAGGTTTACCTTCCCAACTGAAGTTCGGTTGATAGAGCTTGGGAGAGCTTGGAGGAAGCTGCTTCACCGAAATGAATGCAGCTAGGAGAGAGAGAGTGACTAGAATGGCTAATATTTGATTGAAAATGCATTATTGATTAGTTTATTGTCTCATTATTGGAGGTGACTCATCAAAGAGATAAGGAGGGGACATGGGGTCGGATGATTGAAGAGAAAGGAAGGCTCCCACGAATTGAGGCTTGATTGATCAAATAATGGAGCCTAAAGTGAGTGTATAAACTAATAAAAGGCAAAAGTAGCCTTAATTTAAGGAGACTTATTTAAGTCTTGTTTATTGTATTGGAAGTGACGAAATTTGACTCCCCCAGCCTGTGTATGTCGACCTCATGTGGTCCAAGGGGTCAAACTTTGACCTCTTGACCATTCTTAGTCAATGTTGACTTAAGCGGGCCCCCTTTTAGGGTTTTATTAATATTTTAATATTAAATTTGTAAAAATTTGTAAATTTCTGGAATTAAATTCCTAATATCATATAATATGATATTTTATTATATTTAAAGGTATTTATAACCTTTTAGCCCATTTAAAACCAATTTAGAAGGTGATTACACAAAAACGTGCTTTAAGGAGTTTTAGTGCACATTTTGTGTCGCAAGGTGTTTCTGGGCTTGGTTTTCTTTGACAACGGTTTTGTTGTGTTCCTTACATGATATTTGATCATGGTATCAAATTTTATATCATTTAGAGGTCATTAGATTTTTAAGGTTTCTTAGAGCACCTTTTTGCCCTTTTTGACCCTGAAGCATGAAAGTGCTTGTTCTTTGTGTTGGAGTGTTGCCCAACAATTTTAATATGTTTAGTAATGTGTTAATATGCTTAGGAAAAATTTTTAGGTCCTAAGTAGTTCATTTGGGTATTTATTTATCCTTAACAGTCAAAGGGTGCAACATCTTGTTTTATGTTGACCATTGTTGTTCTCAGTTGATTTTTAAGGCATGTTTAGGCCTTAATTAATATGATTAAATATTTAATCCATGTTTTATAAGTTTGGGGTATTTCACCACGTACCTCTTCAAGGGGGAGGGGAAGGAGTGGTGGAAGATGGTGATGGGTAAGCACCTTCAACCATGGACCTGGGAGCAGTTCTGCTTGGAGTTTAGTAAACAGTTCTACCCGGATGCCTATAAGAACCAGAAGATCAACGAGTACAACCAACTGCGCCAAGGCAGGGATATGAAAGTTGAGGAGTATGTGAGGAAGTTTGTCACCCTCTAAAAGTACGCACCAGAGCCTGATGAGCATAGGAAGGCCAGGAAGTTCGAGAGCGGACTGAGGCCGGACATCAGGTCCGCTGTGACACCTCTACGTCACTGGACCTTCAGAGACGTGGCGGATGTTGCATTGTTGGTAGAGGCTGACATCAGGGGTAGGCAGTCTGGCAGAGACCAGAAGGGGAAGTGGCGAGCGGACGAGTCTTGGAAGAAGGAGTCTGCTCCCCCTTAAAAGAAGCAGCCTTATGGAGACCATCGAGGAGCTTCATCGTCTTCGTCGTCTAGGGCGAAGTATGGATCTTGTGGTCACTTTCATCTTGGTAGGGAGTGCTACAAGAAGACGAGGGCCTGCTTTAAGTGCAGGTTAATGGAGAATAGGATTGCTCAGTGTCCCCATGCGTATGGAAGAAACTCAGGAGGCAGAGGTACCAGCTCAAATTTAGGGGCGAGTTCCGATCAGAAGAAGCCTCAGACTCAGGCCCACGTTTATGCTATGGCAGGATAGCGTGATTGTGCTAGTGATCGCATCGTCTCAAGTATCCTCCAGATCCATTCTCAGGATGTGTTTTTTTGTTTGATTTTGGGGTGACACATTCATTTATATTTTCTAACTTAATGGGTAGTCTGGGTTGTCTACTGGGCCTAATGATATTGATTTGTGTGTGAGTAGCCCTTTGGGCGGTGTTGTGCCTTGTGTACTTGACTCTTTGTGTAGAGCTTGTCCCGTAGTGGTTCGGGACAAGACCTTTTATGCTAACCTCATCCCGATGTAGATGGCCTGTTTTGATGTGATCTTGGGCTTGGATTGGCTAGAAGAGCACCATGCCCATATAGAATGTGTAGTGAGAAGAGTAGTATTTAGCTGTCGGGAGAGCCCTGCTTCATTTTTTCTGAGAATTTAGTCCCTTGCTCGCCTGTGTTGGTGTCGGCGATGTAGGCAACCAGCTTCTTGAGGAAGGGCTGACAGGGATTCCTGTGTTATCTGTCTGAGATTCACGAGGGATCCAGCTTGGAGAGCATCTGATTGTTAGAGAGTTTCCTGAGGTCTTCCAGGACGACGTGCCAGAACTTCTACCAAACCGTGAGGTGGAGTTCTCTATTGACCTAGCGCCAGGGACTCAGCCCATCTCTAGGGCCCCTACCGTATGAGTCTAGCGGAGCTGAATGAGCTGAAGGTTCAGCTGCAGGAGTTGCTAGATAAGGGCTTCATTTGTCCTAGTGTGTCACCTTGGAGAGCGGCAGTACTGTTTGTGAAGAAGAAAGATGGTACCTTCAGGTTTTGCATCGACTATAGGGAGTTGAACAAGGTGACCATCAAGAATCGCTATCCTCTACCCCGTATTGATGATCTGTTCGACCAGCTGGCGGGCGTCGTAGTGTTTTCTAAGATAGATCTTCGTTCAGGCTATCATCAATTGAGGATTAAGGCCAAGGATGTGCCAAAGTCCACCTTTAGGACTCATTATGGTCACTACAAGTTCTTAGTCATGCCATTCGGGTTGACTAATGCTCTGCCAGTATTTATGGACATGATGAACTGGGTCTTCAAGCCCTATTTGGATCAATTTGTAGTCATTTTCATAGACGACATCTTGGTGTATTCCAAGAGTGCAGAGGAGCACTTGAGGATCGTTCTGCAGAAGCTGAGGGAGCGTGAGTTGTATGCTAAGCTAAAGAAGTGTGAATTTTAGCTGGATCGAGTAGTTTTCTTGGGACATGTACTTTCGAAGGACGATATCTCAGTGAATCCTAAGAAGATTAGAGCTGTGATGGAGTGGGCGAGGCCCACGAATGTTGCTGAGATTTATAGTTTCCTGGGGTTAGCAGGCTACTACAGGAAGTTCGTAAAGGGGTTTTCTAAGATTGTATCCCTGTTGACCCGCCTATTGAGGAAGGAGGTCAAGTATGAGTGGAGCAAGGCGTGCGAGCAGAGCTTTCAGGAGGTTAAGAAGAGAGTGACTACCGCTCATATTCTGACATTGCCATCAGGGACTGGATGTGTCTTGATGCAGTAGGGTAAGGTAATGACTTATGGCTCTCGTCAGCTTAAGCCATATGAGAAGAACTACCCTACCCACGATCTTGAGTTGGCGGCTGTTGTGCTTGCGCTGAAGATATGGAGGCATTATCTATATGGAGCATCGTTTAAGGTTTACACGGATCACAAGAGTCTCAAGTATCTGTTCACTCAGAAGGAGCTGAACTTGAGACAGAAGAGGTGGTTGGAGCTATTTCACGACTATGACTTGGAGATTCTTTACCATCCCGGTAGAGCAAATGTAGTAGCTGACACGTTGAGTCTAAGAGGTGCTCCAGGCGTTGCTTATGCCTTGTCTAGAGTTCAGAGATCGGCTATGGAGTTATAGCGTATGGGCGTCTGGGTGATCAGGTCAGACTGTGTAGGGATGATTGCGGCATTGCAGGTTCAGTCTTTGTTGGTTGACATGATCAGGGTCGATCAGAAGTCAGATTCTGAGTTGTGTCGAATCCGTGAGAGGTTATCCGCTGATCAGGAGTCGGACTTCAGGGTGTTTGATTATGGTTGTCTTCGATTCAGGGACAGAGTGTGTGTGCCAGCTGACACAACTCTTCGTAGAGAGATTATGTAGGAGGCCCATGGAGCTCCATACTCGGTACACCTAGGAGGTGTAAAGATGTACCGGGATCTCAAGGAGTCTTTTTGGTGGTCTGGGATGAAGAGGGATATCTTAGAGTTTGTTTCAAGATGTCAGACCTGCCAGTAGGTGAAGGCTGAGCACCAGAGACCGGTTGGTCTACTTCAGCCCCTTCCCATTCCTGAGTGGGAGTGGGAGAGTGTGGGGATGGACTTCGTGATGGGACTGCCTAGGACTCTTTCGGGTTTTGATATTGTGTGGGTGATAGTCGACTGACTAATGAAGTATGCTCATTTTCTGCCAGTTAGGAAGACTTTCAGTTTAGAGCGTTTGGCCCGTTTATACCTCGATGAGATAGTTAGACTTCATGGTGTTCCTACTTCCATAGTATCCGATCGAGATCCACGGTTTGTATCGAGATTTTGGCGTAGTCTGCATAAGGCCTTTGGTACGAGCCTATCGTTCAGTTCAGCTGACCATCCTCAGTCGGATGGCCAGACAAAAAGGACGAATCAGGTCTTGGAGGACATGTTACGCGTATGTGTACTGGATTTTGGAGGTAGCTGGGATCAGCATGTGACTCTGATTGAGTTCGCCTACAACAACAACTTTCAGGCGAGCATCGGTATGGCTCCGTTTGAGGCATTTTATGGTAGGAGGTGTAGGTCTCCCATCTGTTGGGACGACCTGAAGGAGAGAGTTTTGGTCAGACCTGAGCTGGTTTAGGGTGCAGTAGAAAAAATCAGGATGATTCAAGAGCATCTGTTAGTTGCTTAGAGTAGGCAGAGTGTTACGCAGATCAAGGCGCATACCGCTTGAGTTTGAGGTTGGGGATCATGTTTATCTACGGGTGTCTCTAGTCAAAGGCATTGCTCGGTTTGGGTAGCGTGAGAAGCTTAGTCCAAGGTTTGTGGGACCCTTCGAGATCCTGGAGAGGATTGGCCCAGTGGTGTATCGTCTAGCCTTACCTCCATCCCTGTTAGCTATTCATAATGTGTTTCATGCTTCAATGCTGAGGAAGTGATAAGTGTGAAATACATCTATTTTTATAACAATCCATGTCGTATTTCTCACTTATCATATATTTTCACTTAGATTTATGTTTTGATGTGAACTGATATATTTTATATGTTAAATGCAGGAAAAGTCATGTTATATATATACACACGACTGTATATTGGCTGCACCCCCAGTATTTCACGTGCACAAGCATATCACTCATGGTGCAACATGTATGCACTCAGGACATGTAATATCTCACGGCAATTCACTTGTAAACATTATATATTATCATATGATGTTAATGTTGGCAATTCACACGCCGTTGATGACTGATATTCACAAGGGAAGCACATATCTCACGACCTGACGTAGCATATAATCGAAAGATAAAAAACAATGGCTGCTGTATAAGATAGAAGTTAGGGTTGGAAACGAGGGCGTATGCGCCCCACGCCAGTTATTCACGCCCGTTGCGCTCGAGCAGATAGAGGCTTTGGCCTCTCCCTCTCCCACGCCCACACAAGTCCACCATTGTTACACCCCACACTTTTGGATAGAGGATTAATGCAGAGACACATGATGATGGAAGGCGGAGCAGAATTCTTCTAACAGAGTTTCTTCTTCCCTTTTCTCTAATCTGTTCAATGTGTTATTCCTTTGTTGTTTTTGCTATTTTGGTATTATGTTTGAGTAGTTAGACTGGCTCCTCGGATTGGGGCAGTAAACCGGATCTTTTATATTTATTTTGTAATATTTTCTCTAATTATAATTGCATTAGTTCAATTCCAGTTCTTTATGTGCTTTAATTCTCTAGCTAATTATTAAAGCAATTCTTGTAGTTTTCTAATCAACATGCGACGTTGAGATTAGTTAACAAGACATAGGAAGTTAAACCGGATTAACGACTAGAAGCATGGTTTGCCTATAGGTTAATCTGTCTCCAAAAGGAATTGGTTATAATGCGATTGTTCTGAATTAAATTGGGCATGGTTTGCGGCTTGTTATTTCTGCCAGTTAGGATTCGTTGTATAAGGACCGGTCAATGAATCAATTAAGATTCCTGAGTTTATTGCAGAATTAGGGAAAAGTTTATAAATAGATTAATAAAGTGAAGGTTTGTAGAACAATCCGGGTGCTTCTTTATATTCTTTAGATTCAATCTTTATTTCTTTATTTAGTTTATTTTTATCTTTTACTATTTCATTATTTTATGTTAGTTTGTTTAGTCATTCTTTTTATTAAATTAAGTAAAACCTGAAAAGTGACGTTTCCTGTTTTCTTAGTTTAGTTTTCTCGGTTAGTAAATAAATTGTAAATTAATTGAACGAGGTCCCTGAGATCGACAACCCCACTCAATTCGCTATTCCGCAAAACGATAGGTACACTGCCTAGGTAGAGATAGTAACATATTTCTGCAACAAATTTTGGGTGCCGTTGCCGGGACCTCTGACACGGTTAATTGACATATTTATTTATTTGATTGAGATTTTATTCTAGTTTGTTTTTCATCTTTTATTTTTTGGATTATTTTTACTCAATTTACTTCTCACGTGTATAATTGTTTTTTTTTCAAATTCAATTTCTCTCACGTCGGTGTTATTAATAATGTTTTGTTTCTTTCCGTTTCGTTTTTTTTTCTTTTCGTTTTACATATTTTTTTTTCTTTCTGTCCGAATTCAATAAGTACGTAAGTTTTATATTTTCTTTTCATAATTGTTCCTTTACGTTTTTTTTAAATTTACTTTTTGTCTTTTTATTTTTGTTTTTATTTTATTTGTTATTTATTCTGTTTTTATTTTATTTTTGTTTTATTTATTCATTACTTATTTTAGCAATTCTCTTTTATTCAGTTTTGTTATTCTATTTAGTTAGTTTTGTTTTTGTGTTTCTTTTTATTTCTAGTTCTAGTTTACTTTTTCTTTTTATTCTTGTTTTTGATAGGCTAGTTACTGAGAATGGAGAGCAATTATGATGAGGAGACGAGATTGATGGTGGAACAAGCTTTGCAGCACAAGCGAGAAGCAGTACTTTCTTTTCAAAGGCTGATTGGGTACCAACCACCACCACAATCTGATCGAGAACTTTATTGGTGGGAAAGTCCTCCGCCCGTAGAGCAGAATATATTGCCTGAGCCTAACTCCAAGCCAGTAGAGACACAGCAGTGGATGATTTCATAGAGAATAAAGGAATTGATGTGTCTACTACAATTGTCTACGAGCAGGATTCCACGATTGAGCCTCACCAACTAGAAGAGGATATTTGTATCCTTGAATATGAGGAGAAAGCATCACCACCAATTGATCTGCAATTTCAACCTTGCCTCCAGGAGCCTCCCCAACAAGAGGAGGATGTCTACATCCTCCAATTTGAGGAAGAAGAGTCACTCACACCTGGTCTTCTGACTGAGCAGCGTTATCGGCGGTATCTCCTCAAACATCTGGTTTTGTGGAGTATTCATTTTCCTATTTTATTTGCCAACGTAACGTTTTGTTTTGATTCAGGTGGTTTGCCTTTAGTTACTGTTTATTTCGTCTTCCTGGCGAAGCTGTTGTCTACTTTTATTTTTGATCTAGGATAACGAAGCAGTAGTCTAGCCAAAGACTATAAAGACGGGCAGCTTACTGGGAGGCAACCCAGTGGTTAGATTTTTATTTTATCTTTATTTTGGTAGTTTTATTTACTGCATTAATTTATTTCTTAGGTTTATTTTGTTTTCCTTTTATTTAGAAGTGGCAATGGTGTCCGTGCTTTTAATGCAACGCTTTTTAGCGTTTTTGTGGTAGTTGTGAGTGTGTACAGGTGTAATTTTTATTATGGTATTTGATCCTCTCCAAGGCTGGACACTTGCTTGGACGCAAGTGTGAGGAAAACTACTACCCCAATGTTCGAGCTTAAGTGTGAGGAAGGGAACCTTCCTCAATCTACAATATCAGAGGAGTTTTAGTTTCTTTATTTTAAATGTTTGTGTTCAACCTATCATGCTTAATGCTTATTTTTATATCAGTCCTTATGGTCCTGAATGAAATTCTTCATGAGTGTGACATATTTTGAAAGGTCTTTTCTTGATTTTTATTTTTGAACAATGAGGACATTGTTCCTCTTAAGTGTGAGGAAGTAGAGACCTTTCCCTGAAAATATGTCGGTTGCGCTTAAACGCCACACTTGTTTTTGATTGTCTTCTTGCTTTGAGAGGATCACTTCTCTGAGTGCTTATAAATATTGAATTCTTGGGTGAAAATTTTTGCACAGATTTTTAAATCGAGCGCGGTGACCACCTAAAGAATCTTTATGCTTTAGGTTGTTTGTATATATAATTTTATTAAAATTAATCTGTTTTCACTGAAA
The DNA here is from genome assembly GCA_023374045.1 of Limonium bicolor. Taxonomy (NCBI): domain Eukaryota; kingdom Viridiplantae; phylum Streptophyta; class Magnoliopsida; order Caryophyllales; family Plumbaginaceae; genus Limonium; species Limonium bicolor. The sequence goes on from CM041781.1 coordinate 210,046,767, forward strand.
TTTGATGGATTAGTTGATTGTGGAAACTGAATTAGTTTAGCTTGGGATTTTGGAAATGATGTGAAAGTTTGGAATGAAAGGATAAGGCAAGGTACTCCACTGATCAAAATTTTTTCCTAACAAAAGCAGGCCTCGTCTATCTGGTTATTAAGTCCTAGGGGTGCCTTAACACCTATCTACCTAAGGTCTCGGGATCTGGGATAGTTGGCCCAACACCGTTACAAGGATAGAGAGAAAAGTCTGGGTTACGGAATAACTCTACAATTCACAATTATTCGTTTGTTTTGTATATATTTCTTGAAAGAAGAATGTTTTTGCATGCGAAAGAAAAGTTAATTGTAGTTTAATTTTTTTGCTTTTGATCATCAGTACGTGGTGTTGAAAGGTATCGCGGAATAAGGCGTTACTTCACACCCCTTGTCATCCAAAGGTTAGAGGAAAGAAATGGTGGAAGATCCCAAGTTAATCTATATTCAAATTTTGTAATCTAACTTCTCCATGCTTTTAAAATCATTCTTTCTCACTGATTGCGAAAACCTACAACCGGGAGCAGAACTATGCTTTTGATTGTCACTTTGCTTGCTTCCTATCTGCATCTGTTTGATCCTGAGGTTTGATACTACGGCCTTAGAGATAGTTTTATTCTCTATTTGCTTGAGGACAAGCAAAAGCTAAGTGTGAGGAAGTTTGATAAGTGTGAAATACATCTATTTTTAGGGCTTTAATTCTTCCTATTTTTATAACAATCAATGTCGTATTTCTCACTTATCATATATTTTTACTTAGATTTATGTTTTGATGTGAACTGATATATTTTATATGTTAAATGCAGGAAAAGTCATGTTATATATATATATATATATACACACGACTGTATATTGGCTGCACCCCAGTATTTCACGTGCACAAGCATATCACTCATGGTGCAACATGTATGCACTCAGGACATGTAATATCTCACGGCAATTCACTTGGAAACATTATATATTATCATATGATACTAATGTTGGCAATTCACACGCCGTTGATGACTGATATTCACAAGGGAAGCACATATCTCACGTCCTGACGTGGCATATAATCGAAAGATAAAAAACAATGGTTGTTGTATAAGATAGAAGTTAGGGTTGGAAACGAGGGCGTATGCGCCCCACGCCAGTTATTCACGCCCGTTGCGCTCGAGCAGAGAGAGGCTTCGGCCTCTCCCACACCCACACAAGTCTACCATTGTTACACCCCACACTTTTGGATAGAGGATTAATGCAGAGACACATGAGGACGGAAGGTGGAGCATAATTCTTCTAACAGAGTTTCTTCTTCCCTTTTCTCTGATCTGTTCAATGTGTTATTCCTTTGTTGTTTTTGTTATTTTTAGTATTATGTATGAGTAGTTAGATTGGCTCCCCGGATTGGGGCAGTAAACCGGATCTTTTATATTTATTTTGTAATATTTTCTCTAATTATAATTGCATTAGTTTAATCCCAGTTCTTCATGTGCTTTAATTCTCTAGCTAATTATTAAAGCAATTCTTGTAGTTTTCTAATCAACATGCGGCGCTGAGATTAGTCAACAAGACATAGGAAGTTAAACCAGATTAACGACTATAAGCATGGTTTGCCTATAGGTTAATCTGTCTCCAATAGGAATTGGTTATAATGCGATTGGTCTGAATTGACTTGGGCATGGTTTGCGGCTTGTTATTTCTGCAGTTAGGATTCGTTGTATAAGGACCGGTCAATGAATCAATTAAGATTCCTGAGTTTATTGCAGAATTAGGGAAAAGTTTATAAATAGATTAATAAAGTGAAGGTTTGTAGAACAATCCGGGTGCTTCTTTATATTCTTTAGATTCAATCTTTATTTCTTTATTTAGTTTATTTTTATCTTTTACTGTTTCATTATTTTATGTTAGTTTGTTTAGTCATTCTTTTTATTAAATTAAGTAAAACCTGAAAAAAGTGACGTTTTCTGTTTTCTTAGTTTAGTTTTCTCGGTTAGTAAATAAATTGTCAATTAATTGAATGAGGTCCCTGAGATCGACAACCCCACTCAATTCGCTATTCCGCAAAACGGTAGGTACACTGCCTAGGTAGAGATAGGGCTGCCCGTGGTAGGTTAACCGCCTTATTCGGTTAACCGGGTCTTCGGTTTTTTAAAATTCAATTCCATTACCATTCTATTTATATCGGTTAACCGTTTAATTCAGTTTTCTAAAATTCAATTCCATTACCATTCTGTTTAGACCGGTTAACCTTTAGTTCGGTATGGTTTTATCGGTTAACCTTGTAGCCGTATATTTTTTTTATTGATGAGACCCATACCATTAATATTATAGTACAATGTTGAGCATTCACCTAAATCATGAGTGACAAATCTAATATACGTGATAAAAAAATATAATAATATGTATATTCCCTCAATAGCTAGCATTAATTATTATATAAGGTGAGCAATAATATTTGAAGTTTTTCATTGTTCATATAATCGGTTAACCGTTCTAGAAAATTCAATACCGTTACCGAATCTGAAACCATTCAATTTACACGGTTTGGTTAACCATACCGCAAGAACCGGTACGGTTAACCTGAAAACAGGTACGGTTCACTTCGGTTTCGGTCGGATACCGCGGTTTTGGAATTTTTTGGAAAGCCCTAGGTAGAGATAGTAACATATTTCTGCAACAGGAAGTACCTCCATGACCTGTCCCATGTGACCGACTACAGTCAGCTTCAGCTGCGAGAGGACTTCAGTTATGAGGCGGACTCTTGGCTAGAGATGTTTGTCAGCTCCGCAGCAAGACCCTGCCTATGGTTAAGGTTTAGTGGTCGGATCAATTAGAACTTGAAGTGACTTGGGAGCTCGAGGATGAGTTTCATGCCAAGTTTCCCTCCCTTTTTGATCAAAGAGGTGAGTCAATTTCAAGGACAAAATTATTTTAAGGGGGAGGTGATGTTATAACCCGGATTTCATAACATTATTATATATCAGGTTTATATTGTTTTCTAAGTTGAATTCACTTCCTTATGTCAGTGGGACATCTGTGGCATTCTTTTATTAGTCAAGGGCGAGGAGGTCATTGTCCTTGGTTAATAAGGTAATTAAATTATTTAAAATAAGGGAGTCTCTTTATTTTACTTTCTACATCGTGATTATCAGCACGGTTATTTCCTTTGAGCATGTCAGTCTAATCATGAGGAGCATCTTCCAGATGAGCGATATTTCCTTCTCCTTCTATCTCTCTCTCTCTCTCTCTCTCTCAAATTCCTTCCTCTACTGAGAATTGTGAATGCTACTGTTGCAATTGGATTAAAGATCTTCGTTGTTGTGTGGTCCTTCTACTCTATTTCATGTTTGGTATTTCGGATTTCGTGATTCAATGGAGTTTTCCTCCTTTATTTTCTGATTTGGGACTCTGAATATGTGTTGAATCAGTGGTTGTTGGGTTGCATCCGGATTGTGGTTCTTGCTGCGGTATTGCGTTTCTAGCTTGTGGATTCAGGTTTGGATATTTAGATTTTATATTTTGGTGAGGGTTCCTTTCCTTCTCTAGTTCTAATTTTGGGGTTTCAGATTGTTGATTTGGCACCTGTTGATTACATTTGACTGGTGGGCTATTTGGAGTTTGCTTCTACTTCTGATCATTGGATTATCTGCTAGCTAATCGAGGTAGGTGGTGATTTTGATTCGATATGGAAGTTCAGCCATGGGGTGTTAGCAAGGGTTTAAATTCTGGATTGTGTGTACGTTTTGGTAATGTTTTGTTGTGTTTTTCTAACTAGCTATACCCTCATGGTCTTCTGCACTGCAATCTGACTTTATGTGAGTGTTTAATTGGCAAATTAGGTTGATTTTATGCATTGTTCTCCTCTGCTCAATGCTTCTGTTTTCTGAATTTGCACGTGTCCAAACGTCTGTCCGAACATTGATGTTTGGTCAGTGTGTTGGGCGCTCTCTGATTTTCAAAGTTTTGGGTGTGTCCGAACATCTGTTTGAACATTGATGTTCGGACAGAGTGCGAGGATGATTCTGGACTACAAGTCTCGACATGTGTCTAAACTTGTATGTTCGGACACATGTTTGGACCCTCCTTGGATGTTCCTCTGATTTCAGTTCGACTTATGTCCGAACATTGACGTTCGGACACAAGTCCGGACGCCACCACGTATCTGACTTTCGTAACATGTCCAAACTTTGAATGTCCGGACAGCTTTGTTTTTGAGTCTTGATTTGTGTCCGAACATTGATGTTTGGACACATGTTCGAACACTCGGCTATTTCTGATTCTAAGTCTCGACTTGTATGTTCGGACACATGTTCAGACACCTCTCTGATTTTGGCATAACTTCCTCGTCTAAACTCTGTTTTGAGTGTCGTTTGCGGCGTTGAACTCCTTTAAGTCCGTACTACTGATTCCTAAGTGTTTTGACATGTTTAAATGCAAGTTTACTTATGAGCCGTGAATGGCTGGGTCGAGCTATACCGCGGTATACCATGTAAACGTCATTTTGAGTGTGGGTCATTCCCAATCTGTTCTGTGGGGTTGTCAAACCCATTGGCCTTTTGGTCATTTCTGCGTTGCTGAGGGATCTGTTAGATACATGGGTCTCTGACCCTTTTTGAGTGTTATGCTTGTACTATTGTCCCCTTCCTATTGTAAACTCGAAGTGTTCTGAACTGGGAACTTGTGTGTTCCATTCTGCTATTGAATATGTTATCTTCAATCTGATTTGAGAACTGCTAATATGTTTATTTCTCTTCTACTTCCGCTTCTGATTTCAACTGTTTTGAGTGACCTCATTGATGATGGTCGTTGCTTACTGAGCTGTAGTTGCTCACCCCCCTTTCCACAACATGTAACATTTGTAAATTGACCATTCGCGGGAGATCACGAGCTTTGGAAGTGTTTTAGATTTCGTCTTTCTGTTTATACTTTTGAAGTAGTGTAACTGACTCAATATTTGATTTAGACTTCGGTATTTGTAGCCTTCGGGCGTTAAACATTATGATTGTACTTTGATTACGATTTGTAAACGTTTGGCATTTATACAAATGTTTCCTTTCTTTATGATTGAGCGTTCGGAATAGAGCCTTGCATGGCTTAGGTAGTATAGCACGCGGCGTGTAACGGCTCTAACGTTTAGCCCGTGTTTGGGGTCGTTACAAGCACAAATTATAATGAACAATGGTATAATTTTTTTATTTTTGCACTTATATGTTGTAAGTTATAACATTTGAAAAAAAATATTGTTTCTCTCTCCTAATAACAAATACCACATACAGCCCCCATGACTCCTGTGCGCGACAAACATATGTTTTCCCTCTTTATTTTTTTATTTTCCCTCTTTGTCTTCTCTTAATTTTAATTGAGCCAATAATATACTGACACGTGGCATTGAAGCCACACAAGAGGGTGGAGCTAGCTCCATTTCTCCTAACTGAAAAAACAAAGCTTAAGATTTGGTTTTTTTATTCTCCGGCTGCTATCCTAACTAACTCTGAAGTAGGTATGGTTAATCGGTTAATCACTCGCATTGTCATGTGTTTATATAGAGTTTTTCAGCGGATCTATTTAGTTGAAAAAGTATTTACAGTAACTTTTTTACTTAATCGTGCACTCATAAAAAAATAAAAACAAAACTAGAAGCCAAGTCATTATGCCTCCTTAGTGGATGCAACAAAACATTGAAGCTTTTGCTCCCTGCAATACTAGGCGATTTATGAGGCAAATTGACGCTCATGTTCAATTCTGCCTAAGCTGAGTGATTTATGCTACTGTGGATCTCAATGAAGAGGCAATTGGTGTCTAGTTAAGTTGCACATAGCCATTTTCTCTGTGATTCTCTTCTTTAATCAATTCCTATATTTTTTACCGGAGGTGCTCATCTGGTTTTCTCCCTTGTTAACAAACAACTCGGGTTTTTTTGGTAAGATGATGATATGGGTTTCGACTTGTTTCTGAAATAGAATCAGTTTGAAATGTCTCAACTTTCACATAGATAAGGTTCAATCTCTTAGTTTTATGTGGTTGCTAGATGTTTGTTACAGGGTTGCATGTTTATTGATTATGAAAGGATGTGTGAAGAAGATGAAACTATATGAGGTTTTTTATGGTTTTAAAGTATTTGATCAATTCGGTAGCAAAGATTACCAAATGAGTTTTCTTTTTCTCAAATATAGGGGCTTGGGTCACCCCAAGGCAATGTATTAGGTTAAAAGCTTAATCATTAACCTGAAACCTGATGTTATTTTTCTAAGCGAGACCCACAAATCCTTATTTGATATGGATCTAATTTTTTTTGGGAATTTTATCAGTTTTCTTGTTTGGTTGTTGCTAGTAGAGGTAGAAGTGGAGGTTTGGCATTGTTGTGGAAACAATAAGTAACTTGCTATTTGGTTTCTCAGTCTCATCATCACGTTTCAGTGACTCTCGATTTCCTGGGAGTCTACATTTCTTGTTTACTACCTTCTATAGCTGGGCCAACTGTTGCCTAAAGTATCTATCTTGGAAGCTTCTTTATCTTTTTCAGAAAACAAGTTGATATTCTTTGGTTGATTGCCGATGATTTTATTCAAATATTACATGCTTCATAAAAGTTTAGTGGTAGAATTAGACAGGAGTATGAGATGCAACCTTTTTAAGAAAGTGATTTCAGATTGTGATCTCCATGATGTGGGCTTTGTCGGGGACAGTGTTACCTATACTAATTGCCAAGAAGGTGAGGTAAATTCCCATGGAAAACTAGATAAAGTTCTTTGTTGTTCTGGTGGGATGACACTTTTCCCTAATATCTCGATTGAACACTTGCCTATACAAGATTCAGGTCACTGCCCTCTCTTCATTAGGCTCTTTGCTAGACATAAAATCCCTGCCAAGATATTTATATTTGAAAATGGTGGGTGCCTAAATGCTAAATGTGCAGATGTAGTTAAAGAAGTATAGGGAACTCTTGATTTAGATTTTGCTTCAGAACTAGCTTTGTGTACCAAGAAGCTTGGCGATTGGAAAAGGTGGTCTATATCAAGGTTAAAGTGGAAAATCTTAGCAACAAAGAAAGAACTTAATCTCTTAACCAAAATGTCTCATACCGTTGGCTTCTCAAACAACAAGAAGATAATTCTAATGGAGATTAAGATCTTGGCTTTTCGTGAAGAAATCTGGTGGAAACAAAGATCTAGAGATAGTTGGCTAAAAGAGGGAGATAAGAAGATTAGGTACTGCCATGCAAAAGCCTCTTCACTCTCTAGAAACAAAAAAAGCGTTGGCCTATAGGATCTAAATAAGGTGATGTAGTACTCTTGGAATCATGTTGAATCTATTGCTACATCTCATTTTAAGTCCCTCTTCACCTTTTTTGATCCTCGGATTGATAATGACTTCATCAATGTTGTGGCAGGAACACATAATCCTTGTTTGTTACTGAACTCTCTATACCTTATTATAAACAAGATGTGTTCAAACCTGTCAAACAGTTGGGATCAGACAAAGCTCTTGGTCCTGATAATTTCAATGGTAAGATTGGTTGGCATATTTTGGGTAACTAAGTCTCTGATGTAGTCTTACCAATACTTAGAGGTCAACCACTTCCTCCCTCTTTGAATAAGTACTTTATTGCCCTCATACTCAAGATCAATGGAGCAATTGAGACTGGCAAATTTAGGCCACTTGCCCTCTACAACTTTGTGTATAAGACCATTTCTAAGATCTTAGCTAATAGAATTCACTACATGTTTTCTTCTTTGATCTCTCAAAATCAACCAGGCTTTGTCAAAGGAAGATTGATTACATATAATGTCATTTTAGCTTGGGAAATCCATCACCTCATAGAGAAAAGTCGGGCTACAAAAATGGTATCTTTGCTCTTAAAGTGGATCTCAATAAAGCTTATGATTGCCTTGAATGGACCTTCCTCAATTTGATGCTCTCTTCCACGGGTTTCCCTTCAAATTGGCTTATCTCTACAATGAATTATGTTCAATCAGTTAAGGGATTGATTATCATCAATGGGAGTCCTAGCGGAACCTTCACTCAAACTAGGGGAATTGGACAAGGGGACCCCCTCTCCCCTTTCTTATTCATTTTGGCCCAAGAATCTTTGTCTAGATTCATGAACAAAGCTGGTGATAGAGATTAGTACAGAGGCATTAAGCTTACCCCTCTCCCTCACCGCCCTTCCATTTCCCACCTAGCCTTTGTTGATGATGTCCTCCCATTTGTAGTAGCTAACAACACAAAAGATTTCATGAGATCAACTTAGAGAAATCTGAGTTGATCGTCAATAAAAAAATCCCTTCCCATAAAAAATCAATTAGCCAGCTTGCTGAATGTCCAAGAAACCACCTCTTTCTCAAAATATCTCGCCCTCCCTTTCAAAATAGAAAGGAACAAAATTGATCACTTATCTTACCTCACCAATGTAGTGCATAAAAAAATCTCTTTTTGATCAAAACCTATGTCCCAAGCTACTAGATCCACAATAGTTTTCAGTGTTTTACAATCAATCCCAAACTATACAATGTCACCATTGCTTTTATTACCAAAAAATATAATCTCCAAGCTCAATTAAGCCTTTTCTTCATTTTAGTGGGGAGAGAGAGGAAGTGACCGGCCTTTATAGTGGCTGAAGTGGTCTAAATTTGTGATAAAGTGGATATAAGAGGTCTTGGGTTCAGGGAAGTGGCTAGCTTTAACAAAGCTTTGTTAGCAAAACAGTTTTGGAGGTTACTGATTTATCATGACTCTCGTGTAGCCAGGACTCTCAAAATGATATATTACTTAAATACCAACATTAGAGGACCTTACTCCTACTGCTAAAGGTAGCCCTATTTGCAGTTCCCTTATCTCTACTTTGTATCAATTATGAAAAAGGCACCCAAATTCAGATTGGCAATGACAATGATAGCTCTTTTTGGGACTCTCCCTGGGTTTCTAGAGTACCAAACTTCATGCTATCTCCCCTAATTTAAACCCCACAAATAATTTATTACTGGTATCAAATTTCATCAATGACTCTAGTCAAACTTGGAAGGTGGATGAGTTGTGTAATACCCTCCTCCTCCTAGTGGATGCTGAGATGATCACTTCTCTGACATCAGTTCAACTATTAATGATCAGTGGGTATGGAACGTTGATGAGTGTCCAAATAAGCATGTTGTAGGAGTGTATTTCATATGTTTTATCAACACTTTTCTTGCTCATTTATCCATTTTACCTAGTTTTCATCTAGTTTTATGTTTAATTGACGTTCTTACATATTTGTTGCTTAAAATAAGGGAAACCCAGCTATGAGTGAAGTAGACAAAGAGAGCAACGTGTGGGCACAAATGGATCTAGAATCGGAGCTATAACGAAGGTCTGGGCCTTATACAAATTCTCCCTTGATTTGACTTCACACATACACACGCACGCGTGCACACACACACACACACACACAAAAGCTTCCACGTCGTGACCAGATAAATTGAAGGGATAAAAAGAAGCTTCCATGTGAAGCCAGAGATGAGGAAGAGGAAGAAAATGAGATGAAGAGGAAGAGGCTCTACCTTGATTTTGCCCCAAAATCCCTACAACTTCATTGTTGAGCCTTGAACTTGTTTTAATGCTTTATTTTAGTTCTTGAGCTTAAAGAGGATAATTATTGAGTGTATATGTCTTCTAATCTTGTTCACATTGTATTTGATGATTTTATTAGGGTTTGCTCAACTATTTGTCAATGTGTTAAATTGGTTGGTTTAACGTTGCTGATTAGTTTAGCATTAGTGTGGATTTATATGGATGGGTTTCTAGATATAGAAATCTATATCGTTGGGGATTAAATCAATGTTAGTTGATTTTCAAAGTTTTTTTGAAATGAGGTTCTTGTTGCAACGTAGGGTGAATTTGTGCTTAATGCTTCCAATTGAACTGGACATTCGGACTAACCTCTGGGTTCCAATTGAAATAGATCTAGATTAGACTATTAGTTAATTTCCCGTTGTTTAGCTATAAGCTCAATGACCGACAATTGGTTATAAAGGAGTGATGGGTGCAAAGATCCATCCCGAAATACATCCATCATAGTTAGTTAGATTAGTTTTTACTGCTTTTCCTTATTTCCTGTTTATCAACCCAAACAACAAAACCTCAAAAATAATTTACATTTATGCACTTTTGTATAAATTTGTACACATTCAATAAACTTGTAATTAGCTAGATAATTGGGAAGTCTTTGTGGATACAACACTTGTTGTAATACTTCGACTGAGCTCACTGCCAATTAGTTTGCAAGAAATATTCATTTATATTTCACCCAACAAGTTTTTGACACCGTTGTCGAGGACTTCAGTCCAACTATCCGGTTTATTATATGTGTAGTTTTTTTTGCATATTTTTCATTTCCTTGATTTGTCCCTTTTGTGTAAATTTTTGTTTTTGTTTTTGGGAAAATTCACAATATACCACTGTTTTCTTTCGTAATTCACAACATACCCCTTTTCTGAAACTGTCACAAGATACCCCTGTTTTCTTTGCTAATTCACAAAATGCCCCTTTTTAAAAATGGCGTCAAATATTCCGTTAACCTCCCCTGGAAAATTACTATTTTGCCCCTGACCCGTTTTTTCTTTTTCTTTTTTTTTTGAAAATTCGCAGTTTTTTGGCTACTTTTTTTGAAAAAATTTAAATTTTATAATATACCCCTATTTAAGTTTGTTGTTCACGAAATACCCCTGTTTATGTTTTGAAGTTCACAAGATACCCCTGTTTATGTTTTGTAGTTCACGAAATACCCTTATCACCTTGATTGCCTGGTAAAACATCGCCTAGTTTTCTCTTGTTTTTCAAGTGCCTTCAGCCTCTTCATAATCCCAGGACAAATGTTGTTCATTCCAGTTCTCTAAGGTTTCTTGTCTCTCAGAATGTCTCACCAATAGTTGAGTATGAATCCCTGTCATTCACAATTAGACACAATTATAATATATGACTAGAGACAAACTAGTATAGCATGGATTATTTACATAGTTAGGTAAATACCTTCAAGTAAATAGTAGATTGATTTAGTCATGTGGACAAACAATAATGTCACATCCATTGGGTTTAAAAAGGCTATCTCTTGGTCGAACTCAGTAGCGGACCAGAACTTTTGTTTAGGGGGGACAAAAAAAAATCTTGACACTATTGTTCTTTAAAACATTATGTTATTTTGTATTTTTTAAAAATTTATAAGAGCATTTTGCAAATTTTCAAAAGTTTCGGGGGGGGGGGGGGGCTTCCCCCCTTTGTGTCCGCCCCTCGTCAAACTTGTGTTGTGCCAAGCACTCTAATGGGATATCGCTCAGATATTTGAATGCACCAAAATCCATCTGCCTAATGGCCACTGCCCCCCCCCCCCCCCCGAAACTTTTGAAAATTTGCAAAATGCTCTTATAAATTAAAAAAATATAAAATAACATAATGTTTTAAAGAACAATAGTGTCAAAAAAATTATTTGCCCCCCTAAACAAAAATTCTGGTCCGCTATTGAGTTCGACCAAGAGGTAGCCATTATTAACCCAATGCATGTGACATTATTGTTTGTCCACAAGACTAAATCAATATACTCTTTACTTGAAGGTATTTACCTAACTATGTAAATAATCCATGCTATACATGTTTGTCTCTGGTCATATATTATAATTGTGTCTAATGGTTAATGACAGGGATTCGTACTCAACTATTAGTGAGACATTCCGAGAGACAAGAAACCTCAGAGAACTGGAGTGCAAACAACATTTGTCCTGGGATTATGAACAGGTTAAAGCCACTTGAAAACAAGAGAAAACTAGACGATGCTTTACTAGGGTATCATGGTGATAAGGGTATTTTGTGAACTACAAAACATAAACAGGGGTATCTTGTGAAGTTCAAAACATAAACAAGGGTATTTCATGAACAACAAACTTAAATAGGGGTATATTATAAAATTTAAAATTTTCAAAAAAAAAGTAGCAAAAAACTGCGAATTTTTCAAAAAAAAAAAAAAAAAAACGGGTCAGGGGCAAAATAGTCATTTTCCAGGGGAGGTTAATGGAATATTTGACACCGTTTTTAAAAAGGGGCATTTTGTGAATTAGCAAAGAAAACAGGGGTATCTTGTGATAAAGTTTCAAAAAAGGGGTATATTGTGAATTACGAAAGAAAACATGGGTATATTGTGAATTTTTCCTTGTTTTTTTTGTAGGAACTTAATTCTAATGAACAACCATTATGATCAACCAAGAGGTTGGTATGGCCACTCCTATGGTACGATGTACGATGGTACAACTATGATTGATAAGTGAGAAATATATCTATTTTCATGGTGTTAATTCTTCCTATTTTCATAACATTTCATAGTAGTTTACTAATAGTATTTTTAGCCTAAATACTCTGTATCCTTCGCGGCCGACTTGCCGCGTTAAGCAGACCTTTGTCACTATCTTGCCCAGCATATTTGCTGGGAGCAGGAGCATATCCAAGTCCCATATCCAGTTGAATCAAATGGCGCAGCGCTCACTACTGAGGTGAAAGAAAAGAGCAAGATACGGCCAAAAATCTGGAGATTCTCGCGCAGGAACAAGCGTAGGCCTGTATAACCCTTCACCCAGTAAGAAGTGCTTTTCTTGGCGAAGCGAGAAAGCACAGTTGCGCGCCTATCCATAGCCCCTCTATTTCTCACTTATCTTATGTTTTGTTTCTTAGATTTATGTGTAGACAAGAGTTTATACATTTTATGTGTCACTTGCAGAAATATATATATATATACACACCACTCACGATTGTTGCAATGTCACGATTTCACTCATGCAATTAGTTACACATTCACGTACAAGACCACCGCCACACCACAATTCATCATGGAATAATTACTGTCATGATTAGTTAAATATTCATCATTAATAAAAAAAAGGGGGCGGTGGTTAGGCTAGTAAGGAGGAGATCATAACGGCACATATATCTTTTACTAAAGATATTGTTTTTTTTTTTATGTTTCTATCGTTAGAGGAACAGGAGAAGAAAGCCGAGCGCCGCTTTGTTTTATAAAGAAAGAAGACGGGGGCATTCATCTTAGGTAGAGGGGGCTGCGCCACAATTCTCTGATGCAGAAAGAGGGATTAATTCTTGGAGCGCCGTTTTTCCAAGGGTAATTCCCGATCAACATCATCCATCCTTTCCGTTAGCCACATATCACCCGACACCACCATCACCACATACCATCGCCCCATCATCCATATACATAGTTTTCCCTCTCTATTCGATCATCCACAAATAATATTACCGAGCCGACATCATTCCTCCCAACAGAAGACAGCGCCGAGTTCTTTTGACTCCAGCCATTACCCGACACCACTTTCATTAATCCATCATCATCCATTACCATCACCACTTTCACGTAGCTGCTCTCGGTCCAATTTCCACACTCAAGTCGAGGAGCTTGGCAGTTCCTGTACACGTATGTTATGTGTTTATGGTCCTACATGTATGATTTAAATATAATCAACTGCATGTTTAGACGACAATTAGTTGTGTGTGGTCCGGTAGCATGCGGGCTGCACGATTACCATACCAGCAAAGGTGCTGAGCCCCTTGGGGGCCACCCTTTTTTCTTTCAGGTACAATGGAGCTGGCAGCCGTTCGAGGGTAGGACGGGGTGGTTGTTTGCACATGGGTAGTTATTTAATTGCTTATGAATTGTAGGAGTAGTAAGACCGAAACTGTTATCAACATTAGTTTATAAATACTCGGTACAGTTGGAATGTAATGTATATTGATTTTTGGAAATGGAACAAGATTGTATTGTGTAGGTGCTCGGGAATCTGGTCCATCAGACCGATACAATGTATAAGTATTAGCCTTGTTAGCCACGTGGGTGGTTAACGGCGTGTAACACCAATGAATTAAGTAAATGTTGAGTTGTGTTTTCCGCTGCAAATCGTTGTTAAGTATGATGTTGTAGTTGGGGTGTTACACATGTGATCACGGTTAAGGGTGATTCACCCAGTTTGGAGGATCTTATTGCCAAAATAAACACCATCGACATGGACCAACTCATTGCTTTAGCTCGAATGGAGCAAAACCTTAAGAGCGAAATGGCTCATGAGGTGGAGCAGTAGACTGAGCAAGACGACCTCAACCTGAACCAACTTAAGCTCTATGTTGAATTGGAAGAAATAAATGCAATAATGCAAGCTCAACTTGACCTTGTAGTGTAATAACCGGAGAGTGAAATGGTTCAAGAGGCGGAGCAACCTACCGAGGACTTGAGTTGCCCTCTCTCTCTCTCTCTCCCCCTGTTCAAATTAAAAAGTCCACCAACATTCAACCACCTATTTGGTTTTGAAGACAACTTATCATAGGAGAGTTTCCATTTTGACTTCATGGAGTTTCCTCTTTTTGAAGTCAACTACCAATTTGGCTCCCCCTTTTTTGTTCACCAAGAAGATGAGGATGCTTACATCCTCAACCTTGAGAAGGATGAGTCACTTCCTCCCTCCGAGCCATTAGAGGAGAGTGTCACCATAAACTTCAAGGATCCACTTTCCTTAGAAGTTGATTTCCATCAAGGTTCTTTCTATGAGCCTCACCCTAAAGATGAGAATTTCTACACCCTTGAAACTGAGGAGGATGATCCATTGAACTTTAATCTTCACTTGGAAGATCAAGACCTTCCCCACATGTGCACCAATGAAGTTAGGTGGAAACTCAAAATCCACCCGCTAAGTGTGGAGGCCACCTTTCTATTTGATCCGGGACTAGAGTTCAAAGACAAAGTCTGTCCCGGAGTTCTCCCTGCACCACTCAATGAAGATAAAGATGTCTACATCCTTTATTTTCAAGAGGAAGCTCCACTACAATATGATCCTTTGCAAACGGTCGTTTTGATATATTAAAAACTATGAAATTAATCCTAGAAATTAATAAATAAAATAAACCTACGGGTTGCAAAATAATTCCTGGTCATAGCAGTAAAGTAATATGAGCAACTGGGGTATCGAACCAGGGGACTAAGAAAGCAAATCTAATCCTAGCAAAAGTTGTAAATCGGGGGAAATTGTTGATCAATAAAATTAAGAACAAGCAAAAAGTGACTGATAAAAATATAACGAAAGCGGAACTCTGGGTTCAGGTGGTCTTTTCTAGTTCAGTCTTGCGGTTCTATCACCAGTTGATTAGGGAATAAGGTTCGGCAAATTCTAACAAGTTTTTAAATGACTAAATCCTAGCCAAATAAAACTCTTCTGCATAGAACGCGATAAATCAAATCATGAATCTATCGCAACAAGTGTAGAAGGATTAAGTGCAAGAATTTAAATTGCATATGAAGGCTAAACTCATCAATCAGAAAGAGTTTTCTATATACTAACAGATTATAACGACCTATCTATCAATCACCGATCAGATCTTGACATATTTCGTAAAGCTAAAAAGAAAGTAGCAAATTTTATTGATAGCGCAAACAATATTTATAATCTGAAACAAACCGTTGATAGATCCCAAATCAACTAATAATAATTCTACAAAACCTAACTATTTACAACCACCATTCCTCGGAGTTTAATCCCTTAGCCGAGCATATCAAAAGAGGAAACAATTAGAGAAGAAGGAGTAGAAATTATCTCTATGTCGGATCCAAAGATTTGCTAGTTGTAGGGTTGAACAAAGTGAAGAAATTGATGCAGAAATTCTCCTTGGTTGCACCTTGGTGTTGCACGGCTGCAAAGGAGAAAATAGGTCACGGTTTTCCAAATTTGAATTCTGAACGTCCTTCAAATGCTTGTGAATGCCCCTTTAAAATAGAAATTTTGGATCTAAAATGCACGTGTCCGGCTCACCTGTCCGGGTCGGTTAGCCGGACAAGAGATAGAGTTGTCAGGCAAGATTCTGTTGTTTGTGAGACATCCGGCTCTATGTCCGGGTCAGTTAGCCGGACGCCCAGGTTGGACCAAAATATATATCGAAATCTCCGTGCTGCACTCGTGGTCGTAAATATTTCTGTTCTTCTGAGCACGTCCGGGTCACAGGGCTGGACACACCATCCGGACACGTTAAAGCTTCAAGAAGTGAGAGTTCAGTCACGTCCGGCTCAGCGTCCGGATCAGTTTGCCGGACAGGAACAAGGCGTCCGGGTCACTTAGACGGACATAGACCCGGACGTGTGTAAAAAATGCAAATTTGAGGTGTCCGGGCCACCTGTCCGGACCATAGGGCCGGACGTAGATCCGGACATGTGTATATTTGTGTTCCTTTTCTCCGTAAACTTCGACAGGGTCCAGATTCTTCGTTTAAGCTCCGATTTGCTCCCCGTTTACGGCGTTGGAAAGCTCTTGAGGAGAACTATGCATTTTCATCATCATTTCCTGCTTTAAATATATAAATTGGCATCAGTTCTTGCCCAAAGTAAGTGTCATGAAAAGCATAGGATAAGTGTGAGAAAGCGCATAAAAATGTTGTATAAAATAAGAATTTAACGCCTATAAAACCATATCAATCTCACACTTATCAAATCACCCCACAATTAGCTTTTTGCTTGTCCCCAAGCAAAACTCTCAAGCACAAGTACTACCAAGCTATTGGAACTCAACAGAAAAGGAAGAGCACAGAAGAAAGGAATTGCTAGCTTTACTAATCAAGGGGGCAAGTCAAATTATTTAAACAATTCACTCTTTTGAGAAAACATGAAGTCAATCGAAGCTAACAAATGATAAACAAAACAATAAGAGCCTAGCCCTTAATCCTGAGCCAATCCACCTTTTTCCTTCACAAACCATAGAAACGACAAGGGGCATGAAGTAAGATCATATTCCATCGTACCTTTCAATGCCACATACTCTTGATCCATAAGAGAAAATAATCTATATTCAGCACAACATTTGCGTAAATGTTTCATTTAAAGCGCTTTCAATTTCTTTCACCACAGACTTTTCTCTCTACTCATGTAGCAGTTTTGGGT
The DNA here is from genome assembly GCA_023374045.1 of Limonium bicolor. Taxonomy (NCBI): domain Eukaryota; kingdom Viridiplantae; phylum Streptophyta; class Magnoliopsida; order Caryophyllales; family Plumbaginaceae; genus Limonium; species Limonium bicolor. The sequence continues at coordinate 210,063,711 of CM041781.1, forward strand.
CAACTATCCCAGATCACAAGGACCTTAGGTAGCTGGGTGACAAAGCACTCTAAAGGACTTAATAACCAAGTGGACGAGGCCTGATTTTGGATCAGAATTAAAATTAGCATGTTTAGGATCAGCGGAGTACCTTGCCTTGTTCTTTTTCAACCATTTCAATCCAGTTCATTCCAAGGCTCAAAGCTAAGAACAAAGTTCAGATGGAGAATATTCTCATTTGTTTAAGCATTTATAGAACAAAGACTTCAATTCAGCAATTAAAAACCAGAAAAATTTCAAAATTTTGCACCCCAAGATCAGCTAACCAACTATACTTCCTCTATGACTTCCTTCCAAGTTGAACATTCATAGCAAGACTTTAACAAATGCAAGAGAAAAAAGCTCAAAGACACACAAAAGACAAACAAGCGGCCAAGGATCTTACCCCACCCCACACTTAGAGTGAAGCAATGTCCTCATTGCTTAAGAAGAATTAACATTGTGCAAGCAATCCAACAAGGAAACAAAATCGCACACAGCAGTTCTGAGGGGAATATGTAAAACGTAAATGAGTAGAAAAGTAAAGAATACTTCCTAGAGTCCGCTCAGGGTGTGTAGCAAGGCCAACCCCACACTTGAGTTCAGCTAAGCGATGAAGTAAGCAAGCTGAGAATATTATCTGCAAAGCCAAGAGAACTCAAGTGGAACCAGACAAAACCATCAGTACAAAAATAAGAGCCAAGGCTCTTGCGGTAAGCATAGCATCAGCCAACACACCACAAACTAAAAGAAAAGAGAAAAATAAACAACTAAACTAAGAAAGTGAAAAGAGATACAAACCGGTGGGTTGCCTCCCACCAAGCTGCCCAGATTTAAAGTCTCTGCCTAGACTCCCCAAGCTATTGACCAGAAGAAGAGGAAGTGTGGTTAGGAATACCACCACATCCTAGAGTGAGATCTCGAAGTTTCCGGAATGTATATCGAAGTCTCCAAGGAATTTTCTTCTTTTTATCTTTCGACTTCGAGAGGCTTGAAGCATTTGGAGCATTTGGCTGATCCTGCACAAAAGATATTGCATGTAAATCAATATTAGCATCATCAATACCAACATACTTTTTCAATCGAGCTCCAATGACTTTAAACACTTCACCCTTTTTATTTTCCAGCTCGTAAGCCCCGTAAGAAGTAATACCCACTACTTTGAATGGACCGGCCCAGTGGGACTTAAGCTTCCCAGGAAAAAGCTTCAATCTGGAATTGTAGAGCAACACCCAATCTCCAACTTTGAAGTCCCTTATGTGGATCATCTGATCATGGAGCTTCTTAGTGCGCTCTTTATAAATTTTTGAACTATTATAAACTTGATCCCTGAGCTCTTCCAGCTCTGAGAGCTGAAACTTCCTTCTTTCACCAGCAACATGAATATCGAAGTTAAGGGCCTTAAGTGCCCAGTATGCCTTATACTCCAACTCCACAGGCAAATGACAAGACTTACCATACACTAACCTGAAAGGAGATATCCCAATGGGAGTCTTGAATGCAGTTCTGTAGGCTCATAGAGCGTCATCGAACTTCTGAGACCAATCCTTCCTGAAAGATCTGACGGTCTTTTGAAGGATCCACTTGAGCTCTCGATTGGACACTTCAACTTGTCCATTCATTTGTGGGTGGTAGGGCAAAGCAACTTTATGGCGCACTCCATACTTAGCCATCAGGGCATCGAAGGACCGATTGCAGAAATGTGATCCTTCATCACTAATAATCGCCCTAGGAACCCCGAAGCGAGTAAAGATGTGCTTCTTCAGAAATTTAACCATAGACTTGGAATCAGCACGCTTGCAAGGAATATCCTCTACCCACTTTGAGACATAGTCAACAACCACAAGAATATACTGGTAACCCTGAGAAGAAGGAAAAGGGACCATAAAATCAATACCCCAGCAATCAAATAATTCAACTTCTAAAATATCGTGTTGAGGCATCTCGTGCCGTCTGGAAGTGTTACCTAGTCTCTGACAACTATCACACTTGGCTACAAAAGCTTGGCAATCTTTATGGAGAGTGGGCCAATAAAAACCAGACTCCTAAACCTTTGTAGTTGTCGTATAGGAACCATGGTGTCCTCCAGCCTCTCTGGAATGACAAAACTCTATGACACTAGCAACCTCATCATCTGGAAGACACCTACAAACTAAACCATCTGCATAAACTCGAAAGAGATAAGGGTCTTCCCAGATATAATGCTTAGCATCAGATAAAAATTTCTTCTTTTGAGCATAGGAAAAGTCATGAGGTACCACCCCAGAAACAAGATAATTGGCCAGGTAAGCATACCATGGCTCTTGCATCTTATGTAAAACAAAAACAGTTTCGTCTGGAAAAAAATCATTAATGGGTACACCATCATCAGGAACTACCAACCGAGAAAGATGGTCAGCCATGACATTCAATTTACCACTCTTATCTCTCACTTCAATGGCAAATTCCTGTAACAAGAGAATCCAACGAAGCAAGCGGGGCTTGGCCTCTTTCTTAGCAAATAAATATCTAAGAGCAATGTGGTCAGTATGCACAATTACTTTACTTCCCCAAAGATATGATCTAAATTTGTCAAGGGAAAATACCACAGCCAAAAGCTCTTTTTCAGTGGTGGTGTAGTTCCTCTGGGCATCATTCAAAGTCTTGCTTGCATAAGCAATGACCCTGAGAATTTTATCCTTCCTTTGGCACAGAGCTGCCCCCACTGCATAATCACTGGCATCACACATAATCTCAAAAGGTAATGACCAGTCAGGTGAAACAACAATGGGTGCAGTTACCAGTTGTTGCTTAATCATGTCAAAAGTAGATAAACAATCATAAAAAAAACAAATGGGGCATATTTTAAAAGTAGCTCAGCCAACGTTTTTGTAATTTTAGAGAAATCCTGAATAAATAGTCTATAAAAACCTGCATGCCCTAAGAAAGATTTTACCTCTTTCACACAAGTAGGTGCTGGCAATTTCTCAATTACCTCCATCTTCGCTTGATCAACCTCAATCCCCTTAGTAGAAACTTTATGACCTAGCACGATCCCATCCTTAACCATGAAGTGAAACTTCTCCCTGTTGAGAACCAGGTTTGTCTCCTCACATCGGCCTAGGATTTGATCAAGCTGCGCCAAACAAACATCAAAGCTAGAGCCATAAACAGAAAAATCATCCATAAATACCTCAATGCTCTACTCGATGAAGTCAGCAAAGTTTGTCTACTTACAACGCTGAAAGGTGGCAAGGGCATTGCACAGTCCAAAGGGCATTATTCTATACGCAAAGGTATCATAAGGACAAGTGAAAGTGGTCTTGTCTTGGTCCTCTGGCGCAATAAGAATCTGAAAGTACCCTGAAAAAACCATCTAGAAAGCAATAATACTCTTGCCCAGCTAACCTCTCAAGCATTTGATCAATAAAAGGGAGATGGAAATGATCTTTCCTAGTGGCAGAATTCAAACGCCTATAGTCAATGCACATGCCCCAACCAGTGATTTGTTTTTGAGGAATTGACTTACCTTTGTCATTCAGAACAGCCTCAAACCCACCTTTCTTATGAACTACCTATACTACCCATGTACTGTCAGAAATGGGGTAGATGATCCCAACGTCTAGAAGCTTCGACATCTCTTTCTTGACAACTTCTTGCATGTTGGGGCTGAGCCGACGCTGTGGCTGTCTAACAGGCTTGTAATCTTCCTCTATATAGATGTGATGTGTGCAAAAGGTCGGGTCAATGCCCTTAGTGTCACCTAACATTCACTCGATCACTCTCTTGTGCCTCTTCAAAACCTCAAGTAACTTGCCTTCCTACCCAGAAGTCAAAGAAGAAGAAACAATGACAGGCAAGCAATTATTATCAGTAAGAAAAGAATACTTGAGGTTAGAAGGGAGCTCCTTAAGCTCAAGTGTAGGTGGCTGCTCGACAGAAGTAATAGGTCTTTGAATCTCTCTATCAAGCCTCTTCAATGGAGGGCGATAAGCTTGAAAGCCAGCCATTCCTATCTCTATATGAGCAAGTGCTGCATTAACCTCATTATTAGTAGTCTTTGCTTCCAAAAAAGCAACAAGAACCTGCTCTAGTGGCTCAGAAACAGTAAGTAAGGAAGAAGGAAAAGAATACATGTCATCATCATCTAACAAATTACAATCTTCCTCATCATCATTTACCTTACTTATTGACATCACATAATGAGAAGAATTAAAAGTTGACCTCATCATCTTCTTCATGTCAAACTCAATCTTTTCATCCTCATACCGCAAAGTAATCTTACCATCATGCACATCAATAACAGCTTTAGCAGTACTTAGAAAAGTTTGACCTAAAATAAGAGGAACTTCTACATCATCATCCATATCCAAACAACAAAATCAGCAGAAAAAATAAAACGATCCACCCCAACTACTAAATCTCAAACAATACCCATTGGTTTGATCTCAGATCTGTCGGCTAGCTGGAGCTTGAAGGGGACTGGTTGCAGCTCTCCACCTCTTACCTTCAAGAAGGTGGCATAGGGCATAATATTGATGCTAGCACTCAAGTCACACAAACCACTGCCGTAGTCTACATCGCCAATAAAACAAGGAACAATGGGATTGCTTGGATCCTTCTGCTTAGGAGGAAGTGCTCGAAGAAGGGCAACAAAGCACTCCTCTGTCAGGTGGACTGTTTCTTTGTCCTTTTTCTTCTTTTTCTTGGTCAGAAGATTCTTCAAGAATTTGGCATAATTAGGCATCTCCTGCAAAGCATCAATCAAAGAAATATCAAGTGTTAGCTTCTTAAAAATGCTAAAATTTTTAGCAAATTGTTCATCTAAATGTTTATTCTTCATCCTATTAGGAAATGAAAGTTCAACATGCTTAGGAGAGGAAGAAGAGACATCAATAGCAATACGAGAAGGAGATGTAGTAAGAAGAATAGAAGTCTAGATCTCCTCAGAATTTACCACATGAGGGACTAAAGACCCTGATGGTACATCAACAGTAGAAGGGTTGATCTCTTCACTAGTTTGGTCTCCTGCCACTTGTTCTTTCTGCTTATCTTCCACCTGTCTTCCACTTCTCAATGTTACTGCAGTAGATGAGAGCCCATCCTCAAGATCAACCACAGGAGATACCACTTCTTCACAAACAACCAACGCCTTAACTGATTCCTTCGGGTTTGGATGAGGTTGGGAAGGAAATGTGCCAGGTTTTCGTTGTTGCTACTGATTAAGGAGTATCTGGTTCATCTGCTGCTGCATATTGAGTTCTGCAAGTTTTTCTGACCAGCCATCAAGGATTGATTGATATTGTGCTGAGTCTCTGTGTGAGTCTTCTGAGTACTCACCATGGACGTAATCAATTCTTGAAGTTGATCCATCTTTGCATTAGAGGAGGATTTAGTAGGTTGAGGAGGTGCAACTGGCTGATAGGAACTCTGACCCTGTTGAAACTGGCCTTGTGGGCGGGCTTGATTATAAGAAGGTCGAGAGAACCCAGGTGGTCCCTGCGGGTTGCCCTGCAACAGGTTAGAATTCAAAGCATTGTTGGGATTACCATACCTAAGATTTGGATGTTGATTTTTGTTCCAAGGTTGTTAATTTCCCTGCCCCACAAAATGAGCTTCCTCAGCTTGCCTCATCTCTTCCAATTGCAGGCACATCTCAAAAGCATGAGCACCCCCACATTGGCAATAGAGAGGGTCTAATGTGCTGGTAGCTATCCTCTTTACCTGCTACACTAGTTGCTGGTTAATCATAAAATCATCAAATCTTTTAACCAGAGAACTTGGCAGAGTAGTCTACTGTGCTTGGGTCTCCTCCATGTATGCCATCCAAGGATTCAAATTCTGCACACCCTTTACGTCAACTGTCATAGACTTGCTACCTTCTGGTCCCCACTGGCGCACCTCATCAATGTCTCCATGGCCGTCATGAAGTCGGTGCCAGATCTATTGAGGATATCACCACCTAGAGCAGATCTCACCTCAACTTTGTGTATGTGGTGGAGCCCATGGAAGAACGTCATGCCAATGCAGGTCATGTCCTGGCCATGGTTTGGACACTGGCGAAGCATCTCCTCAAATCTATCCCATGCCTCACATATCGTCTCAGATACTGTCTGTTAAAAAGCAAGCAAAGCAGCTACCAAGTCAATAGTTTGAGAAATAGGATAATATTTATTGTAGAACCTGGTATCTGCTCCCATGTCGTGATAATACCAGAAGGAAGACGATAAAACCAATTAACAACCTCACCAGATAGGGTATTAGGGAAGAGACTTAACCGAACAAACTCTAACAAACCTTCAGAACACCCAATCTGATTAATATGAATGAGGAACCGATTTACATGATCTAGAGCGTCATTGGGATTGGTGCCATCGAAGGTGCCTCCAGGTAGCTCCCGAACAACCTTGGATTGGTGAAAAGGCTTCAGGCCCTTCCACTCCTCTGTAAGTGCAGGTGTGAGCACATGAAGGACTACCAGACTTCTTCTAGGCATAGTTTCAAGTCGATTAAATTGCCTCATCTCCTGAACACCATTCGTTGAAGCCGCCATTTCTAACTATCTTTGGAACTGCTGTTGGCATCTGGCTCACCGAAAAGTACGCTCGATCTCTGGGTCCAGAACCTTATTTAAATTGATGTAAGTATCTGACCGAGAGCGAGTATGTACCATCAACTACCTGCAAAAGGTCACAAAAAGAAACAACACAAACTAAAGAGGATTAAAACTGAAATAAATTAAATGATAGAAAAGTAATATATGAAAAATACCAAAATAAACAAAAATAAAATTAAGCTAATAGATAAAATAAAATAAACCAAAATAAAGCAAAGTAAAATAAACTAAAAACAAAATAAACTAACAACCAAGGCTAAGGACTAGATATAAATCTAGTCCCCGACAACAGCACCATTTTGACATACGGTCTTTTTTATATATATTAAAAACTACGAAATTAATCATAGAAATTAATAAATAAAATAAACCTACGGGTTGCAAAATAATTCTCGGTCGTAGCAGTAAAGTAATATGAGCAACCAGGGTATCGAACCAGGGGACTAAGAAAGCAAATCTAATCCTAGTAAAAGCTGTAAATCGGGGGAAATTGTTGATCAATAAAATTAAGAACAAGCAAAGAGTGACTGATAAAAATATAACGAAAGCGTAACTCCGGGTTCAGGTGATCTTTTCTAGTTCAGTTTTGCGGTTCTATCACCAGTTGATTAGGGAATAAGGTTCGGCAAATTCTAACAAGTTTCTAAATGACTAAATCCTAGCCAAATAAAACTCTCCTGCATAGAAGGCGATAAATCAAATCATGAATCTCTCACAACAAGTGCAGAAGGATTAAACGTAAGAATTTAAATCGCATCTGAAGGCTAAACTCATCAATCAAAAAGAGTTTTCCACAAACTAATAGATTATAACGACCTATCTACCAATCACCGATCAGATCTTGACAGATTTCACAAAGCTAAAAAGAAAGTAGCAAATTTTATTGATAGCGCAAACAATATTTATAATCTGAAACAAACCATTGATAGATCCCAAATCAACTAATAATAATTCTACAAAACCTAACTATTTACAACCACCATTCCCCGGAATTTAATCCCTTAGCCGAGCATATCAAAAGAGGAAACAATTAGAGAAGAAGGAGTAGAAATCATCTCTATGTCGGATCCAAAGATTTTCTAGTTATAGGGTTGAACAAAGTGAAGAAATTGATGCAGAAATTCTCCTTGGTTGCACCTTGGTGTTGCACGGCTGCAAAGGAGAAAATAGGTCACGGCTTTCCAAATTTGAATTTTGAATGCCTTCAAATGCTTGCGAATGCCCCTTTAAAATAGAGATTTTGGATCTAAAATGCACGCGTCCGGCTCACCCGTCCGGGTTAGTTATCCAGACAAGATATAGAGTTATGAGGCGAGATTTTGTTGTTTATGAGACGTCCGACTCTATGTCCGGGTCAGTTAGCCGGACGCCCTGGCTGGACAAAAATATATATCAAAATCTTCGCGTTACACTTGTGTCGTAAATATTCCTGTCCTTCTGAGCACGTCCGGGTCACAGGGCCGGACACGCCATCCGAACACGTTAAAGCTTCGAGAGGTGAGAGTTCAGTCACGTCCGGCTCAACGTCCGGACCAGTTTGCTGGACAGGAACAAGGCGTCCTGGTCACTTAGCCGGACATAGACCCGGACGTGTGTTAAAAATGCAACTTTGAGGTGTCTGGACCACCTGTCCGGACCATAGGGTCAGACGTAGATCCGGACATGTGTATATTTGTGTTCCTTTTCTCTGTAAACTTCGACAGGGTCCTGATTCTTCGTTTGAGCTCCGATTTGCTCCCCATTTGCGGCGTTGGAAAGCTTTTGAGGAGAAATATGCATTTTCACCATCATTTTCTTCTTTAAATATATAAATTGGCATCATTTCTTGCCCAAGGTAAGAGTCATGAAAAGCATAGGATAAGTGTGAGAAAGAGCATAAAAATATTGTATAAAATAAGAATTTAGCGCCTATAAAACCATATCAATCTTACACTTATGATCCTTGCACCAAGGATCATCAATTGCAGCATCTGGGCCATTCTTCACTGATAAATGATGCCCGCCCCACCCACCCGTTAAAGCCCACTTCAACATTCATCTTTGACCGTGAAGGACTTTAAGGTGGATGGGTTTGAGGTTCATTTTTGTACTCTTATGTGACAATTTCTCGACATATTTTTAGGGTTTAGGGTTTATAGTCACTTGACTTCAAACCCTAAATAAACCTTCGACAACTTAGCATTGCTATGATATTTATGGGGTTTAGGGTATCTTTTTGTTATTCGTCTTTATATCCTTACAATGTTACAATTTCTCGGCATATCCCAAGTGCTTTACTTCAAATTCTAAAATAAACATTCGACGATTTAGGATTTCTATGATACGTTTGGGTTTTACATATCCACAAAACTTATGGACATTCCCACTAATGATTAGAAATAAGTACACAACATTTTATAATTGTTTCCATCACTATTATAGAAAATATGACACTAAGTGTTATGTATCTTTTCCTTTGACCATTCTTACTGAATCATAGGTAGAAGAATATTTTCTTAGTATTTTATGAGCTTACAAAGTGTGACTGGTTGATAAACCTGATAGTTATAAATGTTTGGAACGATAAACTATGTTGTTAGATTAAATTTTACATACTCATTATCCTTTGTTTTACGTATCCTCAATAACTTATATACGTTTCCACTGATTATCATAAATATGTACACAACCTTCAATAATTGTTTCCATCACTGTCACATAAAAGATGACACTAATTGCTATATATTATTTCCTTTGATCGCTTTTTTCGAATCATAGTGTATAAATTTTTTCTTAGCATTTATCATTTTACAGAGCTTGACTGATTGACAACCTGATGAATATGAACGTTTGAAAACGATAAACTTAGTTGTTGGATTCAATTTTACATATTCGTTAACCATGGTTTTTACGCATCCATGATAACTTATATACATTTCCACTGATGATGAGAAACGTGTACACAACCTTATATAATCATTTCCATCACTATTATATAAAATATGACGCAGACAGTTACATATCTTTTCTTTGGCCGTTCTTATCAACCATAATGTATAAATATTTTCTTAGCATTTATCAGTTTACAAAGCTTTGCTGATTGATAAACCTGAAGGCTATAAATGTTTAAGAACGATAAACTGAGTTGTTGAATTTAATTTTATGTATTTGCTAGCCATGGTTTTTACGTATCCACAATAACAAACATTTTCACAACTGATTAGAAACATGTACACAACATTATATAATCATTTCTATCTTTGTTATAGAAAAGATGACACTAATTATCATATATCTTTTTATTTGACCGTTTCTTATTGAATCATGGTGTATAAGAATATTTGCTTAGCATTTATCAATTTACAAAACTTGACTGATTGATAAATATGAAAGTTATGAACGTTTAGATATGATAAACCTTGGATTCAATTTTATGTATTCGTTAAACTTGGTTTTACGTATCCACGATAACTTATAAACATTTACACTAATGATTAGAAACATGTACACAACATTCTATAATTGATTCTATCACTATTATGGAAAAGATGACAATAACTGTTATATGTCTTTTCCATTGGCCGTTCATATCAAATAATTATGTATAAGAATATCGTATAAGCATATTTCAATTTATAGAGTTTGATTAATTGATAAACTAGAATACTATAAACGTTTGAAAACGATAAACCAAATTGTTGAAGTCGATTTTACGTATTTATTAACCTTTAGCTTTTATGTGTGCATGATAAATTACAACCTAAATACACGTTCAATATTTAAAAAAGGTTATCGTCTTTTTAATTTAGGAAAAAATTTGAAAATTATAGTAATATTTTTTATATAATATTTTTTGTAAATTCTATTCAGTTAATTATATGTATTTTGGATTGATAAATGTTTTACTTTAAACATGTACATCTTCGTCCTCGGGGATGGGCATCCGTTGAAGGGCATAATACGTTGGTCTTGGCCGAGCTGAGTGGCGTCAGCTTATGACTCGAGTGAGGGCCGAGTTAGCGGATGTTGTGGATGGCATCCGTCCGGACTTGATAAGGACCGAGCATGCCTTCGGGCATGCACACTGCTATGATGGCTTGATAGTGACTCCAATAGCATGAGCACGTTGTGCTTAATGCTACCCGTAGGCTGCGAGTGCCAGTGTCACCACGGGCACGAAGCAACTAGAGGTTGTCTTGGCTGAGCTGAGTGGCGTCAGCTTGTGACTCGAGCGAGGGCCGAGTTAGCGGGTGTTGTGGAGGGCACCCGTCTGGGCCTGGTGTGGACCGGACATGCCTTGGGCATGCACGCTACTCCAATAATATGAGCGTATTGTGCTCAGTGCTGACCCTTAGGTCAGTTTGTGGATGCTGTGGAGGGCATCCATCTGGGCCCCGATGGGGACCGGGCATTCCTTTGGGCATGCATGCTACTAGGGTGGCTTGGTTGCAACTCCAAGAGGTGTTGAACATGTTGTGCTCAATGCTGGCCCTTAGGTTGCGAGTGCTAGTGTGACCATTGGCACGATGCAACTAAGGGTTGTTCCGATAGTTTGCCACGAAAGGATGCAAGGGGCATTGCACATCAGAGCCGAGCCGTCTTACGGTTCGGCAGGCGTTGGGTCCTGGACAAGGGCGGAGACAAGATGCGACGTGGCCCGCGTTAGCACACCTTACTAACTCGTACTAGTTGGGGGTCTTTGGTTGTTGGGCTGTTGGAGATCTGATGGTTCTGTGGATCAGTGCGACCGCTAAAGGACGCACATGTACTCGGGCTGCAGTGAGAGAGATGAAGTTGACTTAGTCTGAGCTGCAGCCTGGTATTCGACCGTAACATTTATGCCACGAGAATGTGAATCAGTGAAGTAACTTGTCGTTGGAAGGTTTAAGTCCGTATAAACAATAAATATTATAAATTTTAAAGTTATTATACAACACCCATAAATAGTGATGTAAACATTCATGAATTATTCTGCAAGGATATATATCCACGCGTTGTGCTATGTGCTGGCCTGGCTTCTGGCGCTCGACCGTTATCCAATATCATCGCCTCCGTCCCCCCACCGTCTCACTCTTCCCAGTTATCCCGTAGACCTTCAAACCTGCGTATTTCTTTTCCCCAGCAAGGGAAGCTAAACTCCAGGGAAGAAATTCACTTAATTAGATCTTTTGTAAATTGGGCAAACCCAATAAAATGCAGGGTTGTCTTTATGCCCTCACCATTGATGAGCACTTCACCACCTTCCGTACTCCTATTGCATAATAAGCGTAGTTCTTCGCTGCCATTCTTCAATCACAGTCTCGTGCAACTGCGAACCACAACAAAGAGCTATTTACGTCGGAGCAAGAAGCTTCTGCTGTCAGAGGCTGAGATTGAGCAACCGCAAGCTACGGTTAAGTGGGTTAGTGTCCAATTCGAAGAAGAACGACGACAACAATAGTGGCGGCGCTGAGTATGGGAGTGGAAGTACGAGCAATAACGATGGAGACCCCAATCGTTCCGGGAGGAAGATGAAGAAGGAGAAGAGCTGGTGGAGGATATTCTTCTTCGAGGACGATGGGAATTGGCTGGGATTGAAGGTAGATGACTTGATGGACAGTGAAGAAGAGATTGGGAGTTTGGGAAAAGCTGGAGATGAAGGTGAGGATGAAAAAGAGTTGTCTGAGGAGGAGAAGTTTGAGACGTGGAAGTCAAGGGCAGAAACAATAATTGAGCTTAGAGAGGAGGAAGAAGGCATGAAGAATAAAGAGGAAAGAAAATGGGAAGACTGGCTCGTTAGTGATGGTCGAGAAGTAAACAAAAGTAGGGATGGAGATTGGACTGTTGGAGCTAGGAATGTAGGGTTTAGGGGAGCCGGAGGTAATGGAGGACGTTCTGAAAATGGTGAAAATGGGATTTTCTTTCAGGAGATGGGTTTGGATCGTCTCGTTGAGGCTGCAACCGATGTGGTGTTCGGTGCCCCAGAAGATGATTTATTGTATGAAGACCGAGTTTTCCGTTTTGCTTCAATTAATTCGGTATCTTTTTTTTTTCTTTCAATTTTTATCATTTACGTCGAGTGATATTGTGAAATTGATATCATGTTTGAACCAATTGCTGTTTCAGATTGTAAACAACTTCATTTCTGAATCCGAATGGGACAGAAATATATGCTATAGACAGCTAGCTTGCGCTTCTGATCTATGGCAACAGATTTGCACAGAGATGAGCAAAAGAAGTTAGCAACTTCAGGATTTTAATTGACTGTTATATTAGTATGCTTGAGAATAATCATGATTTTGATACCTGTAAATGGTTCTGTGGGAAAGTTCTAGGCACCATATGATCTTATGTCTCCCATAATTTGACTTGTAAAATAAAAGTGAAAAAGGAAGTGGAATGCTCCAACATTGCTGATAAGAATCAAACCATATTAAGCACTTTGTCTCTATTTTTGAAAATTTTGCATTCGTGTAACTTCCTACCCTGCTTGCGAGTTCTTAGCTATTACCCTACCTTTTTTTTTTTTTGGCATTTTTATGTTTTCCTGCAGTTATATATGTCCTGAATCCTACATCTTTGTACTGCAGGCGAAATTCTTGGCCATTTTGATCATTGTCCCGTGTGCTCTGGATTTTCTTGTCCATGATTATGTTATGATGCCTTTTTTAGACAGGTAAATATCACAATACAAAGCTTACTGTCTTTGCTTGATAATGTTTGTGCTGGAATAGTTGAGAATCCTGATTCTCTTCCAAATTATTAAGAGTTGAAGATGGTTGTTTAGGAGAAGGCTACTACGTTGCGCACTTCTATAGCTATCTGACTCCCAAATTCTTTTATGAATTATCAGCATCGTGCTACAGAGGGAGTTGTTAGGATTGTGCAAAATGTACTAGATTCACTTTCTGCTCATTTGACTATCTACAATTCCTACACCAAATAATTGCATTTGGAAGTTTACAAACATGGTTGATTTCCCATTGTAGATATGTGAAGACTGTACCACTTGCAGCGCAAATGCTTGATGTGAGAAGGAGTCAAAAGCTTGACATGGTCAAGAAGTTAAAAGTTGAAAGGGCAAAACTGACTTTTGAAATTGAGATTGGAAAAGCTCCTCCGCTAAACGATCAGGAAACATGGCTGGAATTGCGGCAGAAAGCGTAAGAAATTATGCTTCAAATGAAGTAATTCAACTAATAACCAAAATGAAAGTAATCTGTCATCACATCCTGATTTCTCTTATCATACATGTCTGCTGAAACCGTGCCATAGTACAAAGAGCTTTCATGGCTAGTATTACTAGTATGATGAGGAGAACTTGCTTGATGCATGCATTTGTTCAATCATTATATGGAATAATTAAATAACGGATCATCTGAAGCTAGTGATTGATTCTAAAATCTAGAGTTTGAGGTTTGTCAAGAAGGATGTGATAGAGGTACGACCAATCTCCACAGATTTACCAACTCAATAACTTTTTTTCTCTTTTTCATGACTTACAAAACATATCCACGTAGCTATTTATATGCCACTCATATCCAGCTGCATTACAACAAACTACTCTTATAACAACATATAACCAAACAACAACAACTAACAAAATTGGTAATACTAATGCCGCCTAGCATAAGTAATACCAAATCTCCTATTATCACTCCCCTTTTGAACAACCACCTTGTCCTCAAGGTAAAATTCTGTGTTAAGAGTTTTGGCAAAACATATTATGGGAGGCGTTAACGTTATCACGCCGTTAGTGGTGATGTGAGGGTATGTTGGTGTTTGTTATTTGTTTAGTCGTACAACTGGCAGAGGGGAGGTACATATAGCATTGTTACTGTGATAAAGTCATCATGGAAGAATTGCGAGAATTGTGATGTTGTTTAGGTTAGTTTTGGCCGTACCTTTATCGTTTGTAGCAATTCTTTCCCAGGCAAAGTTGCTAAGTTAGATGGTTGTTACGCTTAGCAACTCATCTAACATGGAGACCCCTGAGCTAATCCAAGCCACCGTTCGCGAGCAACTGAGTGACGTCGTTGGCAAGCTGGCTGGACTTGCGTCTACGGTGGATAATCTGGCAATGATAGTAGCGAATGCAGAAGGAAGATCGTGGCGGTTGTCGGAGTTCGAGCGAGGGGGGATAATTCCCAACGGACGTTGACAGTAGGTGAATTGTTTGATTGGTGTGAAATCAGATAAGGAAGATCGAACTTCCTGTGTTCACTGGTGAGGATCCACAAGGGTGGATTCACAAAGCTGAAGGTACTTCTAGTTGAGCAGCATTGCGGAAGGGGATCAAGTCCGATCTGCTAGCGTGTGTATGGAAGAAGCTGTGTTCACCGGTGAGGATCCACAGGGGTGGAGAATTATGTTGGTCTTCCATCTTGGTTGGAATTCAAATCCCTCCTATTGGAGCGCTTCGGGTCGCTGCTGAGCAAGAACCGATTGGATATCTTTGCTCGTTGCAACAAGACTCCACGGTGGAAGATTATTGTAGTCGTTTTGAATTTTTCTTGGCACACCTGAGAAACATCCCCGATGAGGTTCTACTGGGTATTTTTTGAAACAGACAGAAAGATGGGGAACTGGAACTTTGTGAAACTAAAGATTTGCAAGATTTGATGAAGGTCTCTAGGAAAATTGAGATGAGAGATGTTTGGATTTCTGGAGGCCACATTCGCAACCCTAGACTTTTGACTGGTAAGGATCGGCAACAAAATCGTACCGTCAGTTTAAATTGGGGTACGAGGGAGTCTCAGGGACCGTATCGAGAGGTAATCCTTTGCGTGACACTACTAACACGGGTTCTATGGCTGTTGCTCCTTCCGACTCTACTATGTCATCGTCTGGTTCGGTCTCTTTTGGGCGCTCCAATGTGGAGCGAGTGTCTGATGCCGAGATGAGTAGGTGGTGAACTCAGGAGTTGTGTTTCTGGTGTGATGAAAAATGGAGCCAAACTCACTAATGCCGGAATACAGGCTTGCAGCTGCTGATTACAGATGGCGGCGAAGGGGCAGAGGAGGCGTTTGAGATTTCTCTGGTTGATGATGGAGAGAACGATTCGCCCGCTTCGGACCATACTGCTAGTCTTTCTCACTTATCGGTTTTGGGGATTGTATCCAGTCGAGCAATGAAGTTGACAGGGGAATTGGAGGGACATCCTGTTCTAATATTGATGGACAGTGGTGCTACTCATTGTTTTATCAGTCTCTTTAGTCAGCAAATTGTCTTTACAAGTGGCTGATTCTACTACTTATGGGGTGACAATTGGCAATGGCGATACTATATACTGTCAAGGGATTTGTGGTAATCTGAAACTTCATCTGCAAGGTGCTAATTTCCTTCTTGACTTCTTTCCGTTTGAATTGGCTGGGGTCGATCTGATCTTGGGCTTGAATTGGTTGGAGCTTTTGAGGGATACTTACACTAACTGGGGAAGACGTTCTATTAAATTTTGGTTTGAAGGATCTATGATACATCTTCAAGGGGGCCCTGCTTACTGTTTTTTCTGAGATTGATGTTAAGAACTTGGTGAAGACTGCTGAGGATATAGACAGGGGTTGGGTTATAAGTCTGGCCACAACTGAGGTGGACGAGGAGCTCTTTGTTTCAGGAGAGATAGAAGAGTCCTTGTCTCAGGTTCTTTCTCAGTTTAAGGGAGCCTTTGAGCCCCTGACTTCGTTACCTCCTAATCGCTTCCACAATCACAAGATTCTCCTTAAGCCTGGCTCTGTCCCACCTAATGTGCGCCCATATCAGTATCCTTACTATCAAAAGAATCAGATCAAACGAATTGTCCAAGAGATGCTACAATCTGGTTTTATTCGTCCAAGTTCAAGAGCTTTCTCTAGCCATGTGTTGTTGGTCCAAAGAAGAATGGTGAGTGGCGGTTTTGTGTTGATTTCCGAGCCTTGAATGACATTACAATTCCAGATAAATTTCATTTGCCTACCATTGATGAGTTGCTAGATGAGCTCCCTGGTGCCACAATCTTTCCAAACTAGACTTGAAATCTGGATATCACCAAATATGAGTTCAGGAAGCCGACATCACTAAGACTGCATTCCGGACTCACGAGGGGCAATATGAGTTCCTGGTTAAGCCTTTTGCGTTGAAGAACTCCACTGCTACGTTTCAGCTTCTCATGAATTCAATCTTCAAGCCATTTTTGCGGTATTGGTGTTCTTCAATGATATTTTAGTATATAGCCTGACCATGGCAGATCATGTTGAGCATTTGCAGCAGGTTCCGCGTGTTCTGGATAACTCTCAATTGAAGGTAAACCTTAAGAAGTGTAGTTTTGGGCGCTCTCATCTTGAGTACTTGGGGCATTTTATTTCTGGTCATGGTGTGGAAGTTTTTTTTTGATAATTAGTAGTATATTAATCATCTCAAGAGGACTGAAATAGCTTTACAACCTATAAGTTACAAAGTGCTGCTGCCCTAATTACATGGTTAGCACATTGTTGTGTTGTACAAAAGATATCCCGAAAGATCCTATTGTTCCTCTCCTTCCATATACAATATATGAGAGCATTGAACACAAAAGAGTTAATTCTATTCCTATTACACCGCTTTTTCCATCTTCTACTAACCCACCCAACTATCCTATCCCAATCTCTTGGATTTCTTCTAAGCCCTCCAAAATGGTTCCAGACTGTTACCCAAACCTAATTAGTATACCCACACTCAAAAAATAAATGCTTTGCCGATTCCTTGCCATCATGACAAAGAACACAATTTTCATCAGCTATCATCCTCCAATTTCTAAGCCTGTACTTAGTTGCAAGTTTTCCATAGACTGCTAACCAAGTAATAAAGGAATGCCGAGGGAAGTTCCTTTTGCTCCAAATCACTTTGTCCCACTCCACCAATGGATCTTTTCTGAACATCTTCTCGTAACAATTGCTGATAGAGAAACATCCTCTACGACATGGCTAGTTGATTGAGCCCCCCTCTCCAAAATACTCTACCAAAGGTTGTCTGCTCCTCATAAGGTTCCTCCAACACCAAGAACTGTCTCTCGGGACACTTACATCCCAAAGAGTATTATTCTTTATATAGTACTAATGGACCCATTTAACCCACAATGTATCTGCATTTGTTTCAATCTGGCACAGTTGCTTACAAATGACTACATTGTTCCAAGTTTCTAGGCATTTAACCCCAAGTCCTCCAGACGACTTCGATTGACACACTTTCTTCCAAGCAATACTTACCTTCTTAGAGTTCGTATTAGCTGCCCAAAGGAAAGCCCTACAGATAGCTATGACTTCCTTGATCACCTTCATCGGGATGGCAAAGGTAGACATCCAATAAATCTGTATAGAAAGAAGTACTGATTTGATGAGTTGCAATCTCCCTGCATAGTTGAGGAATCTAGAAGGCCAACTCTGAACTTTCCCCACAAGTTTATCCACCAGTTCCTGACACTTCAATGTAGAAAGTCTGGTAGGACTTAGGGCGGCTCCCAAGTGCTTAAAAGGCAACTTATCTTTCTCCAACTTGTAGTTAGGTCGTAAGTAGGTCTTAAAGCAATTTGTTGCACCTGCCATGTACACCTTGATTTTGTTCATATTTGCTTCTAACCCTGACACCTTAGAGAAGCAAGTAAACAAAATCATTATCTCCCTAACAGCCCCATGCTTTGCTTTAAAGAATAACATGAGATCATCAGCGAAACAAAGATGGGTCAGATTAAGCTTCTTGCACTTTGGATGAAACTGAAACTCTTTTATTGTCTCAAGACTGAGAAACAACCTACTAAGGTATTCCATGCACACTACATAAATGTAGGGCGATATGGGATCACCTTGTCTTAATCCTTTTTTCCTTGGGAAGAAGCCGTTAAGGCTCCCATTAACCACCACTGAGTAGCTTGGTGTGGTAATACACTCCATGATCCATCCCACGAATTTGGCCGGGAAGTTAAGTGCGGTAAGGATGTCATGGACAAAACCCCAGTTGATACTATCATACACCTTCCCTTCTGTAGGTCAACTTTCAGCATGCATCTAGGAGAGATAATATTTCTCTTGTACCCCTTAATTAACCCCTGACAAAGGAGGACGTTATGGGAGATAGATCTTCCTTTGACAAAAGCAGCCTGGTTTGGGCTGACAATACCCCTCAACAATCCTTGAAGTCGATTTGCAAGAATTTTACTAATAGTCTTGTTGATCACATTACAACAAGAAATAGGCCTAATCACATGCACCCCTTAGGTTCTCCTTCGGGATGAGGCTTATTGCTGTACAATTGATTTTCCTTGGCAGTCTACCAGATGAGAAGAACTTTTTAACAGCTGCACACACTAACGGCTCTGTCACCTCCCACGTGTCTTTAAAGCACTACTATACCCATCCGGGCCGGGTGCCTTTGTGTTGGGAATAGAAAATAAGGATGCCTTTATTTCATTCTCCGACACCTCTCTGCACAACTCAGATTCTGCACACTTGGGGATTGTTGGGCCCCTGTTCACCACCTCTTGGTCAATTTTTAAGCAGGTAGTAGACATCCCCAAGATTTTCTCAAAGTACTTAACCGATTCACTTGAAATCTCCTCTGGTTTGGTTTTGCATTCACTATCCAGCCTATCAAGAGAAACAATAGTATTTCTAGCATGACATCTTTTGATAATTACATGGAAATACTTGGTGTTTCTGTCCACGGACTTTAGCCACTCACAATGACTTTTCTGCCTAAGAAAATTGTCATCCGCAATGGACATCAGCTTCCAATGACAAGTAGCTATTTTCTCCTCTCTGATCAGCTCATCATTTTGAAGATCACCCCTTAATCTATCTTGGATGTCATTCAACTTCTTTTGTGCTTCTTGCACCCTGCCACTGTTATCTGAAAACTGACGCTGGTTGATCTCTCAAAGGCTACTTTTCAGCCCTTTAAGCTTGCTACACACTTGATCCATCATCTTACTATTATGCCTTCTATCCCAAACATTCGTAATTGCTTGCTGGAATCCTGGAAATGAGCTCCACATCTTACAGTACTTAAAAGGTTTCGAGCCAAAGTTTACATTCTCCTGGATATTAACAATAATAGAGCATTGATCTGAAATATCTGGAGCCAAAAAGCTTGCAAAAGAGTTAACAAACTTTAAGTTCCACACACCATTAGCCAATGCTCTGTAGTGTCCCCTTGTTCATGTTTATTCCACCAGGTATGGTGAAACCCGTAGATTTGAGGTCATCGACTCCAAGAGTATGCAAGCAGTCTTTAAACTCCAAAATCTTAGACCCAGGGACACTTCTACCTCGCACACGTTCATCTCTTGATTTCACAACATTAAAATTCCCTAAGATAGTCCAGGGATTGGTGATAGAGTTGTTAACCTGCACAAGATTCTCCCAAAGCTTCCTTCTTTCCAAATAGTTATTAGAAGCATATTTCTTGCTTTTATGCTTAGGGAAAGTGGACTGTTTAGAGGTAACTAGTCTTATGGTAAGTAAGTGACTATTTAAGGGGTTATAAAGTGTTAGAAATATTGTGGGGGGAGTAATAGGTCCAACGGAGAGAATTATATAAAATACCCATATTGATTAGTTAGGTCCAATAACCCATGAGGTTTCATCCTAAAACCAATTGGCATTAGGTGGAATAGCCCACAAACTATATGAACTACTTACTAGCTATATAATTTTTCAATGTGGGATTCACACTTGACCTCCAACATCCCCCCTCAAGTGTGAGTCTTTCACCTCTGAGGTCTCCCACATTGCACCCTATTTGGACCCCACTTGGTAATTGCTTGGTCTCTTCTCTGGGACATAGTCCAATTTTTACGGTACTGGCCCGGTCCCATCTCTTGGTTTATCGTGACACAGTCCGTTTACTTGGGTATCCATTAGATAGTGGTGCATTACCCAAGGTTGAACCTGGGCTCTGATATCATGTTAGAAATATTGTGGGGGGAGGAATAGGCCCAATGAAGAGAATTATATAAAATACCCATATAGACTAGTAAGGCCCAATAACCTATGAGGTTCCATCCTAAAACCAATTGGCATTAGGTGGAGTAGCCCACATGCTATATGAACTACTTACTACCTATATAATTTTTCAATGTGAGACTCACACTTGATCTCCAACATAAAGGTTGCAAGAAAGGGCATCGAGACATTGGATATTGTAGGCCACTTTGAGGATTTATTGGTAGGAAGGTTATCCCAATCTTCCTAAGTTCTATCAATTCAATCTTCCTAAGTTCTATCAATTCTTCGTAAGTTCTATAAATCGGTATCAGAGCCTGTTCTTGGGAGTGGGAGATTGAGATCCTTGAGTGCATACGGCGGAGGCTGGGATAAATGTAAGAAATAATCGGTCGTGGTTCGTTATCGAACGCGAAACATAATCAATCGTTTAAGTATTGTAATGATTCAGATCTTAAGGACTCCTTCAAGTCAGAATTGCAGATAAGTCTTTTGTCCCCACAGGTAAAGGAAATTGTTTCATATGCGGAATTGGCAGCCGAAGACTTGGGAAAGGAATCACCATTGATGAAGTAAACAAGAGAAAGCTTGATCGATCGAACCAATCAGAGAAGAAAGTTGGAGATCAGTGGACCGAAAGGATCAAGGCGAATGACGAGTTTGTGTTTCAGATTGAAGAATAAAAAATCAAAGTAATGATGAAGGAATCAGAGGTAGAGAATTCAAAAGCTCCAAATACCATGGACATGGTATTGAATACGAGAGCAAAGAGAAATAGGAAGGGGAGGAGATGGAAAGCGAAGATGAGAAAAAGGGAAGGGGATCGCAAGCTATGAGTAGTGACAAGAAATTGCCGTGCAGGAGTTCAAGAAGCTGCAAGAAGATTGAGGCAAAGAAAACTCGTTTGACTGAAGAGAGAGGAGGAGGTGGATAAAGAAAAAGAAGAAACCGAAGAAGATTTTCAACGCGCCTCAGAATCACTTTATCCCCAAATTTATTTTTTCTTCGAAATCTTCCAGTTGTTCTTCAAGCGCTTCTTTGCAGGTTAGTGTTTTTCGGTGATTTCACTGTAATCCAATCTCTTCTGGCCGGCTTGACTGATTGAAGGGAGAGAGAAGGAGGTGGAAAAAAATAAAGAAAACAAAGAAGATTTTCGAAGTACCTGAGACTCGTTTCAATTCTAAGAGTACTTCAATGGCTCCAATATTCTCGTCACACTCCTACACTGGTTTTTTCTCTTTAAACTTGCCCAAACCGGTTTATTTTGTTCAAGCTGGCATGTACGGGGTACCGGTTTGGTTTGTTAGGCAGCAAGACACACATCCTCGAGAGGCTAGTATTCTTCGACAGCACAATCTAACGACTGATGCGACATGGGAAGAAGTGGCTGCTATTCAACAACAATTTCCTTCTTTGCACCTTGAGGATAAGGTGGATGTGCAGCGGGGGAGTAATGTTAGGACTCTACCAGACAAGTCTTTTGGCAATGTTTACATGAGGAGATGGAATTAATCAGTTAGGAAAGTGTTTTAGTAAGTTCGGGATATTACTGTAGTTTGCTGAGTCTTTTATTCATTGTTTGATGATCTGAAATGAGATATACAACCCTATATTTATAGGCACCTATGGAAGGGTCTAGATACGGAAGGGTCTAGAAATCCTAAGGGAAGAGACACTTAGGAAGTGTCTGTCTAGGAAACATAAATAATTGAACAGGTGCAATTAATTACATGCTGGACAGACATGAGAACCTAATTAATTACAGAAATAATAAATGCACTATTTCCTAGACTAATGGTGCCTGTTTAA
The DNA here is from genome assembly GCA_023374045.1 of Limonium bicolor. Lineage (NCBI taxonomy): Eukaryota > Viridiplantae > Streptophyta > Magnoliopsida > Caryophyllales > Plumbaginaceae > Limonium > Limonium bicolor. The sequence continues at coordinate 210,086,040 of CM041781.1, forward strand.
CAATTACCATAGTTAATGTCTAGCTTTTATAGTTGGGGAAGTTGATTGTTTAGATGTAGTTAGTATTATAGTTAATGTCTTGCTTTTATGGTCAGGGAAAGTTGATTGTTTAGATGTAGTTAGTATTATAGTTAATGTCTTGCTTTTATGGTCAGGGAAAGTTGACTGTTTAGGGGTAGCTAGTATTATGGTAAGTAAGTGGCTATTTAAGGGGTTAGAAGGGTTGTAAGATAGGTCATCGAGGCATTGGACATTGTAGGCCTGTTTGAGGACTTATTGGTAGGAAGGTTATCCCAATCTTCCTAAGTTCTATCAAGTCTTTGTAAGTTCTATCACAGCCTGCTTCAGTTGTGAAACATGAACCGTGTCATGCATGCGAGCATCATTTGGAAGCTGGAGTTTGTAAGCAACAATGACCACATGTGCAAGAATATGAAAAGGGCCATAAAAGCGGGGGCTGGGCTTAGCATTACAACCACGAGAGAGAGATCGCTCGTGTACGGGTGGATACGAGAATAAACCATATCACCAACCTGGTACTCTTCTGGTTTGCGATTACGGTGAGCTTGGGCCTTCATACGTTGTTGTGCTGATAGCAATTGATGCTTAAGATCATCCGAGAAACTGTCACGCTCTGACAACATGTCTACCTCCTGAATCATGGAACCCAAAGGACTGTAGTGGAGTAAAATAAGAGGATCCTTTCATAAACTGCTCGAAAAGGGATGGTACCCAAGCTCTGGTGAAAAGAGGTATTGAACCAATACCCAGCCCAGCAAAGCATCCACAACCAATTCTTTGGATTTTGGAAGGAAAAACATCTAAGATAATCCTCTAAACATCGGTCATAACCTCTGTTTGGCCATCAGATTGAGGATGGTAAGAAGAGCTAAGACAAAGGGTAGTCTTTGCCAACCTGAATATTTCCTTCCAAAACTGACTAATAAAAATTGGGTCAGTCTGAAATGATAGTCTTAGAAAACCCATGAAGTTTAATAACTTCTGCAGCAAAAATCTGAGCCACATCCTTTGTAGTAAGAGGATGCTTAAGAGGGAAGAAATGCACAAACTTAGAAAACCGATCCACCAATACAAAAATCATGTTTATACCTTGCACCTTAGGCAGTCCCGTTATGAAGTCCATACTTATATCCTCCCACACACGTTCAGGTATGGACAGAGGTTGCAACAATCCCGCAGGAGACAAAGTGCTATATTTCATCTGCTGACAAAGGTCACAAGCGGCAACAAATTCCCTGATCCGCTTTCTTATGCCCAACCCGAAAACTACACCAGCTATACGCTTGCATGTCTTCAAATAACCGAACTGCCCACCACCTCACGGAGAATGATACTCCAATATTCCTGAAATCAACTGAGAATGCGGAAGAAGAACCAACTTCCCTTTATAAACCAAGAAACCTGAGCGAAGTTCAAAACCAGGAGAAGAATTCTGATCCAACAACAACTGCCAAATTATCTTCTGTAGCTTATCATCCTTCTCCACTTCTGAAGCCAACTGCTTCCAACCAGTGAAGTTGGCTGTAGTTAATGGATGTAACTCAGGAAGTCCTTCCACACGAGTTAAAGCATCAGCAACAACATTTTCCTTCCCAAATCGATAACAGATCTCGAAACAACTTAATCACCCATTTGTACTGATCCTCAGTTAATAATTTCTGCTCCCATTAAAACTTCAAACTTCTCTAGTCCATTCTTACAACAAAGTGGCACCCCAGCAAATAATGTCTCCATTTTTGTACCGCGAAAACCACCGCCATCAGCTCCTTTTGGTAAATGAACTTCACCTGTGTGTGAGGGGAGAAAGACTTGCTTAGATAACCAATAGGTCTGCCCTGTTGCATCAGTATAGCTCCAACACCTTTGCCCGAGGCATCGGTCTCAAACTTAAAAAGCTGATTGAAATTAGGATTTGTTCATACAGGAACCAAAGACAACGCCTGTTTCAAGCTCTCAAAAGCAACCTAAGCCAAAGGATTCCACTGAAATGCATCCTTCTTCAGCAGATCTGTCAATGGGCGAGCTAACATGCCGTAGTTCTTCACAAGACGACGATAGTAACCTGATAAACCCAGTAAGGAACGCAGTTCTTTCACTGAAGTTGGAACAGGTCACTCGAGTATACAGTGAATCTTGGAGGGGTCCACCTCTACTCCTTGACCAGAGATGAAATGACCCAAATATCAGAGGCGAGATTGCCCAAAACTACACTTCTTGAGATTCACTCTCAGCTGGGAATCACGTAAAACTCAGAACCTACTGCAAGTGAGAAACATGATCCTCCAATGATGAACGATATATCAAGATATCATCGAAAAATGCCAGCACGAAGCTCCTCGAAAATGGTTTAAAGATTGAATTCATAAGTGATTGTCAAGTAGCAGGGGCATTCTTCAGCCCTAAGGGCATCACTAGGAATTTGTACTGCCCTCAAGTGTACAAAAGGCAGTCTTAGTGATGTCGTCCTCCTGAACACGTATCTGGTAGTATCCTGATTTCAGATAGAGCTTGGAAAACATTGTGGCACCATGGATCTCATCCAACAATTCATCAATCGTAGGCAAAGGAAACTTGTGCGAGACTGTTATATCATTCAAGGCCCTGTAATCTACACAAAATCTCGACTTCATTCTTCTTTTTGACCCACAAAACTGAGCTGAAGAAGGCACTGGAGCTGGGGCGAATAAAACCAGACTGAAGCATTTATTGGACAATGCATTCAATTTGATATTTTTGGTAATAAGGGTATCTATTGGGGCAAACATTCGTGGGAATAGACCCATGCTTGAGAAGAATTTTATGGTTAGTGGAAACGATCGAGTGGAAAAGAGGTAAGTGGGGAATAGACCTCTTTGTACTAAGAAATCACCTGCAGTAAAGACTTGTGAATTTCACCCACACTAGAAAGATCCATGCTAAGCGCCACACTACCTTGCTCGCAAGTAGGCCTCACCAAACTCTTAGCCCCAATCTCTGAGAAACAGTAAGCTGGATCATCTCTCAAATGAATCATCGAACCATGCCACCAGAATTTAAGTGAGCGCCTTCCCCAGTTTGGGCACGTATCACCCAAAAGCTCAAGGCAGTTCGTTCCTGATATTACATTCACACCGAATAAACCAAAAAGGAAAGAAGTCCAGAAAGAAATCGCCATTGCCAATTGTCACCCCAAATGAATGAGACTCCACCAGCTGTAAAGAAAGACTGTTGACTAAGGAGTCACTAATAAAACAATGTGTAGCCCCATTGTCAATCAGTATAAGGATGGGACGCCCTTCAAGCTCCCCCTTCAACTTCATCGCACGGCTAAACACCACCCCTAACACCGATAGATGCGACAGACCCGTGCTAAGCGCCACTGTGGGAGAGGTATTCTCTTCTTCGTCCACCAGAGTAAATCTCAAATGTCTCCTCAGAGCCTTCACCTCCCACAATAATCAAGAGTTGCAAACCTGTGTTTCAGCATCGGTGAGATTGGCCCCACTTCTCGCCACACCAAAACACAATCCCCGAGTGCTCCGCCTGCTCATTTCCGCATTTGAGACACGACGAATGTTGGAATGTCAAACAAAATTGATCCTGACAAAAACTTCCCAGAATTGGTGGTGGCTCCCACTTCAGGCCCGTTTTAGTGATGTTGCACAAGGGATTAGCTCTTGTCCCCACTGCGGCAACGTTCTCCGTCCCCGACTTGGTGATTGGGAAACCAACAGTACGATCGATCTGTGATCGATCTTTCCCGATCGGCAGCCTAGGGTTGCGAATAGGACCAGTAGCGATCCACACGTTCCTCATCTCAATCTTTTTGCAAACCTTTATCAAATTTAGGATATCTTTGGTCTCGTAAAGCTCCAACTCCCCACGAATTGAATATTTAAGAGGTGGATATTAACAGAGTATGTAGAAGCATGAAAGACCCGCGGAGCTGGGTTATTGACATGGAGCTTGCTGAGATAAATCTGTCTGGCAGTCGATATACTTGGATTGGAAGAACAAGAGATCTCTGAGCAGAATAGACCGTACTTTCTGTAGTATTGAGTGGCTCAATGAATTTCCTAATATGATTCTTAGAGGGAGGCCATCAGTTCATGTGGGTGGATTTCAAACAGATAAATTGGGGTCCTTACCCTTTTAAAGTTCTTGACGCTTGGTTTGAAGATCAACGCTATATTCCGTATTTTGAAAAGGAATGGAAAAAGCTTCAGGGTATGGACCTGCATACCAAACTGAAGAAGATAAAAGAGCCTTTGAGGTGCTGGAATAAGGAGATCTTTGGGGTCATTGAGAATAAAGTACGGCAGACAATAGAGAGTGAGTGTAATCGATAATCTGGACGAGCAGTTGGGGTCTGATGAAACCCGGAATCGTGAACGGGATAATCTGAAAGTTGAGTTATGGGAGCTCCTTCAACAGGAGGAAAGATATTGGCAGCAACTAAGCAGTGAAAAACATCTAAAGGAAGGTGATCTTAATACACGCTACTTCCATCGCAAAGCTCCTTTAATCGAGTAAGAAATCGTATTCCAGCTCTCCTGGTGGATGGGGAATTGAAAACAGAACCGGAAATCATCAAGAAGGAGTGTGTTTGTTTTTTCAAGAAGCTGTTTAAAGCTGGTACCAATTCCCATGCTGTTCCACCTGTAGATCACCGGCCTATACTATCGGATTCTGATAGAGCTGAGCTCATTCGTATCCCCTCTGGTTGTGAGGTGAAACAGGCTGTATGGGAACGTGAGGGGAGCAAAGCCCCTGGATTTGATGGCTTTAATTTCAACCAGTGGGGAAAGATTTCACTGATGCAGTGATAACTTTTTTCGTGAGTAGCACAATGCCACAAGGAATTAACACAACTTGGATCACACTCATTCCAAAATCTGAAAATCCTAGATCCCTGGATGAATATAGACCAATTTGCATCATCCGTTGCTTCTACAAAATCATCGCAAAATTAATGGCAAAAAGGCTGAGTGGGGTAATTGGAAAGCTGGTTTCTGAAACTCATTCGGCTTTTATCAGAGGACGACATATCTTGGAGGGGCCTTTGCTGGCAAATGAATGTATCAAGTGGCTCAAATCCAAGCGTGTCTTGGAGCTTTGTGGACAGAATGCTAGCTATCTATGGCTTTCCAGATACCTGGAGAAGGTGGGTACAGCAATGCGTTAGTACTTCCAGAACTGCGGTAGTAGTCAATGGTGTACCATCAAAATCTTTCAAACCTTATCGAGGGTTGTGTCAAGGCGACCCCCTCTTGCCGTTGCTGTTTATCCTGGTAGCTGAAGCCCTGAACTGGCTGCTTGAAACAGCAATCGAAATGGGGATTGAAGGGGGATTGAGATTGGTGTAAACCGGGTCTGCCTGTCCCACTTGCGACACTATAATTTTCAGCTATCCAAACCCAAAAGAAATTGAGGTGATTAAACTGATCATAGGTTTATTTTCTAATGTCTGGTTCGGAAGTAAATTGGGGAAAATCGGCAATATTCGAAGAGGATGAAATCAACATGGCAGCTAAAATTCTTGACTGCACCGTCTTATCTCTTCCTACGTCTTATTTGGGCTGTCCACTGGGTGCTAATCCACGTAATTACAGCACATGGTTGCCCATAATAAAAAAGGTTGAGTGCAGATTGTCAAACTGGAAAAGGTCAAGCTTATCGAAGGCTGGGAGAGTTGCACTAATAAGGGCGGTTCTGGACGCTATTCCTATATACTTTCTAAACCTTTTTCGCATGCCCAAGAAAGTCATCCAGAAGCTCAATAGCCTTCAGCGAAAGTTTTATGGGGGTATGGTGAGAAAAAAGGTCTAGCATTGGTAAGATGGAGTAAGGAACAATACCGAAAGAGATGGGTGGCCCTGGTCTTACTGAAATTGAAGCAAAAAATGTTGCCTTGCTGTTTAAGTGGTGGTGGAGTTATCAATCTTGTGAGAATAAACTTTGGATGAGGGTGATAAACGCAGCTTACGGAATTGATGCCTCGCTTCTTATGTATGATCAAGCTGATAATATAAGAAGGAAGAAGGGTATTTGGAGTACAATTGTTACCATCAGCGAATGGTATGCCGATTCAGCAGCTTCTCTGACCGGTAATATTGAGTGGATCTTGGGTGATGGAGAACTCATTCGCTTTTGGCCGGATCCGTGGGTGGGTAGATTCTGAATAAGTACAGACTCCCTCGGCTATATTCAGTCAGCGAGTTAAAAACTTCAAAAGATGCAGATTTCAGGAGCTGGAATGGGGAGTTTTGGGTTTGGAACTTTGTCTGGCGGCGTGAACTCTTTCAGTATGAAGTGGAGCAGGTGGGTGAACTGTTAAGTATTCTAAACCGGACCACAGGTCCAAGGCCAGCTAGAAGAGATGGTATTAGATGGAGCTGTAATCACTCCTCTGGTTTCTCTGTGAAAGGGGTGTATGAGGAGATTCATTGTAGCACAGGCTGTGAGGTTCCAAGTTGGCATCACTTCTGTTGGATGAAATATGCACCCCCCCCCCCCCCCCCCCCCCCGAATTGAAATTTATGTTTGGCTTTGTTTTTAAAACCAACTGGCAACCCGTGACAGGTTATATGGGATTGATCTGGTGGCACTGTCTGATATGTATTGCCTCATGTGTAGACGCAGTGAGGAGACCGTAAACCACCTGTTTCTTGTGTGTGTAAGGTCAAAAATGGTGTGGAATGCTATCGGTGAACAGTGGAGTGCAGGTGGATCTGGGATCGGAAATTGGATCTGCTTTAACTCGATGGTTTCAAGCACAGCCAGGGAGAAATGCTCAAGGGCTGTGGCGCTCTTGTTTTCTGTTCACTCTCTGGGCTATTTGGAATGAGCGAAACAGGATTGTATTCGATGATGCAGTCCCAGTTTGGACTGATGTGGAGGATTCAGCTAAACGCTTAGCACTGGAATGGAATCCTTCCTGCAAAACATTTCTCCCCAGCGTTGGAATTACGACGTAGCTGAAGGATTTGAAGAGCTATTTCTCTGCGCATTTCTGTGTTAGAGATATTGCCGTTTTCTATGTTTGGTATGTTCTTTACTTGCGCTGGCCTCATCCTAGGCTATGCCACCGATGTAGCACATCTTTCAGCTGTCTTTGCAGCACCACTTATCAAAAAAAAAAAAAAAATCGAAAAAATACTCTGCAAAACCTCATCAGGTACATTCCTCAAACGAGCAGAAAGTCAAATCTACTACAAACGTCCTCGTGGAGTCCTGTTGCAAGGAGAGAAGAAATCCAATCTGTTTTTGCTCAGATGTGAACCAAAACGCTCAAGCAAGAGAGCTTTAAACTCCATCCAAGATGGTTGTCCAACATAATTTTCCAGCCTCTAGAACCAGTATAGAGCGGATTCTTCCACATAGATGCTCGCAGAACGAACTCGATCACCATCAGCTATGCTACTCAACGAAAATTACCTCTCCACTTTGTGGATCCAACCCTGGGGTCCTCCCCTGGGAAAACAGGAAGTTGGATCTTCCTGATCTTGATTTCTCACCGATCCGACGCCTCTCCCTCCGCTAATGATCCTCGGGAATTATCCCCTTCGCTCGAGTTGCGACGACCGTCGCGATCCTCCTTCTGCAGATTGGCTACCAGCACCACCAGATTTTCAACTGTCATCGAGAGACTAGCCAACCTGCCAACCACCTCGCTCAACTGATCTCTAATGGCGGCTTGATCTAGCTCCGGTATCCCCATGGTAGGTGTGCTACCCCTCTAACTCTCATTACCCGGGAAAGAATGACTCTGGTACCTATGATAGAGGTACGGCCAATCTCCAAAGACCAACCAACCCAGTCACTTTATTTCTCTTTTTCATGACTTACAAAACAAATCCACGTAGCTATTTATGTGCCACTCATATCCAGCCGCACTACGACTAACAACATATAACCAAACAGCAACAGCTAACAGAATCGGTAAAACTAACACCTCCGAGCATAAGTTCCACCAATTCTCCTATCACTATGCTACTGTTTCAGATAGAAGAGGGCTGAATTATAGAAGAATGGGTGCGAATATAAGTTGAACATATGAATTTGATCGGTTTTCAGGAGTTAATAGTTACCTCACATTATGCCATGGTATCAGAAGTCTAAACTGGTTGAAGTATAGGAGCCTTTCTTTATTAGTTTTGATTTTCTTTTCTCTGCATGCTAGTAACTTTTAACCTTAACTTTCTGACAGGCTGGAGCTACGAGATGAATGGAGGATAGAAAACCGGAATGCATTTGCTAACATATGGTCTGATACGGTTTTCGGGATATCTGTATTCATTCTGCTGTACTTTAATCAGCGTAAAGTAAGTTACTTTTATCCATGTCAAATTTGTTGTTCTTCCCTTCTGATTAGTCGAAAAGTTTTTCTTTAGTTGAATGGAGAGAAGTGTTGTTATACTGCAGACCCATGTGCCCTATATCTAAAAGCATATCAATTCTAAATCTCAAGTAATTTAATCAAAATCCAGAACTGTCCACTGTTAAGTCAATCTAGCTTTGAAAGGCTATGTCACTAGCCTTACCTCTAATCAACTCGTTCTAGCTCTTTTACCGAATGACACAGACGTCTATCATGCTTGAGCTTCTTCATATACATACCCCCCCCCCCCCCCCCCCCCCCCCCCCCACACACACACACACACACACACACACAGTTATCCCGTATGGGCTTGCATTGATGCTGTCACATCAGTAAAGCAAAACTGGAAGATGTACATTGCTGATGCTGCATTCAAATGTTTTCTTTCCTATGCACTTATATCTTTCCATATATCTGCAAGCTTTGAACAAACAAACCAATCTCCTGCATCTTTTTTCAAAGAAATGTAAAAACCTCCCTTTTTAGCTATCAACAGTTGATCTTGTGCCCGTTTTCCACTATAGTATGTTCTCAGTTGAGACCTCTGTTCTGCAGATCCCCTACTAGAAAGCAAAGTGTCATCATCTTATTGACTTCCTTATGCTCAATGAGCCATCCAAAACCACCTTCAGTTCTCCTTGCTCTCTTCAAAGTATCTCTGTCTGAGGCTACTGTATCCTAATAATGTCATGTTGGTGGTTCAGTCTAATCACTGACCTCTTTTCATCTGATCAGTGTACTGTTATTTGGAGTCTCTAACTGGTTTCAAATCACTTTTTAGGTAACCTGAAGAACATTCAGGCTATATCTATTGTTGCTCCATATATAAATCCTAATGATTTAAAGATTTCATAACAAGACTCGGGTGTAACAGATCGATTGAGGTTAATCTGGTGCATAATATGATCCCTTTATCGTCCATATCTGTTTTAACTGATCATTTTTCTTCACTGGCAGGTAGCTTTGCTGAAATTCACAGGGTACAAAATATTAAACAACATATCAGACACGGGAAAAGCATTTCTAATTATACTTATTGCCGACATTTTTCTAGGGTAATGTCTCTGTCTCTTAGTTGATAACCTGTTATATTTCTCTATGAAGCGCTGTCTTTTTCCTATTTAGTGGACCCAACAAAAAAAATTGCACCAGTCAAATTATCTGAGATGATGGTGATCTTAGATGCGATTTATCTGGAGACCAGGCTTCACCAAAGGGGAAAGCTTTCAAATGATCTTTGTTAAAAGCTACTCTGTTGACGTTGCATTGCAGTTACCATTCTGAATCTGGTTGGCAGACTGTATGTGAAATAATTGCCGAACATTATGGGGTCGAGATTAATCAGGCTGCCCTTACCATATTCATATGCCTTGTTCCAGTATTCCTTGATGCTTGTGTAAAACTTTGGGTACGTACAACTTCTCTCTCTATATTTTGCCCGTCTTTCTCATTGCTTGTATTGTATGCAACAAGAGTTCATCACCAAATGTGGAAATTATGACATCTTCCAATAAATTTTGCCATGCTTCATAGGGGAACAACATAAGAGATGGGAGTGTTTGATCTTATTGGAGAAATATAAACCAACCCAATATGATAATTTTGTTATAGGAGATGTGTGGAGATTAATTTACTTTGTGGAGTTTGTAAGCAGCGTTTGTTTCATTGTTTGGTTTCTCTACCTGGTGCAGATATTCAAATTCCTTCCAAGATTATCCCCCAGGGTGTATAATATATTCAATGAAATGAAGCGCCACTAGCAAGAGGTTTTTGCAACTGGCTGGTTGATTATAGATATTTTTTTAATAAACATTATCATCTTCGGAAGCGGATCAGTTTAGCGTGCTTCTCTTTTAAAAACCATTTTGCTGTGGCTTTTTATTGTGAATAACAGCTTTTACATTCTAAACTTTGCAAGTGAGTTCTTCACCAGTTGTAATAAAATGTTTTTGAGATAGCATACTACTAGTTCGATGGCCTCTCAACCTGAATTTGAAAATTCCGCTAGCTGCTAAATTGGCGGCACACTGATTATTTCCTTACAGTTAACGTTACATCTCTTTGAAGTCCCTCAGAGCTGAAATAAAAAAGGCTGATGGATTCACAAGCTGCAGAGTTAAAGGCAAGAAATTTTGGATTGCTGGAAGCATGTCTGGCAGATGAACGATTCAACATGAATGAATTTCTGGTTAGAACAATATAAAACAACAAGTGTGTGATAGAAAAGATAAAGTGAACAAATGAAATGAAGATGCCTTGTACTACTCCAGAATTCCCTACAAAATAAAGTGTACTAGAATCCCTTCTCCAAAACCAAGACTCTTGTTACAAAGTGATTGGTGAAGGAGAGACTTGGTTTGATCTCTCCTCCTCAAATGGATGCTGCTAGAAGTACTCAAAATCAACATAAGCAGAAGAATCATCTGAAGCATTGTTATTACTGTTATTATTAGTACTGCTGGATTCACTTCCCCCAGTCTCTGCTGCAGCCTTCTTGTCAGCGGCAGATTCCTTACTCGCATACTTGGAGAAATCCACCGGGTCAGGGACATATGGTGGTGTGGAGCTCCTCACCAACGCCCAATTCACTCCTTCAAAGAACGGATGTTGCTTGATCTCTGTAGCTCCTCGCTTGTACGCAATTCTGTTGCGTGGCTCCTTGACTAGGAGCCCTCTGATCAGGTCTCGGGCCATCGAACTAATTTGTGGCGAGTCAGGGAACCTGAGTGGCTGACCTACTACATTGAACAGCGTGGCCCTGTTCCCTTGCCCTTTGAATGGGGTTGTGCCGTGCAGGAGCTCGTACAGGAAGATCCCGAAGGTCCACCAGTCAACAGCGCTGCCATGTCCCTCTCCACGGATGATCTCCGGTGCCAGGTACTCGTGAGTGCCAACAAATGACATGGATTTGACATTGGATGGCTCAGCCATCAGCTCGGGGAGGGAGCCGTTAACGAAGAGGCCGCCAAAATCAGAGGATGACTTGGCCTTGCGGTTTTTCTTGCTAGGTAGGATCCTAGGAAAGAAGCTGGTGGGTTGCATGCAGCCCTGGTTGGCCAACTCGTCGCCCTCCAACATTCCACCATTGGTGTTGTTGCTGGTGGTGGTGGTGACGGTTGATGATCCTCCATTGGCGACATGGGTGGATGATGACTTCACCAGTGTAGGATTAACCGAACAGCGTAGGGAGAGATCAAAGTCGGACAGCATGATGTGGCCTTCATCACGGACAAGGACGTTTTCGGGTTTGAGATCTCTATAAACAATGCCTAACATGTGCAGGTACTCGAGCGCCAACAGAACCTCAGACGCGTAAAACCTATCAATTTATAGTGTGATTGATAGTGTATATACATATATTTCATAACTTGAACCCCAGAAAGAATGGAAAAAAACAGAAATTGATCTAACCTTGCAGCTTCTTCAGTAAAATACTTGTTAGGTTGTTTCTGCCTCAGGGAATGCAGATTTCCACCACTGCAGAACTCCATGACCAGGCAGTAGAATTTGTCAGTCTCAAAATGGGTGTACAATGTGGGCAAGAACGGGTGGTCGAGCAGTCCGAGTATCTCCCTCTCAGTCTCTGCTCGGGACAGCTTGTTCCTGCTGGCCAGTGACGCCTTGTCCATGACTTTCATGGCATAGTGTGTGCTTGTCCCGCGTAGTTCCACAAGGTACACGCTCCCTATATCCCCATACCCGAGCCGCTTGAGTAGGCGGAAATGGGTCAAACCAATGGGAGCATCCTTGGTGTTGGCCAAGTTGATTACGTCCCACCGGACATCCCCACCCGTATGTGGCTTGTGGGGTCCCCCACTGCTACTGGTGGTGCTACTGTCTAAGCTGTTGCTACGCGCGCTAATGTTTCTAGTCAGCCCTGTTACGCTGCTGCTGGTGTGGTGGTGGTGGTGGTGGGGGTGGTGGGGGTTTAAGTGGCTGGTGTTTGTAATGGTCTTGGGTTGGTTAGGGGGATTCTTAGGGGATGGGATTGGGCAGGTTGAGGTCATCATCTGTGTGATCCCCAGTGGGTCGAGCTTTCGTGGATCCCATGACTTGCTGGTCACAGAGTTTGCCTTGGTTTTGGTGTCCATGTAAGGAGGAGGTAAGGCAGGATGATGGTCGTCGGTGATGTGGGTGTGGTGCTGGTCGTTGGTGGTAGAGCTGCTCGGATTTGCATTAAATTGTGCGCTGTTTAGATTCTGGAAACAAGTATCGTTTTCTGATGGAACATTATTGTTGCTCACCTGCCATGATCGATTGAGAGCCAGATTAATGGAAATGTCTGAATGGTGAATTGCATTGTAATCAACGGAAAGCCAGACAATCGCAGAAAGAGGAAGAAGAAGGAGGAGGAGGGTTGTTGCTAACAATGACAGTTTTCAAGGGGATGACACAGCAACGCCCATCAAACTCCTGTTTAGAAGTCGTCCACATTAGGCGATTAGAGGGAAAGAAAGAGACAACAATGCAGAGCAAAGCTCAAATCAAGTTTGAAGAGATTAGAACACAAACTCTTGATGGCTAAAGGGTATTGGAGATTACATCAGAAAGTCTTGATTTTTTAATGGACATTTTGTGTTGAGTCTTAAGAAATTCTCTGGGTTTGTGGTCAGCACGTAAAAGAAAATGCAGACTGATCAGAAAGCTAGTAATACCTACTGGTATGATATGTAGAGGAATGGTCAATTTTGTGTTGGTAAGATCAACATGATTCCTACGAACTCTTTAATCAGTATTGTTGTATATTCGATTTGTTGTGGTTATCTGTGTTTACAGATCATCAAAGAGACCCTGGTCGTCGTACGGCAAACATCGATGCATATATAATGATTGAGAATAATTCCTAACCAGGTCTGATCAAATTCCTTGATAATGTCATGTCAACACGTTGATAATTGTTAGTATATTTTAATTAAGAGAGAAGAACTAACCACGAGTCGAGATGGAAGGAATTGACCTGGCGACAAATGATGTAAAGCTTCACGTTTCTGGGAGCTCAGCTCTTTCTGGGCATGCAAATGCAATCGACGACATCGTGGTGATGTAGGAGAAGAAACAAAAAAGATATAATAATAATAATAATGATGATGATCAAAAAGAAAAAAACTTTCCTGAAAAGAAATAAAATTAGTAGAATGACCAATTCAGTCTCTGGTTCATAAACTTAATAGTAATAATCAATCACAATCGTGGGAGATTCGAGAAAGAGCATCATCTGATTAATTAGATTTTGTTTTGTGGTAAATGCTTAATGTCCTTTTGTTTTCTCAAAGAGAAAGAAGAATAATGGTAAAAATCATCAATCATAAGAGGAAGGCAGGAATATCAGCAATGAACGGTGTAGGTAAGAATATTTTAGCGGAAGGGAGAAAATTTAGACGCCGTGAATTTAGAGAAGTGGTTAATTGAGATAACAGTTAGGAAAGCAAACAAATGTTACCAAGGAAAGGAAGGATGGATGGGTACGTGTTCGTTGAATGTTGCATATTAATCGTAAGTTTTGGACCGATGAATCTAAATCTATGGGTGGGAGTAGAACTTATTGATTCAATCATCTTTTCAGGTTTTTTTTTTTTAAAAAAAAAATTTACAAATGTGCTTGTGTGTGCGTTATTTTTACCTAACAATTTATTTTCTGATACCTTGTTACAATTATTTTTCTAGAAAAACTAGATATAATTATATTCTCTTCACTTTGAAATATTGCCACTGTAGTTAGGTACTCCTTATTAAAACCTTCTATCATTTGAGATAAACGAATGTTAAGCATAATTAAGGTCTTATTAATTCGATATAGTTGTTTTGCGAAAAAAATTCTGAAATAACACAAGGGGACAAAAAATATACCCATATTAACATCTGTTCCAAACTAATTCTTGAAATAACATTCCCGGGAGAAATCGTCCCTTCAAGAGACGATTTCATTAATTATCAAAGAAGAAATCGTCTCTTGAAGAGACGATTTCTCTTATTCTCCGCGCCACGTCGGCGCTGAGTCACCGGGACTGAGGCAAGGTGAAATCTTCTGTTTAAGAGATGATTTCGTGAAAGCGTCTCTTAAACAGATGATTTCACCTTTTCTACGATGCGCGCGAGAAAACGCGAGAGTTATAGAACTACTAATGAAATCGTCTTTTGCAAAGACGATTTCTCTATTAAGGCAGAAATCGTCTTTACAAAAGACGATTTCACGGGTTCTAAAATACTTACCCGATTTTTCCCTTCCCTTCCTCATTCCTTATTTCCCTCTCTGTCGAGCTACCCTCCCGAGAGCAGCAGTGAAGACCGGCGACAAGTGCCGCCCCACCTCCATCGTACATTGCCGGAAACCGCCTCCGGCGCCACCAGCCTGCAACAACACCCCTAGTTAGTTTCAACACTTATATCAAGTTGTAAGGTAATTTCTAACCCTAGAAATTAGGGATTGTTAGAAAATTAGGAATTCTTAAATAAGTGTTAAATTATTAACTTATTATATGTTGTTATGTGTTAAATTGTAGTGGTGATTGATTGTTGATGAAATTCTAGTGATAATTGATTTTTGATTTGTGAAATTTTGGTGAATATGGATTGTTTGTGAAATTTGGAAATTTTACAATTTTGTGAAATTAGTGAATGTTGGGAAATTATGGATGTTTGTGGAATTATGTGAGATTGTGAATGTTTGGAAATTAATTGTTTGAAGTGTTCAAATAATTATATGCAATTGATAAGGTTGAATTGTAGAATTAGTTGTTGAATGGTAGTGTTTTACAACATTATAGTGTTTGTTTATTATTTTCGGTTTTGTTTGTTTCCAATCAGCCAAATGGTGGAACGGTTGATTAAATTTGTGAATTATGAATGGTGTTTGCAAATAGGTGGATATGCCCGCCGTTATCCAGTTCTTATGTCGTATTAGTGGCAAAATTGTTTATGGGGCAAACGGAGCTGATTACGAGGGTGGGAAGAAGAAGCTCCTCATGGTTAGTGGCGACACCAATTATGAGCAGCTTATTGCTGAGATTGGTAGTCGTTTCGGTATCGACTTGTGCACCCATGAAGTGACGGTGTCACAAAGGATGGGTCAGACAAAGAATGACAGAACCATAAAATGGACAGTGATACCCATCGATGACGATGGGGATCTTAAAAATGCCATGTTCTACTGTCGGTGTGATGGGCCACGAGATATATTCTATGAGTTGTACGCTGAAGTACATGAAAACCGATAACCACAAACACTTCTCATTTCTTCATCTTATCAACACCAAGCCCCTCCAAGCTTCACACCACCCGAAAACCTAACCCCTTTGCCTTCTTCATATCCCATACATCAAACATAAAACATCACAAACACTTCTCTTATACTTAATGCTCCTCCTGAAGATGAAACCTACTTACATACACAAGAACATTCATCATACCCAACACCCGTTGTAGATCCTCTCGAACATGATGGTGGTGATGAACTTGGACACTTTGATAATGATGGCGACTTGCGGGAAGACTTCGAGGAGGATGAGATGGAAGGGTTTGGAGGTGGCTCATCCAATGATGATGATGATGGTGATGACAATGATGGTGCCGATGATGCCACACCGACTGATGTGGCTACTGCTGTGGTCACTACCACCACCGGGGAGGGCGATGCTTCTCTTGTCCATCCATACCCATTCTACAATGCCGGTGGTGGTAGTGGTATTATGAGGTGGGAGGAGGAACAAGAACTGGAACTGGGAGATTGGAGCTACAGCGATGAGTTCAAGAAGGGTATGCTGTTCCGGAGCAAAGAGGCGCTGATACATGCTGTGAAGAGGCACCACATTATTCATCATCGATCGTTTGTGGTGAACCGGTCAACCACAAAGTTGTGGGACATCTACTGCTCATCCGAAAACGAGTGTGGATGGAGATTGCGTGGTGCGGTAACGAAGAAGCACCCTAGTTTCTTTATGATCACCATTGCTGAAGGCCCGCACACCTGTCTGAACTCGATCTTGAGTCAAGAGCATCACATCTTGACCTGAGATTCATGGCATGCATATTCACCAAGTATGTCAAAGAGAATCCTTACATCAAAGTTGGTGACCTTCATACAGTGATAAGCTGATCATTCCAGCATTCTGTCAAGAGAGAATGATTTTGGGCAGATAAAGGGACTGGACTGAGCTATTGAGATGTGTATGAGAAGAATGCAGATATGGAGACGTCGGCCAACGCTCACCATATTACCAGATTTGACGGGCCTAGAAAGTTATTCAAAATCACCACTGCCACCAGATCCACACCTTATGGGTTCAAGGGTGGCAATTGACACACTGTTAAGCTAAGAGAGGGGCATTGTACTTGCCAGAAATGGCAGACTTACAGGATTCCATGCTCACACGCTTGCGCAGCAGCTGCTTTCATACACATGGACAATACATCTCTTATGGGGTCGTGGTACAGTTGGCAGAAGCAGCTCGATGTGTACGGTCGCCTCTTTGTCCCATTCGGGGATCAGCACTCGTGGCCTCCATCAGACTTTCCCATCATTCTGCCTGACCCATCTCGTGTGCGAGGAAAGGGAAGACCAAGATAAACCCGTATTCGTAATGAGATGGATTTGAAGGAACCCAAGAAAAAGACTAGATGCACTAGGTGTGCGCAAGAGGGTCATAACAAGAGGAGATGTCCTAGTAGTAGTTCTACTTAGTGTTTGTTGTGTTGTACTATTCGATTACGTTCGTACTTGAATTTGTGTTATTCGTAGAATATTAATGCAATGTTTCTTATGTTTTAAAAAATTGCATATTCTTTTCTAAGATACAAGCTTTTGATATGGTTGAATCTCTGTTATTTAATATTCAGTTACACATGGATCCCGGTCCACCCCGTGGTTCCATACTTCGACATCAGCGTCATCATAGGTCTAGATCTGTGTGGGATGGGAATGAGTATCAGGTGCTACACTGTCGCCGCTTCGAGGCTAGTGTACGACGTGGCGGGCATGTACGTTACGATGAGAGGATGCGCCCGTATTTGGAGGCTTCTGGATTCATTGGGATGGCTAGTCTAGAGTTCATCTCCTTGGACTGGCATCTGATCACTGCACTTGTAGAGAGATGGCGTCGAGAGACCCATACTTTTCACATGCCGATAGGAGAGACCACCGTCACATTGGAGGATGTTGCTCTGCTTACCGGCCTACCTATAGATGGACTACCAGTCACGGGTACCACACTCAGAGATTGGGGAGCGTTGTGCGACGACCTTCTAGGCGCTAGGCCGGCCGATCTAGGACGTCATAGTAGGATCAAGCTCAGTTGGCTGGGTTCTACTTTTGGACAGTTACCTGAGCATGCAGATGAGGTAACGGTCATGAGGCACACCCGTGCTTACATACTGATGCTACTGGGTGGGACTGTTTTTGTTGATCGGTCAGGGAACCAGGTCCATCTGATGTTCTTGCCACTTTTGGAGGATTTCGGCCAGGCCGGACAGTACAGCTGGGGTTCTGCATGTCTGGCATGGTTGTACCGACAGCTGTGTCTAGCGTGTGATGCTGGGGACAGTGGTATCGCTGGGGCGCTGGTCATCCTACAGATTTGGGCGTGGGAGAGATTTCCTTATATAGCTCCCATCCGTCGACATGCCCATCATGCTGGCCCACTTCCTTTACCTCCTCTTGCACATCGCTGGCATGTCGACTTCGATGTGACCGGACACTCCACACATGTGCTCACTCACTACAGAGAGGCATTTGACAGGCAGACACCGCATCAGGTGAGTATTGTTTTTTGTATGTTGCATTGGTTTTCTTTACACGAACATTATGTCTTTAACTTTTAATGTCTATTATTTCAGATTGTCTGGGAGCCCTACACGGATGAGGTGTTACGTACAGTCTCTTCCTCCGTATTGCTTGGTTGGTCTCCACATTGCACGAGCTCGGGTGCCACTTATATGCTTTCATATAGTGGAGTTGCATCTCCCGGATCGTGTGATGCGACAGTTTGGCGGGAGGCTAGTTTCCACCGGATGATCCTAGGACAGACGGGGATGATGCACGGGTTGATCTGCACAACATCGACTTGAGAGGCCGCACCGAATGGAACTGAGCAACTCACCATTCAGAGTACATTGCCCTGTGGAACCTGCGTGCTGAGAGAGTGGTCGATCTACAGTTGGATGATCCTGGCCCTACGTACGAAGAGTGGTACGGTCGCAACACGAGGAGATACATTGGCTGTACAGGAGCTCTATTGGGATACATGGTGAGTAAATCCAACTTTACTTGTTTTATTTTAGTATTATGACATATCATTTTGTTATATTCATATTTTGAATTGTGGTGTAGGGGGAGACCACAAATGAGGTCATCGGCATGCTAGAGGCAATGCGTGTCGATGATGCTCTCACTAGTCTACGGGTGATGAGAGACGAGTACAACAACACGTACTACGTCCTTCCACGGCCACAGCATGTCCCAGTAGCTGCCCCAGTCGAGGAAGATGCTGATGCCGCTGCGGATCAGGGTAGGAGACAAGGGCGTGGTCGTTGTCCTCGTGGTCGAGGTAGAGGAAGAGGACGTGCACGTGGTGAATCTCCTGAGGCAGTAGATCATCAGGAGGCGTTCGACATCGCTGGTAGTATGACCCTATCTCAGATCGTTGATCCTACGCAGCAGGTCGACACTACTGGATTTGCATATTTTGGGAGCAGCTCAGGCTTTCCCGGGGCGTCATCCTCCGGTGCTGGGACGAGCATGGACATCACGACGTCGGCTTCAGACCTAGCTTTAGCCTCTAAACAACTTGATTTTGAGATTGTATTACTTTCTATCTTATAAACTATTACATTTGGTTCACATTTTGATTTCTTATGTTTCTGTGACGTTACAAATGAATTTGTGGTGTTACAACCCTTGGAAGATGTTCCAAGTGGATGTGTTGTTGAATTGTGGTGTTCCAACACTTAAAAAATTGCCTAAGTGTTGTGAACAGGTGAAATCGTCTCTTCAAGAGACGATTTCATACTTATTTCAGTAGAAAGCGTCTCTTGAAGAGACGATTTCAGGTGTGATAGGCCGCGGCGTATATTACAAGGGTGAAGTCGTCTTTACAAAAGACGATTTCAACAAATCGTCTGTCCAAAAGACGATTTCCCCTTCTTCCGATTCCATCCAAATCAGTGCCAACGTGGCGCGGGAAAACGTTGAAATCGTCTCTTGAAGAGACGATTTCAACTTTGATAATTAATGAAATCGTCTCTTCAAGAGACGATTTCTCCCAGGACTGTTATTTTAGGAAATAGTTTGGGACAGAGGTTAATATAGGTACATTTTTGGTCCCCTTGTGTTATTTCAGAATTTTTTTCATTGTTTTGCAATCTTTTTGTTGTTGGTCTATGAGGGGTCGTTGTTTACGTGTCATTACATCAATACAAAAAGGGTGTAAGATCCATACGTGACATTGCATAAATGGATGAGAAAATGGAATTCACTCTCAAAGACTACCTTGAAAAGTCGTCAAAAGACGTCACGAACAGGGCACATGATAGCCTAGTCCACAATTAATTAAGTTAAAAAGGATATAGCTAGGAATAAGTAGTTCATAGAAAATAGGGAAAATTCACGAGATACCCCTGTTTTCTTTCGTAATTCACAATATACCCCTGTGATTTTAGTAATTTAACTTTAAACATGCTTAAATGTTGTCCAAACTGATGAAACTTTACATGGACGATACTAAAGTGTTATATTTTGGTCCAATATCAATTTTGAAGCTTTTTAAGCTCACATGTGACTTGTGGGACCCAATGAATATGTGACTGTTCATTAGGTCCCACAGGTCACATGTGAGCTTAAAAAACTTCAAATTTGATATTGGACCAAAATATAACACTTTAGCATCGTCCATGTAAAGTTTCATCAATTTTGGACAACATTTAAGCATGTTTAAAGTTAAATTACGAAAATCACAGGGGTATATTGTGAATTACGAAAGAAAACAGGGGTATCTCGTGAATTTTCCCTAGAAAATATTAACGAGCCCGAAAGATATCAGTTATAGTATTTGAGGAGAACTAGTATCTAAGAAAATCCCTACAAACACAAACAAATAGTATATGATAGGTCTTTAAGACCGCATTCTGACTAGGGCTGGCAATGGGTCGGGTTCGGGTCGGGTGATGCTCCACCCGACCCATCACTCGTTTTTCACCCGCATCACCCGACCTGACCCGTCACCCGTAACTTTATCACCCGTCACCCGCGGGTGAAATGGGTGAAACGGTTGAACCCGTCACCCGTTTATATATTTTTTTAGCAATATTTTTTGCTTTTAACACTTTATGTAAGTTTAATTTTTTAAAAAATCATTCATATTTGTTCAATAATATGTACCACATCATCTAATATCAATAACATAATTAAAACATGAAGTATTAGCCAAAATATTTCTAAATTATCTCAACAAATATGAGATAAGTATTTTTTTATTTAATATAAGTACATACGGGTGACGGGTCGTGTAACGACCCCAAAACCACCCTAGGAGTTAGGGACGTTACACGCCGCATATCTATTACCTAATAACACAAGGCTCTAACATACGAAACCCAAAACCGAAGCAAAGTACACTTTTATTAACTAGAAACAAATTACAAGGTCTATCTGACATTACATGCGAAAGCCCAACTTCATTACATAACAGAATCAAATTACAAAGGGCCTTAAGCCACAACTACAAATACAAAGCGAAAGACGAAGCAGAAAGCAGAGCGGAGTCTTAAAGGAAACTTAAACCTGCAAATCAGACGAAAATAGGGGTGAGCCAAACTACAGCTCAGCAGGTGATAAACTTCATCAGCAAAGCATGCTCAAAACATATACTGAACATAATCGTATACTAATACATAAGCTTAGCAAATCAGACTGGAAGTTGTAACAGAAATCAGATAGAGAATGAAGCTTTCTCAAATCAGAGGAGTGACAGGCTAGAACCAAAGTAGAAGTTTGTCAAATCAGAGCAGAGAAGCAGAAACTGAGCAAATTGAACGGAAGTCTTAAATCAGAACAAAGCAAACCACAAACTTAGAAGTTCATATCAGAAGCTTAATCAAAACAGAGGTGGGACACTAGACACCAGCTGACACATCAGAAGGACTCACATAACGTCCTATGGATCCGAAGATCCCACAACAGAAGCCGTAGAGACAGCTATGGACCCGTCGGTCACTAAACATCCAAGGGACCCTGAGAGATAGAACATAAGGGAACCTGAGGGAATAACAGAAGGAATTCCTGTGCAGCATGCTACGGGACAGCCAGACCCGACTATCCAAGGCTTAGAAGCTAAACATCTAGGTCCCAAAACAGAAGCTTTACAAAACGAAGCAGAAGCCTTTAGCAGAACAGAACGGAGGGGCGAAGCACATCAAAAGGATCATAATCCCTTATCAAAACAAAAGTCATACACTGACTAGCAAACACAAAACCAAACAGAAGCGTAGAAGCTCAAACACTATTTTAGAGCAAATCAGAGTTTCAAGGCTTGTTGAGGACTTTCAAATTAAATTACACATATACATGTTCTAAAACATATCAGAACAGATAGTACTCGAAAAGAGGTATCCAACGCCGCAAACGACACTCAAAACGGAGCTCAGACGAAGAAGTTATGCTAAAACAAAGGCCGGTCCGAACATGCGTCCGACCTTGCATGTTCGGACATAAGCCGAGAGTCTGAAAATCTGCCGGCGTATGATGTCCGAACTTCAATGTTCGGACACATGTTCGGAAACATGTTCGGACACTGCGAAAACTGCAAAATCACTTGTGGAAATCAGCCAGAACCAAGCCACAATTCCCCCACAAAACATACATAATTTATTATAGCAAATTTGCCAATCGAAAACACATTTCCACGGGGTTTTAACGCATCAAACGCACATCAAAATCAACCAAAACCATCACCACTAGAGAATCAAGCAATCATATACATAAAACTAATAAGAACATAAATCCCCCGTGGTTAAACACACCCACCCGAATCCATTCACCACCTACCTCTCATCCGACGCTAAGCCATCTCTGTAGACTCTACAATCTGCTTCACTCGAATTACATCCCAAAATCACAAATGCTCGCACAAATCGAAGAGGGCCAACAGCGAAGAAAGAAGAAAGGAACTTGACCGATGAACAGCAACGCACACTCGGACTCTACGGATTGGAATCATCAATGCAAAAGCTAGACACCAGACTAATTAATTTACAAGATTGAGGAATTGCGAAGAAGAGAGCAAGGGAGAGGAAGTTTCTGCAGAACGAGAGTTGAGAGGAGGAGGAAGAAAACTATCGAGAGGGATGATCGAGAAATAAAAATGAGAGAGAATAAAAATAAGAGTTAGGATATCTAAAAAGAATTTAGTTTTCTAAATCTCCAACACCTTAATTAGTAACAAGACCAAAAGGACAAGATTAACCCTCCTTCCTTCTAACTTAGGAATTATATTGTTGACGACATAATCCCACTAAAATAAGATTAGAAAGTTATAAAGCTCCCTTGCAAATTTGAAACAAGATGAAATAAAATAGAAAAAAACTGGGGCATAACATTATACCCCCTTAAAATGAATTTCGTCCCCGAAATTCGATGAAACGCGGAATACACACGAATGCACCACAAGTGCAGGAATACTACAAACTCTAAGACATGCAGAATGAAGCTCACATGTCAAAAGGTCAACCCTCATAGGGAGTTGACACTCAGAACAAGATTCACAACTGTTAGCCTGACAGAAGGACAAACAGAATATTACTGGCGCAAAACTTTAGAGCACGGAAGGAAACACTTACATCTCACAGAGCTAACACTCCAACTTGACAATTGACTTGCTGACCGAAGAAATGAAGCAAATGTAACTAAGAACTAAGCCTGAAAGCACAGGAGCCACACCCAAACTCACCACTGACTAACAAACATGGAACATACCAGAAGATCCCTACAATCTCATACTAAGGCACAAGAAACACACTCCACATCGCTAATCATTCCCATGCTAACACACCGAACCTACTGGCTCAAACGCTAACAAAAGAACGAAGCAGAAGGTTACTGAAGTCTAGGCCTGAAGGAGCTGGAACACTCTCATCTCACTGCTAACTGACTGACAGAAGAGCACACTAGAAGGTCACCAACACTTAGTCTCAAAGCACAAGAGAAGCACCCACACACTTTAGAAACCCGCCTTGCAAAGCATACTAGCAGACTCATTAATAGAAGGAACAAAGCAAAAGATTACCTAACCACTTAACTTTAGGGCACCGAAGGAACACTCACAATCTCAGAGCTCTATCTTACACGGGCCAGCTCACCGAATCACTGACTGTCTCACAGATAGAAGTAACCAAAACGGGAATTACTAAAAAGCTCAACACTAAGGCATGGAAAGAACCCTCACAATTCCGGAAACTCTAACTTTGCACCAGCTATCACACGGACCTCTCAGATTGATTCACTGACGGAGGGAGCAAATTAGATAGTTACAGAAGGTTAAACTCGAAGCATATGCACAACACTGGGACTCACTACTGACAAGCTAACAAAGGAACTCAACAGAAGATTAGCCCCAAGGCGCAAGAAGAACACTCACCCAATTCAGAGGCTCTAACCTCAAAGAGCTAGCACCCAAAGTTTACTGGTTGGCTCACTGACAAAAGAAGTGAAACAGATGATTACTGAAGGCTAAGCACAAAGGCTCCGGAAGCACAGAAAAGGTGACCACTCGTCTCAAAAGCTCTACCTCGCTCGAGCCAACACCTAACCTCACAGGCAGATTCACTAACAGAATGAGCGAAACACAAGATCGCAGAAGGCAAAGCTTGAAGGATTAGGGCAGTACTCGCACCAGCTGCTGACAGACAAACTGAAGGGACATAACAAAAGATTACTTAAGCTCAACCTAGAGACACAAAAGAAACACTCAACTCTCTCGGAAGATGTCCCTATCCAAAGGACTAAACAAACACACCTCTCGAACTCACCCACAAGCCACTCAGAACCAAAGCACAACACACACTGGAACACACACACTGATGCACCCCTAGGCTCACATCACACAACTTGAAACTCTCAAACCAACACTCTCACCCAATCGCAGAACTCACGACTCAGCTCACACCCGATCTCACACCCCAACGTATCATATCACTCAGACTCGTATCCCACACTCACAACACTTCCAATACTGAACCAAAGCACATACCTAACCGGGTCTCATGACGAAAACACTCCCCAAACAGCATCATAACAATCACCTAAGCCAAACCCATCTGAACCCACTCACACCTCACAGACTAAACACATCTCTCTAACTCACATCCCAGAACACAACTCACATCACAAACACACAACCCTAGCACACCTCTCAAACAAACCAGAACTCACATTCGGTCATCCTTTTCCAAAGGACCTGACTCCCTCGGACTCAAACTCAAAGCACAAAAGCACACAGATAAACAGACACTACGTTTCCGCTGCGCCACTCTGATAGCAGACAACCACAGAACAGGCACACATTACAGACACCAGATAGCAATCACAATCACGCAGCAGATAGCAGGCAAAGACACGGAAGCGTAGACAAGCAAACACCCACAAATCCCAACGAAAACCAAACCTGGCTCTGATACCACTAAATGTAACGACCCCAAAACCACCCTAGGAGTTAGGGTCGTTACACGCCGCGTATCTATTACCTAATAACACAAGGCTCTAACATACGAAACCCAAAACCGAAGCAAAGTACACTTTTATTAACTAGAAACAGATTACAAGGTCTATCTGACATTACATGCGAAAGCCCAACTTCATTACATAACAGAATCAAATTACAAAGGGCCTTAAGCCACAACTACAAATACAAAGCGAAAGACAAAGTAGAAAGCAGAGCGGAGTCTTAAAGGAAACTTAAACCTACAAATCAGATGGAAATAGGGGTGAGCCAAACTACAACTCAGCAGGTGATAAACTTCATGAGCAAAGCATGCTCAAAACATATACTGAACATAATCGTATACTAATACATAAGCTTAGCAAATCAGACTGGAAGTTGTAACAAAAATCAGATAGAGAATGAAGCTTTCTCAAATCAGAGGAGTGACAGGCTAGAACCAAAGTAGAAGTTTGTCAAATCAGAGCAGAGAAGCAGAAACTGAGCAAATTGAACGGAAGTCTTAAATCAGAACAAAGCAAACCACAAACTCAGAAGTTCATATCAGAAGCTTAATCAAAACAGAGGTGGGACACTAGACACCAGCTGACACATCAGAAGGACTCACATAACGTCCTATGGATCCGAAGATCCCACAACAGAAGCCGTAGAGACAGCTATGGACCCGTCGGTCACTAAACATCCAAGGGACCCTGAGAGATAGAACATAAGGGAACCTGAGGGAATAACAGAAGGAATTCCTGCACAGCATGCTACGGGACAGCCAGACCCGACTATCCAAGGCTCAGAAGCTAAACATCTAGGTCCCAAAACAGAAGCTTTACAAAACGAAGCAAAAGCCTTTAGCAGAACAGAACGGAGGGGCAAAGCACATCAAAAGGATCATAATCCCTTATCAAAACAAAAGTCATACACTGACTAGCAAACACGAAAACCAAACAGAAGCGTAGAAGCTCAAACACTATTTTAGAGCAAATCAGAGTTCCAAGGCTTGTTGAGGACTTTCAAATTAAAGTACACATATACATGTTCTAAAACATATCAGAACAGATAGTACTCGAAAAGAGGAATCCAATGCCGCAAACGCACTCAAAACGGAGCTCAGACGAAGAAGTTATGCTAAAACAAAGGCCGGTCCGAACATGCGTCCGACCTTGCATGTTCGGACATAAGCCGAGAGTCTGAAAATCTGCCGGCGTATGATGTCCGAACTTCAATGTTCGGACACATGTTCGGACACTGCGAAAACTGTAAAATCACTTGTGGAAATCAGCCAGAACCAAGCCACAATTCCCCCACAAAACATACATAATTTATTATAGCAAATTAACCAATCGAAAACACATTTCCACGGGGTTTTAACGCATCAAACGCACATCAAAATCAACCAAAACCATCACCACTAGAGAATCAAGCAATCATATACATAAAACTAATAAGAACATAAATCCCCCGTGGTTGAACACACCCACCCGAATCCATTCACCACCTACCTCTCATCCGACGCTAAGCCATCTCTGTAGACTCTACAATCTGCTTCACTCGAATTACATCCCAAAATCACAAATGCTCGCACAAATCGAAGAGGGCCAACAGTGAAGAAAGAAGAAAGGAACTTGACCGACGAACAGCAACGCACACTCGGACTCTACGGATTGGAATCATCAATGCAAAAGCTAGACACCATACTAATTAATTTGCAAGATTGAGGAATTGCGAAGAAGAGAGCAAGGGAGGAGAAGTTTCTGCAGAACGAGAGTTGAGAGGAGGAGGAAGAAAACTGTCGAGAGGGATGATCGAGAAATAAAAATGAGAGAGAATAAAAATAAGAGTTAGGATATCTAAAAAGAATTTAGTTTTCTAACTCTCCAACTCCTTAATTAGTAACAAGACCAAAAGGACAAGATTAACCCTCCTTCCTTCTAACTTAGGAATTATATTGTTGACGACATAATCCCAGTAAAATAAGATTAGAAAGTTATAAAGCTCCCTTGCGAATTTGAAACAAGATGAAATAAAATAGAAAAAAAAACTGGGGCATAACAGGTCGGGTGAACGGGTCGGGTGACCGGGTGAAAAATCTTCACCCGACCCGACCCGTCACCCGCACCCGTTTCACTCGTCACCCGTTTTTCACCCGTTTATTTCGGGGTTTTCACCCGTTTTTGCGGGTCAGGTGAAACGGGTATTCGTCACCCATTGTCATCCCTAATTCTGATAAAGAAAAACAAACAAACAGAAGAGCGTTTATCTAAATCTCAGATGGATTTTACAGTTAGCTTTTTAGTATATTTAGTTTGTTATAAAAAAATATGCAGTCAATTTTTCAGAATATGTGGTCACCAATATGCAAACAGTCTTTCGGAGTTCGCAGTCACAATTTTTTTTCAATTTTTGGATATCCTGAGGCACTCACTCTCTCTACGAAGGCACAATCAAAGATATTTGTGATAGTTGAAATATTTGAGAATGAAACAAAATATGGACTTGGGATTGCTAAAAACACAAATATGCGGAGGATATTGTTAGTGTATGATTTTGATCAGCAAACTCAGTTTGAAACAAAGACGGAGTCTTGAAATGACATCAGAGGTATAATAAGTTAGCTAAAATCCAGGAGCCTGAATCATTATATATTTGTCAAGATTATGTTTATCTAATATGTTTTATTTATCAATTTTGTAAACAAAGATACTGATTTAGGTAGATATTTGTAAGAGATAAATAATATCCCAGTTTATATAGTGAAAGGAAGCACGTTAGATTAGGAGGATTAATTACAACATTATAAAAAGATAAAAAAAAAGTAAGGAGAGTCGTTCTCTCATTGTAAAGATAAGATAGAGAAATTTCACAATGTAGAAGAACTGGGAGGGAGATAGAGGTGTATTTTTCTTAATACGTGATTGCAATTCGAGTGAGGGAGAATTACTTGTGATCTTTGTCAAGAGAGTGTTCTTGATGTGAGGGTTTAGTATTCACAAGAATACGTAATTGGTATTAGAGCAAGTTCCTCTAACGACAGAAGAGAAATCTTTCGGGGAGATTGAGAATGAGAATCTACCATGTCAATGCTTCTATGCTTACAAAATTCAACTACTCTATTAATGCAAGCAAATGGTGGATCACTTGATATCGATCGACCTCGGGTTGTAGATAGTAGTGACTGAAGGAGATTTTGTTCCTCAGGTTGTTGAAGGCAGAGTTTCAAAAGACAAGCCAAGGGCAAGCTGGAACGACAACAACAAAAGGCTCTTGAGTAAGAACAAACTAGCTCTAAGAGTTATAGTCATATCTCTATCAGATGCAGATCAACTGAAAGTTCTTGGCTTACGAACTGTAAAGGAAGTTTGAGAATTTCTCAAAACAGCCTATGTAGGAATAGATTTTATTAGGAAGGCTAAAAGGAAACAGTTTAAGAAGCAACTTGATCATTTTAAGATGCAAAAATGTGAGTTCATTACTCAAACCTTAGAAATATTTGATAAAAAACTCAGTGACCTGAAATTTGTAGGAGTAACGCTCTCCAACGGTGAAAATCAATGAGAGGTGTCTTGATAGTATGGGGAAAGAATGACTCAACTACACCTCCTTGCTTGAGACTACTAAGGATCTATCATAAATGTCCCTAGAAAAACTCAGTTATGAACTCATGGTTTATGAAGGAAAAATGAAATAAGAAGTCACCACTCAAGATCTTGCACTTCAGGCTCAAGACACTACCACAAAGTTAGAGGATGAGGATTTTGATGTAGATGAAGAAATTATTAAAATTGTAAACAAAATCCGGAGGCTGCTTGGTGGACAACGAGGGTCTAACCAACAATATAATTGGTACAATTCAAAGAAAGGTCCAATCATATGTTTTAGGTGCAACAAGCCAGTTCATCCAGTCAAAGACTGTTCTTCAGCAGAAGGAAAATTCTCATATGAGGGTAAAAAAGGGTCTCAAATACTGCAACAGTTACATGGGGACATGACTTCTCAGATACAAAATCGGTACCAGAGGATGAATTTCAGCTGTGTATGATGGTAGTTGCTACAAAGATGATGACATCAATATTGAGTATTGCATAATGAAGAAGGATAATTGGAAGGACCCACTAAAAAAGAAGAAGAGATGTTTACTAGATTAACCTTTGCACTCTCTAAGATAAAAGTGTTGAAAGCGTCAGTATGACAATAAGTTCATAGAACTCAGGGCTAAAGTGGAAGATTTGAGTAAGTCTCTGGGTGAAGATTGTGCCATCAAAAACCCGGATAAGCCAAAGATTAACTTTGTTAGTTCTTTGGAAATTAGAATTCTCACACTTCCACGTTGGTCACAAGAAGAGGTGATTCCCTTTTAGATCGCTTCAAATCAGTGAAAAGGGAATGTGAAATGCTCTTAGGCATGTTAGCTAATGCAAATCGGAAGTTAGATCTTCAGACACAGACTAATCCTACTTGGTATGCTAGAAAGGAAAATCTGAATCAAATGTTGTTGAAGAACAACTCAGACAAATGCAGCTTGGGATATACTTCTGAGACACCCACTCTGTCTAAGAATGTGAAGTTAAACGCTGAAACTGTGAGATCTCTGCCAAGGTTGATTTCGTGTCTATATTTTCATCAACTAGGACATAAGATCAATAAGTCATATGGTGTCCCAAATTGTTGAGAAAACAATTGCATGAAAAATTATCTAGATGGAGTTCATACAAAACCAATAGAATGCACACTAAAATGTGGATTCCTATCAATAAGTCTAGGTCTGTGTCTACAATGGGCTCAAGTAAGTCTGGGTACTTAAGACTAATCCGTCTTGTCAAACTCATGAAACAACTAGTTCATCTCTCTCTTGCTTGTCATCTCCTTTCCAGTTATCAGACCATGACGTACCTCGATCCCCTACCCATGAGGTTTATGACTTAATCTCGTTTTGATTTGGCAAAATGGGGAAAGTTTTTCTTGAATGCATATATGTGTCAAACTGTGTATGGCCATGAAGAGAAATGCAACAATTCAAGGGGAACGATTTGTAGCAGTTTTCAGGCTCCAACTTATCAACCCATGTAGGATTTCAAGGGGAACCTTCATCAGTTCAAGACTCAATAAGTTTGTCGTCAAAAGGGGGGAAATTGTTAGTGCATGATGTTGATCAGCAAACTCAGTTTGAAACAGAGATTGAGTCAATGACTTAGACATTGAGTCTTGAACTAACGTTAGAGGTATAACAAGTTAGCTAAAATGCAGGAGCCTCTGTATATTTATCTACTAGATTTTATTTATTTATTCTGTAAACAAAGATACTCTAGATTCGGTGATACATTTGTGGGAGATAAATAATATACTTATTTGTATGGAGAAAGGAAACATATTTTTGATAAGGGGGATTAAATATGACACTAGAAAAAAGAGAGGAAAATAAGAAGAGTAGTTATGGCATTGTAGAGAAAAGAGAGAAAATTCAAACCAGAGAAAAACATAAAGAGAGATAGAGGGAAGAGTATTTTCCTTAATACATTATTGTAATTCGAGCGAGGAAGAATTACTTGTGATTTTTGTCAAGAGATTGTTTTTGACGTGAGGGTTCAGTATTCATAAGAATACATGATTGTGTGACGACAAGTTCCACTTAAAGTCAATAAAAGTTCAATCTTTTATATCATGTTGCTTCGTGTTCTTTGTGAGTCGCATACTCATATCGTTTGTTCTTTATGATTCTTTGACTCAGTAAGAACCTTATAGGAACTTTCAGATATTGATTAAAGGAAATAATCGAAAAGAAAATTCTTTACGAGTCAGCAAAAAAAAGGTTTGCCAATACAAACTCTTCTTTGCAAAAAAAAATAAAATTATGCAAGGATCTAGATCATGACTCCATGAGCTAGCATGAGCAATAAAATATGGAATCTATTGCAATAACTCTCCAGAAAATACAACAACCTTGGAGATAAGGAAAGAATAGTGATGAAAAATAAGATGTTAGGGAACTAAAGTAACAAAAACATTATGATAAAGGCTATAGTAGAAGATAATGAATGTAATAATAAGTGGTGGATGTTATAAATAGTCAATAATGGGTAAGATAGTGTAATATAGCAGTTAATAGAGATCATGAAAGGAGCTACGTCTAGGCTCTAACATGATAAACAAACGTTGGAGAAAGATAGGTGAAACACATGTCAAAATTAACATAAGTATTATATTGAATTTCTATTTATATGTCAATCTACAACATATTGATGAATCTTATATAAATATATTTTTTATATACTAATTTTTTAAACATAATTAAATATTCCTTATGTTTTCAATAAATGATTTTTTTATTTTATTTTTTTGAAAATATAAAATGTTTGTCTTTTCTATTATCTACTTTTCATACTTATGCCTTACTTTTTTTCTCACACCCACAACTCTCCTATTTTCCATAGAAAAATAAGGATAAAATAGTCCAAAATTTATCTTCTAAATTTATGTGAGTTGTGATAGAATATCCTCTATTAAGAATGTGAGTGAGTACTAGTTTTAAATATATTGACAGACACTACAACAATATGTAACAAGGGGGGCAACTTATATAAGATCAAAGGAGGCAACAAATAACTTGCCTCCAAAAGAAATGCAATGGAGGCGAGCTCATCAGTTGCCTCTTTTAGTTAGATCAATGGAGGCAAGCTCTTTTGTCGCCTCTCTCCTTGGTATGTTGTTTGTTGTGTTTACTATAAGATCATTGGAGGCGACTTATAGGTTGCCTCCATTGATGAGTTCAATAGAGACGAATCACTAGTTGCCTCGGTTATTCTTGTAAGTATACGTGACCTCTCTTGTTAAATGAATACTTTACAGAGGCAACGCTGTTGGTCGCCTCTCTTGATCTTTTTACAGAGGCAAGTTAATTGTATTGCCTCGGTTTTTCTTAATTCACATCCAAGTTTACCGAGGCAAAGCATATTAGTTGCCTCT
The DNA here is from genome assembly GCA_023374045.1 of Limonium bicolor. NCBI lineage: Eukaryota > Viridiplantae > Streptophyta > Magnoliopsida > Caryophyllales > Plumbaginaceae > Limonium > Limonium bicolor. Next base: position 210,118,071 of record CM041781.1, read on the forward strand.
CTATTGCGGAACAAATAATTTACAGAGGTATGTGTTTGCAAAATATTCATTTTACATGCTCTCTTTTGCTCATTTCTCTTCTTTCTGTCGCTGAACAATTGCACTGTTCATCGCCTCTCTTATGTGTCTGCTCATCGCCTCTTAAACAGTAGTTCATTTCTCCTTCCTTCTCCTCATACTGTTGATCGAACAATTTCACCGTCCACATTTTCCTCTTTTTCCGATGCAAGTTAATTGCTCATGTTTACTATTCCTCCTTCCCGTTGCAAGTTAATTGCTCATGTTTACTATTCCTCCTCCCCGTTGGTGGTGTTGTATTTCTGTCAATCTTGAAGACTACATTGTTTTTGTGCGTGATGATCAGGCATGGAGAGCTACTGCTTTTGGAGCTTACGGGTACTTGAATTTCACGAATTCCAGTTTCAAGTAAGAGCCTGTATGCTTTCTAGGGTTTCCGATATTAGTACTCATGTTATTATCCTCCTAGTCTTTATGCGAAGGATTTAAAAATTCAAATTAGTTTAGTGGTATAAGATCATATGGAAAGAGAACCAGCATAAGCATATTCTGCGTGATGAAAACCCTAGGTTGGTGCGGATGGGGCTTTTCTTGCGGCTGTTTTTTGTCTGTCAGATTATAATTTGGAGCGTTATGATTAGGTCTAAGAAAATAAGCTTTAGAAGGCGTTTAATTGGTGGACTCTTATTTGGCATGTTTTATGTCTTGCTGAAAATATTCTTTCAGTCTGGAGTTGTAGCTAAGGTGACATACTAGCTAAGTTAATGTAGCGAGAGAAAAAACAGGTACCATTGATCAAACAGACAAAGATCCAAACTTAGAAACTCTTATTGGGGTCCTTGATATCTATGGTTTTGAAAGCTTAGAACATAACAGGTACCATTGATCAAACAGAAATAATAAGTCATTAATTTAATCAGAGACTTTCATCATCAAAACTTTCTTGTTTATACTGCAGTTTTGAGCAGTTCTGCATCAAGTTCACCAGCAAAAAAGCCCCAGGTATTGCTCAATTGATTGTGACCAGAAAGGGAAATGCACTTCTTTTTGTCTTCTTATGTAACAACACGACTGAGGTACATGAATCTGCAGGACTGACGTTTAGCACTCATTACAAGGTGAATAATGTTGTAATCATTTTGACATTCTAGTTTCAACCCTCCTGTTTATCTGTGTTGGATCATTTTTTTGTCTTTGAAGAGTTTGATCTTTATGGTGATTCTATTTATTATAAGAGTGTTGGAATGCAAGCTATTGATGATGAGACCTCAGATACTGCCCTTGATGGCCTGAAACAAATATTGAGGTTAGATGCCTTCAAATTGGGAATAACTAGATGTTGAATGTTTTATAGGGGTTTTTCTACATGGAGCCAAAACATTGACTTATGGTTTTGACGTTGATAGAATACGGTGGATGGAGATTTTGCAGGTATATCACTTCATGTTTTGCATACCATTTCTTTCTTGTTAGTAATACTCACAAATGCTGATCAACAGAGTCACTCTTGCCGATCAATCAACTTCTGATGCAAAAGTAGTTGGGTTTGACCAAGATAAAGATGTTGCGGTGTTGAGCATTAATGCTCCCAAAGACAAACTGAGACCAATCCCTATATGCGTCTCTGCAGAGTTGCTAGTTGGCCAAAAGGTGTATGCTATTGGGAATCCTGTAAGTGGGGACTCTTAATGCAGAAGAGCTTCTGTATTTAGTTTAGCTTGTATATCCTCACCAATATAGTTAATCTGGCCAGTCCTTCACTTTTATGTTCTGTGTGTTTAAGGGTTGATGCATGATGATGCTTCCCGTAGTTTGGGCTTGACCATACCCTTACAACTGGTGTCATCAGGTATGATGATGCTTCCTGTAGTTTGTGTGTTTAGCGGTTTCCTGTAAGATCAACTGCTTGGAGGGTGATGGCACAGACATGCTTGTTTGGCCGAAATCACAAATATCTGTGGGCACTTCATAATTTTGAGAGTTGCTATTGATTGTTGAAACTATGTTCTTACGTTATTCTGCAAGTTAAGAGACTTCCCCTTACTTCCATGACTCATTTATTCTGGGACAAGTCCTAAGTAACTTCATAGCTTCATGGTTTATGAAATTGTTTCTGAGCTAATATGTTATAGATGCAGTTTGCTTGAGCTGTATTATATTAGTAACTTTTGCTGTACACATTTATATCAACATCAGTAGCAAGTTTCTTTGGTTGTACTTTCTTGTTCAGCAAATGCTTACAAATAACAAGTAATTATTTTTGTATACTTCAGCCATGCACTAACTGGTAGGTGCTTCGTCTGCTGCTTTACCCAACTACTTGAGCATTTGCCAATGTCTCATGTTTTTGAATTAACCTCAAGGCGTTACAAGCATACTGGAGGAGCTTCTATGGATTGTAGAAGTCACAACAAGTAAGATGTCAATCCAAAATTCAATGTCGAAGATTCTTCATGAAAATACTGCCTATTTATCTGAAGTGGGTGATGTTGTATTGAATCTTGCATTTAGGTAAAGTAGTCTATTGAGATGAGAAATAGTGTGTGACATAGTGCAACAATTCATGCCAATGCCATTATGCATGCTGGTACAACGTTGATATGTTTCTTAGATAGAATCTGGTAACAGTAGAGCTAACTTGCCATCTCTACGGTTTACTTTTATCACAATTGGAGTTTCTGTTATTTTAACTCGCTTAGACATTTTTTTTCTAACGATAGAACTATGTCATCTTGTAACAATTTATGTGTGACAATCTGAAGTGGAAAAGGCTATTGTTGCTTGGTATAGTGTGGGTGTCTTTCCTACAAACTTGAATATTTGGGATCTGAAGTTATTTATTCATTCACGTTGTTATTGCTCGATATCAACATTTGTGTATGAATTTATTTTTTAAAAAATAAAATAACAATCGGGGCAATTAAAATTGCCTCTGTTGCCCTACTTCTGAGGCGAGTTTCCATTGCTCTGATTCTACTCAGACAAGGGGGGCTAGTTTTACTACTTGCCTTCGTTGCTCTGCTTCCTACAAAGACAAGGGAGGCGAGTTTTGTGACTTGCTCCCGTTGCTCTACTTCCTACATAGACAAGGGAGGCGAGTTTTGTGACTTGCCTCCGTTGCTCCGCTTCCTACATAGACAAGGCCTCACATAGCTCAATGGAGGCAAGATACACTTATTGCCTCAGTAATTTAAGAGCAACAGAGGCGAGTTGAAGCTTGCCTCAGTTGTTTAAGATCAATGGAGGCGAGAAAAGTTGCCTCTGTAGGTCAAAACAACAAAGGCAATCTACTGTGACAACTCTTTAGAGGCAACCGTTTTATTGCCTCTAAATATCTACAGAGGCAATTTTTGATTTACAGAGGCAATAAAAGTTGCCTCCATAGACCTTATATGTAGTGGTGAAAATGGATTAAGGTCGAGATTTTGAATTGGCTTAAACGGTAGATTGTGTGCTACGATTAATAATTTTTTAAGTGAATTGGGTTAGCTAACTTAACCCGCCAATCTTTTTTTTTATATATATAAAAAAAGCTAACTCAGTACTGAACTTTCATTTGAACAACATCGAGATACAATGGTGGGACTTGATCAACTAAAACCCCATATTCTTGTCCTCCCCTACTTCGTGCTACTAAATCCCGAGCGTCAAGATATATAGGTCCTATTTACAAAGCCTCGGTGAACACTAACTAAAAACATCACAACATCGGCTAATTTAGTACCTACTTGTCAAGCTACTGAAAACACAGTTGCATCAACCTTCCTAATGACATAGCTATTAAGAACCTGTTGATCTTCTTCATTGTGATCAACAATTTGATTGAGTTCCAACTTGATTCTCTTTTCACTCGATCTACCTGTAAGGGTTCTTCCCCCTAGATTTTGCAAAGCCATCAGTTTCATACCCAACATCTACAACTGACGGTGAGGTTACAAATAAAGAAGAATATGTCCTAGCAACATCTTTGAGAGATTTACAGGACAAAAATTGGTTGTTGCAGATACATGGTCTCCAATTCACACCTCTGTTTTTCCAAGTTGCATAGGGCTTCTAGTGGCATCGCATATGACACATTCCGCCATCTTCAAAAATTATAGATAAAGCAGCTTAGATTAGTAGCCTCTCTGGAAAGGTCAAGTTGGGCCGAAGCACTTGAAAATGACAATTCTGCCACTCAATTCCCCAAACGGACAAATTGTTCAATCAATGACGGACGGATGACAATTGTTGCAAAACAACCGCAATTGGGAATTGCGGATTCGAAATATGCAAAACACCCGCATTTGGGTAGTGCGGGTTTATTTTTTTTTTCTCTTTTGTTAAACTACCGCACTTGGCAAGTGCGGGTATTGTGCAATGTCAGAATTGAGCAATATGATGTTGGGCGGCCGCCCTCTCCCTTCCCTATATAAACCCCACTACCCCTCCCTCATTCTTCACACTAATTTTCTCATACTCTCTCTTATCCTCTCATATTCTCTCATATTCTCTTGTTGGGTTAGCTTAGTAGGGGTACTAGCTAAATTATTTTGCAAGTAAGATGGCGGGAAGATATGCCGGAGCAGCTGGAGGACCCGGGCCAGATCAGACGGAGTTGTTTTCACTACAGACGACGCATATCTCTTGTGCGATATTATCTCGACGTGAGGTTAGTATTCTAATTGTTAAAAAATTTTAATAGTTATTTAAAATTATTATATTTAGATAATTTAATAATAAAAGTTAGAGAGTAATTAGAGAATTTTGTAATGAAATTTAGGAGTATCGGCCCCTTATGGATAGAGTTTTGAAAGGGCGTGGGGGTGGGAAGTTGGATGAAGCCCCGCATAGATTGATTGTCCCATATTTACGAGCTGCTGGGTTATGGGGTCCTTCTAGGTTAGTCGTGAAAGGTAATAATTACATATGCAATGCTTTGGTTGAGAGATGGAGACCGGAGACACATACGTTTATGTTTCCATTTGGGGAGGTTTCTATCACTTTAGAGGACATGGCAGAGCTGTTCGGTTTACCTATCGAGGGTAGACCGGTTATAGGTGCTACCAGTGTTGAGGTTCAGGAAATATGTGCTGCTTTATTGGGGAAGACGCCGGATATCGAGGACATTAAGGGGAACCATGTCCATTTAACATGGATATCTGAAAATTTCAAAAATGATGACCCAGAGTTGACTGACGACGCCCCGGCTGCTAGGATTACTCAGCATGCTAGGGCGTACATATTGAGGCTGCTTGGGGGGACATTAATGCCATCCGCCAATGGAAACACCGTAGACTGCTGTTATCTGCCTTTGCTGGCGGATTTAGATGTGGCTGACCAGTATAGCTGGGGATCTGCAGTTTTGGCCTGGATGTATCGTCATTTATGCATGGCCACACAGATTACATCTACGGGATACCTCCTATGCAGCACCAGATTGCTTACCATATGGGCGTACTCGAGGATTCCACGGTTTTTTATGCGCCGGACTAGGCGGATTGAAGATGATATACCATTGTGTTATCGGTATGTTAATTTTAGTTTATATATTTTGAATGATTTAATTTGCTCGTTGTTTAACGGTAGAAGTCTTTTTGAATGTTTGATAGATGGTTGCGGATGGACACTGCCCACATCCGCACTTTGTAGGATGCTAGAGCTGCGATTGATAATATGTCTACACCACCCTCTGCTGATGAAGTAAGTTCTGCGTAATATTTAATAATTTCATTGAATTTTTTACTTTTTAAATTAAAAGATTTAACTCTTTGTTGCTACTGCAGTGGAGGTGGTTGCCTTATGCTGATCGACCACACCACCCAGGAGCTGAAGCCTACGCGTTGGTAGTTCCTCTCATCCATTTTAATATTGTTGAGGGACACCAACCAGATCGAGTCATGCGGCAGTTCGGTAGAGACCAACCTATTCCCACCGCTCCACTTGACTGTGACAGACTTCACAGTCAGGCTCGTTCTGAGCGTACCACCATTGACTGGGTATATTTCCTTGGTCCGTATATGCAGCTGTGGGAGAGTAGAAACGACCGACGCATTCCTCTTCACACGTATCCCCTGCCACGACCGCTGGGACCTCAGTCTGCATACATGAGGTGGTACTCACAGCACAGCATCCATTGGTTCACATCAGATGCTCGAAGGAACGCAGTTCTGGTATTAATTTTTTAAATGTCAATAATTTTGGTTAGATGTTTATATAATTATATCTCTATCCTTTTTATTCTTAAAATCTGTTTCTTTTGTAGGGACAAGAAGTGCAGCAATTTGAGTATATGTCCCAGGACACTGATAGCAGCCAGTATGCGAGATACGTGGCTGATCAAACTGGGATATATGAGCACATGCGGTTCGGTTATGCACAGCCAGAGGAGCCTTTAGTCCCACCCCCTGCATTCCAAGTGTTCCAGCCGAGTTGGGATTGCATTGGCAATGACACACCCCGGAGAGCTGCACACAGGAGAAGACATAGCGAGCGGCGGCCAAGACAGCCAAGACATCATGATCACTCTCCTCCTCCTGAGCCTGTAGATCCCCATCAGCATTTTGATGCAGCAGTTGACGCTGGGCATATGCAATATGATGCAGGAGCTGATGCTGGACAGATGGTAGCGGTTGAGCAGCCACATTCGCAAGCACTACAACTGCAGCCTTATGTTGGTGGTCCAGACTTTGGTTACACATCCCAGCCGACTGCGGGATACATTCCTCAAATGCAGACTCCGGCTCCATATCAGCCAGTACCTGAAGTTGGCGGTAGTGCAGGGGGTAATGCGGCATTACTTGATGACTTCCTTAATTCTAGTTGGAATTTCAGTTTGTCTGAGCTGTTGGGTTCTACTGGTAGTGTGGGGGCAGGTCCTAGTCAGACTTCACAGCACCTGACTCAACCAACTCCTACACCTTCTACACCCATAGTTACTACACCGCATACCCCGCAAGCATCAGTCCATGAGATGTCCATCGAGTAGCAGATTGATTACTTAGAGCAGATACCTGCATCATCTCGCACACCTGTGCAAAACTATCAGCTTGAGAGTCTGCGTATGCAGCTACGGTCGAATAGGAACCCACCAGATAGATACGGGGAGTGGACTCGTTGATCTGCAGTGTATCTTCATTCTTGTATTTTAGTTTTTGTACCTTTTTTATTTTGAAATTAAACAATGTATTTTGTTATTGTTTGGATTAGTAATTGTGAGATTACACCTTCGTTTGATTTTTGATATTCTGTATTGTGCCCATTTTTTGAGCAGTGAAATGACGTCCGTTTACCCTAAAAAATTGCATAGACGTAGTACTACATGCACGCGTTATTGTGTCCGAACCTCATCGCATTTGGACTACTACAAGTGTCTCATAAATAAGGGCGAAGTGGCTAAGCTGCGCAATATTTAATATTTAAAAAACTGCAGCCTGGTGCTGTATTGTGCCCATTTTTTGAGCAGTCAAACGACGTCCGTTTACCCTAAAAAATTGCATAGACGTAGTACTACATGCACACATTATTGTGTCTGAACCTCATCACATTTGGACTACTACAAGCATCTCATAAATAAGGGCGAAGTGGCTAAGCTGCGCAATATTTAATATTTGAAAAATTATCTAAGTGTTTCCTGACCTTTGTCTCTCTATTCTATCTACTATTACATTACGTCGCATCTCATACACCGACTCTTGTTCTATGAAATCATCATCATCAGCTTCAATAGGATCATATATGACAAGTAAAGCAATATGTTCCATGAAATCTTCATACTCCATATAATTTTCCATCATCCTATGTACTGATGTATTATTACGTACGTGGAAAAAGCTCCATTCGTAATCGTCCTCCAGTGACAGATACACCATTATTGCTACGTTTATTGTGCCAAGAAGAGAGCGTAGAGCACAACCTACTCGTCGTTGCAGATCACTTAGATTATTAGGATACGGCATACTTATTTCTACGCGGCTATGCCCCATCCTTCTCTCGAAGTGTGCACCATGCCGGCTGAAAGTGGCCCCGTAATTCACGTGCAAACTGAAAGGAAACTCCATTATAGTTTGTGATCAAGGAGGAGGGGTGTAAGGTATGAAGAATTCAAGTAGCATGCAAGTATACTGAATTTGTCAGCATTACGTGAGTAATGAGTTTGGATGCGGGACACCCTTCTTATAATACAATAGTGACAGTCGTAACGGCTAATGTACACCCGCATTTGGCAAATGCGGTTCTTTTGTACTAGTAACGGTCACATGAACTGTACAACCGCATTTGGCAAATGCGGTTCTTTTGTAATAGTAACGGTCAAGGTGACTGTCCATTTTACCTACGTGCGGTAAAGAGTTCGAGCAATATTTTATGCATCAATTGTAAGAACGAGCAAGGTGACTGTCCATTTTACCTACATGCGGTGGCTTCCAGGTACACGTTGGAGTGGAAGTTAAAAAAATATGTTGCTCACACATGTAACCCAAGCCTGGGCAGTCAAGATCATCGTCAACTAAAGTATCATTTTATCGCCTCATTTATCCTCCCTTCTATCAGAACAGACCCGACTATAAGCATCAAGAATGTGATACAGCTCGTGCAGAACGAATTCAGCAGACGAATTCAGCAGACGAATATCGTACAGAAAGGCTTGGCTAGCCAAGTGTGAGGCAATCGAGCAAATTTACGGAAATTGGAAGGACTCTTTTGCCCAGTTACCTAGGTACCTTCTTGCAATTCAAAATTTTGTGCCTAACACCGTGGTGGACATGAAGTCATGTGTGGAGACGAATGAGGATGGGGTGACAATTAGGAGGTTTGTTCGGTGTTTTTGGGCATTTGGACCATGCATTACAGCTTTTCGATATTTAAAGCCCCTACTTCAAGTAGACGGTACCCACTTGTATGGTAAATTTAAGGGTAAGTTGTTAGTAGCATGTGCTCAGGATGGTAATAACAAAGTTATCCCTATTGCTTTTGCAATAGTCGAAGGGGAAACCAATGAAGCATGGAAGTACTTCATGTACCATGTGTGTGGTCATGTAGTTGGCTTACGAAGTGGTGTTTCTATCATATCCGATCGTTGTCAAGGAATCATCAAGACGATGCAAGAGGAGGTATATTGGCAACCACCGTTAGGCTACCACTACTACTGTATCCGACATATTGCTTCAAACTTCAATGCAAGATTCAAAAACAAGGAGTTGAAAGACTATTTAATAAACACTGGTATTAATCTACAATCTTCTTATATTTCGCATTTCCAAACACCATTACTTGTTGATGCTTACAACTCTATACGTATACCTTATTGGAAATGCAGCTTACATGTTTTCAAGGGATAAAGTGGAACGTAGGATGTTGCATTTAAAGTCGGCAAAGCCAGAGATTGCAACTTTTCTAGACCAACTACCCCTAGAAAAGTGGTGCAGAGCTTACGAAGATGGTAGGCGGTGGGGTCATATGACATCTAATTTGGTGGAGTGTTTTAACGGAGTGATGAAGGGTGCTCACATGCTACCGGTGAAATCAATAGTAGAGGCCACACTATATAAATTAATGGGTTATTTTGTGCATAAGATCCAAACATATACTGCACAGAGAAATTCAAATGCTATGTTTACAGAGCATTTAGTCAATGCAATGAACGTAAACGGCCAGTACGCAAGGAGGCATGGTGTCATACTTTGTGACCCGGTTACACCTATTTATGAAGTTGATGACCAAGGCGATAGTACTGCAAGACGTCATCGTGGGAAGTTTAGGGTGTTAATGATTGACAAAACTTGCGAATGCGGAGAGTGGCAAGCATTCAAGTACCCTTGTTCTCATGTTATATCCGTGTGTGCAAACTCAGGAGCTCGCTGGCAAGACTATGTTGATGATGTCTACAAGTTGGATACGATGATTAAGGCATTCGGGGAAGTTCATTTTAATACCCTAGGACACGAGAGCAACTGGCCAGAGTACAACGGTCCTGTCCTTGTGCCAAACCCAATGTTGGAAAGAAAGATCAGAGGACGACCATCTCACTCACGAATCCGTACAGAAATGGATGAAACATAAGACAGAGAGCCTAGACATTGCTCAATTTGTAGACAGCCGGGACACTCAAAAAAGTCATGTCCGTTTAGGGGTAGTAACCGTTAGTTTGGCATATATTTTTTTAACTTTCCTATGTTTAACTAATAGTGTAATGTGTTTTAATCGCTCCTGCATTGACAGGTCGTGCCTTTAGCAAGCACAACAAAAAAAGGGTGTAATGTTAATTGTTAACCACGTTTTACGCTTCATTGATTTTTTTATAAAGTCTAATATTATGTTGATCTACATATACACAAATCACCAAAACACAGTAGTAGAATAAAGCTGCAAATGCAACTTCCTCGAACTCCCATTTTAGAAAGGACTGCATAAGCAAAACACAGTTCTTTAAAAGTTAAACTAGATTTAGTGCACTGTCTGATAGAGCTCTATCAATGGCAGATTCCGCAAATCACTGCCTGAATCTGCCATCAACAGAGGTCTCTCAAACAGCGCACAAGTGCCTATAAGATCTCCAAAAACTTTATAAGGGAGATCCTTTTGTCTTCTAAATATTCTAGAGATCTTGTAACCGCACGATCACTGCTTGAAAAAACCATTAATATCGATGACGCTCTTTCAAGCGTGCTCATGCACTTACGAGATCTCCAAAATGTTAAGAAAACATAAGGAGATTTGTGTGAAGAATGAGGAAGGGGTAGTGGGGTTTATATAGGGAAGGGAGGGGGCGGCCGCCCAACATCATATTGCTCAATACCCGCACTTGGCAAGTGCTGCTTCTGACATTGCACAATACCCGCACTTGCCAAGTGCAGTAGTTTAACAAAAGAAAAAAAAATAATAAACCCGCACTACCCAAATGCGGGTGTTTTGCATATTTCGAATCCACAATTCCCAATTGCGATTGTTTTGCAACAATTGTCATCCGTCATTGATTGAACAATTTATCCGTTTGGGGAATTGAGAGGCAGAATTGTTATTTTCAAGTGCTTCAGCCGTCAAGTTGTGACATCGTGAAAACTGCAAATTGTTGCACACTTTATTCAAATCTCAACCATTTTAATGTGGGTACCCAAGTTGATAGCGTGACCATCGCGTTGATTATTACAAAATCTCTCCTGATTGATTCAATTACACTAGGATGCGTTACTATTAAAGCAACATCTATAGGTTTCATCTTTTTCGTGGGTGTCGGAACCTCAGCGATCAAAGCTCGATGAATCTGAGCTATGCTCCCTGAAGATACAGGCTTTTCATCAAAGTTTTCAAAGATATTAGATATCTTTCGACCAAAAACCTTCTCGACAGTACGTTTTGTATATGTAAAGCTGTGTTATAGAGCTTTCTGAAGCTTTGCATGCTTGCTTGAAAAGAAAGTGAACTTAACCACAGTATGCGTCGCCTTCCCTCTTATTTCTTTGCCATCTACGTCAAGTGCAGCCACGAGCACTTTCCCCTTCAGGTCTTTCGACAACCCTAACCACTTTCTGAATAGTCGGTAATCACCGCCACCAGTCAATTGCTTCATCCCTGCTCATGCGTTAAGGAGCTCCTTCGCTCCCTGCTTCTCCACCAAAATATCATCCTCCATCGCAGCAGGGATATCAGTCGAAGCCTCCGCAGCGATCGGCAAGTGGCGCACCTCTTCATTCATCGAGAAGTACTGTTGCAGAAAGGCCGCCTCTAAAACCTCCATCAAATTTTGTCCACCGAGAAACGAGAACTCTCCCGGAAGATAAAAACGAGAACTCTCTTAGAAGAAGACAACTTAACCTACCAATCGATCTTGCTAAATCTAGCCACAATAATAAGGTTTTATTATTAATTTTTGAAAGAAAATAATAAGGTTATATTACATCGGTTTTTTTGTCTGTAACTCGATTCACCCTACTTTACTAGATACGGATCGGATATCAGCTCTCATGAGGTTCCAGTCCCTTTCTAATAATCGATCACCTGAATAATATTAATGATATTACTCCAGTTTTTAATATACTCCCACCGTCTCTATTTAACTATGGTGTTTATTATTTGGATATATTGTTTGACTTTAATATTTAATATGTAAGATAATATATTTTAGGGAATTTTCACCAAATACCATTGAGTTTTTGCTTAATTCACGATATACCACCGTGATTTTAAAATTACACAAGATGACACCGAGTTTTTACATAATTCACCAGATAACACTCTCATATTTTATTAACTTTTGTGTTAATTTTCTTGAAAAATGACAAAAATACTCATGCTATTAATTAATTACCTGATAATGAATTGTCATATTGACAAATTCCATAAAATACCACCTAAGTTTAGCTAATAACAGGGGTAGTTTAGTCTTTTTTCTAGGGATATTAGCGGAGCAGTTAATGAAATATGGGACATAATGTTATCTGGTGAATTAAGTAAAAACTCGGTGTTATCCTATGTAATTTTAGAAACACAGTGGTATATCATGAATTAAGCATAAACTCAGTGGTATTTGGTGAAATTTCCCTATATTTAATAAGTCTAAATTTTATAACATATGCCTTATGTCAAAAACTATATATATTAGAACTTATTTTTATAAAATTATTTTATGTTATATATTTAATTCCTGAATTGACTGTCTTGTTTGCTTTATGACACGTTTTTCCACTTTAATATTAAACATATAAGATAAAATAATTTCATAAAACTAAAATTTGTAATATATAGTTTATTAAGGAATAATTTGTAAAACTTAAACTTTAAAAATTATTTTATCATATATGTTAAATATTGAAGACAAACTACATATCTATATACTCCCTGTGTCCCTGTTTGAGCTTCTTGTTTATTATGAGGACATGTCATTTGATTTCAATATTTAACATGTAAGATGACATAATTTTACAAATCTGAGTTTTGTAATGGAATCCTTATGTCAAAAACTATATGTTGTAGAAATTTGTTTTATAAAATTTATTTTATCTTATATGTTTAATATAGAAAAATGTGTCATAAAACAAACAGAAGGTCAAAGTAAGACAAAGATAGTAATAAACAAGAAGATCAATTCACGATGAGGGATACATTTTGGGACGAATGTAGTATAATGGTGGCCACGGTTCCGGTTCCACCGGTCCGGTTCCGTTGATTCCGGTTCCGAGAAATGTGTATTCGGATTTGGAACCAGTCCTGGGCGGTTCCAGGGTGGTTCCGGTGCCGAAAACTATATTCGCTTCGGATTCGCTCAAGAAACCTGTTCCAGTTCAGGTTCCGGGGTGGTTCCAGCCGGTTCCGGAGTGGTTCTGACCGGTTCCGGGGTGGGTCCGACCGGTTCCAGGGCGGTTCCGACCGGTTCTAAGAATATTGCACGTCTTTGGGTCAAAATGACGTTGTTTTGATATTTGACCAATGACTAGTTTGACCGGTTCCGAGGCGGTTCCATCGGTTCCGGTTCTACGGTTCCGAATCCAAAGACGGTTCCAAACAGTTCTGGTTCTGAGCCCGGTTCGGTCCCAAATCCCAAAATATGTATACGTATTCGCCAAACCGTTTCTGGACTGATTCCAACCGATTCCAATTCCGATTCCGGTTTCAGTTCCGGTTCCAGTTCTAATCGGTTTGATTCTACAAACCACCATTACTATATAACACGTTAGATGAGCATATTAGCAAGAAATGGCGGAAGCGGAAAACTTGTATAAAGAAAAAAACAAAGTGACACTCAAATCATCTGGTCCGAGGTGAGCTTGCCATTCTCAGTGGCCGTGCGAGTCTCTTCGTCCAGAAGTGTTCCTGCCTCAAATCATGTCCACCGAGAAGATCAAGGTGGCCAATCCAATCGTGGAGATGGACGGTCAGTGCTCCATGTCGCTGGAAATTGTTTGTGCCCCATTCTGATGAGTTCACAATCGTCGGTTGCCTTTTCCAATTTTCTAATCGTCCGTCCTCCCTAGTTGTTCCTCAATCACCTTGCTTGTAATTAGTTGCGTTCTCAATTCGTGAGGTTAACTTAAAGATTCTTGAAATTAAAGGGGGGAAATGATTCTGGAAGATGAGAACTGATGCAGTTGGGGGATAACGAAAGAAAGGGGACAGGGAGTACCAGGAAAGCGGAATTATAGGGAAATTGTCTAGAAGCAAAAAGCTTGAAGCCCTACTTTTGATTATGCGTATGCTTAGTTTCCAAATATGCTACATTTTGTTTCCTTATTATACTATCGCCACCTTCTCCCAGTTCCTTTGTTTGTGTCTTTGGTTCTCTGGCTTGTTTCAGTATTTTCGACTGAGCTGATACATGTTTCCTCTGAGACCTGTATACTGAATCCGCCTTTAATCATCTAGGTGATGAGATGACTCGAGTGATCTGGCGATTCATAAAGGAGAAGGTAAACATTTTGGATATTGGGGCAGTTGTTCTTCATTTGATTGGCTATGTACCAGGATAATGTTGTTTCACCTCGTGCTGGGACTTTGCAGCTTATATATCCCTTTTTGGAGCTTGATATAAAGTATTATGACCTTGGTTTACCGAACCGTGATGCCACTAATGACAAAATTACAATTGAAAGTGCAGAAGCTACTTTGAAGTAGGTATTTTTTTTCCTGTTTTGTGGTATCCTTTTTTTATTACTTTATCTTGTCAATATGATTAACATGGGAATGAAGTCTGGTAGAGAAATACTTCAATTGGTTTACCGGACAACAATTTGACTGCTCTGTGGATTGTGCATGTGTATTTACTCAAAAGCTGTGCCGAACAAAGGTCTCCTTCACATAAATTTAGCTAATGTATATCTTGTACAACAAGGATTTTCATATCCCTTGCAAGCAAATTACATAAATTGGGATGAACATTGTCCTGATGTATGTATTGATTTTTTCATATTGTCACTATCACTAAGTTTGTATCTTCACGAGTCTTTCATATGACAGACTGTACTTCCTTTGTACTGATTAGGTACAATGTGGCGATAAAATGTGCAACTATAACTCCAGGTGCCTATCCTCTGAAGCTGTTTTTTTCTTCTTTTTTTTTTTTTTTTTTGCGAACGAATCTCCATGCAATTGTAAAGAAATGTCTGTCTCTTTTCTTTTTATTATTGACAGATGAAACTCGTGTTAAGGAATTCAAATTGAAACATATGTGGAAGAGCCCCAATGGCACTATTAGGAACATTTTAAATGGTCAGATTTGGTTTCTTCATACTCCCTCTTCCTCATTGAGGAAATGAAAATTCCCCATGTTGAAGATTCTATTATTATAGTTAGTATTATTTTATGTGTGGCAGGTACTGTTTTCAGGGAACCAATAATTTGCAAGAATGTTCCTCGGCTTGTACAAGGTTTATGAAATTTGTTTTACCATTAGCCATGCTTCAATCATCATGCATAGCCATTACCGTAACTAGAATACTTATCTCTCAGGTTGGACTAAGCCTATCTGTATTGGGAGGCATGCTTTTGGAGACCAATATCGTGCCACTGACCTGGTCATTCAAGGACCTGGCACACTCAAAATGGTGTATGGTAAATTCCTTGGACAGTCTCATGTTGCTAGCTTTTCTGTCAAGGATCTTTTTTAAATCAGCTATTGGTGCTCTGTAGCCTTTTTATGTACTTTTTATGACCATGTCAAATAAGACTACTACATTTGCAGTTCCAGACGACCAAAATGACAAGATAGAGTTGGAAGTGTTCAAATTTAAAAACTCAGGAGGAGTTTCCTTATCCATGTACAACACTGATGAGGTACGGCCAGCCAATATAACTCTACTACACCGACCTTTATGAAGGGTTTCAGTCATGTAAATTCACTAACCGTATACCCTTCGTTCTTGGCAAGATAGTCCATCCGTGCTTTTGCTGAAGCCTCAATGAATATGGCTTATGAGAAAAGATGGCCACTGTATCTCAGCACCAAAAACACTATCTTGAAGAAATATGATGGAAGGTTCAGCAGCTTTGACATATGCTTAGATCCAGAATGAGTATTATTTTTAACTTACTTTTCAGCCAAAACAAATTGTCTGCTTAATCGTATGCATTATTTTTTCTTCTCCTTGTAGATTCATGGATATTTTTCAGGAGGCTTATGAATCAAAATGGAAATCCAAATTTGAGGCTGTTGGGATATGGTGAGGAGAAAAGCTAGCTAGCTCCCTTTACCCCTCATGCATGATATTATTATAGACTATTTAGGTGCACTAATCCTACTATTGTATTGTCATTTCTAGGTACGAGCATCGTCTGATTGATGACATGGTTGCCTATACTCTGAAGAGTGAAGGTGGCTATGTTTGGGCTTGCAAGAATTATGATGGAGATGTGCAGAGCGATTTTCTAGCACAAGGTCTGGTGCTTATCTAATAGTAATTGCTTTTGGTGTACTCATCATCTCATGCCAATTTATTAAGAGGTGAAGTGAACCTGATCTGTTTTGACTCGCTTTATGGTTTACTGGATACAGGATTTGGATCCCTTGGCTTGATGACATCTGTTCTGGTTTGCCTTCTGTTCTTGTTTTCTTTTCTCCAAATTCCAGAGCATCTATCTACCTATCTATCTTGGAGTTTATTGTTCGGTGTCACCTGTAAGTGAGTGATTTTGCTGTTCTCTTTCTAGATCCTTAATTGTTGTTGGGCTATATTTTAAGTGCAGGTTTGTCCGGATGGGAAAACAATTGAAGCTGAGGCAGCCCATGGAACTGTTACTCGTCACTACCGTATTCATCATAGAGGAGGGGAGACTAGCACAAATAGTATAGCGTCAATCTTTGCCTGGTCTCGTGGGCTGGCTCACAGGTGGTGTTGGACTAAGAATTAATTTTGCTTGTTTTATTTGTCCTCTAAAAATTAACGTATGTCTGTTAATTAATCATTAATTTCGTCATGGGGAGTCAGGGCAAAGTTGGATGAGAATCTTAAGCTCTTAGACTTTACAGAGAAGCTTGAAACAGCATGTATTGAAACTGTAGAATCAGGGAAGATGACCAAAGATCTCGCTCTGCTCATTCATGGCTCCAGGTATATACCATATTATTAGCTGCGTTTTTGTTCGACTTTGCCGCTACCTATTTTGTCTTAAGTGGTCATGTTTGAATCAAATGATCAAGTGAGCTGACACATCTTCTTGGATGATGGGTATATTTTCCGTCGTGGTCCTAGGGTCTCTAGGTCCCAATACCTGAACACCGAAGAGTTCATTGATGCTGTGGCGCGGAAGCTTAGATCGAAATTGGGTGCCGTGTCGAAGTTATGAATTTCAACGTGGAAGGAATGAAGACTGGGTAGTCAGCCAGTTACTGTGAAGACGTGGTCTAAAATTGAAGCTACATTTAGCTGGACGAGGATGATCTGCAAATAATTAACATCAGAATACAATATTATATCGTTAAATGGTGTCTCGAATTTCTGAGATTCAGAAGTAATATAAAGATAGCTTAAGCTGACCACCTTCTATATTTATGGTGGAAAGTAAACAACATTATGGATCTCCCAACTCTATTTACTAGGCATAAAGCTTGATATTAAGTACTGAAGTAGGATTGTTTACAGTAGATTGTCGTGTGGCGAGGCCTTTACCTTATTGCTGGGATCATTTTGCTTGTCAAGGTAGCATTATCTTCTCGAAAAGTGATTTTACTTGGAACCTATCGAAATCCTACGGACTTGTCGGATCAAAAGCTTTAAGATGTTTCGAGATTGCATTTGTCAAGTGGCATTCAATATGGTTCTAACACGAAGGCGTTACATATATGACAACTGATGCTTTATTTCAACAGAACGTGGTATTATAACAAGCCAGCGCGATGAAGCTTAATGGTACACAGGCTCTGGTCTTTTATGCAGCAGCTTCCAGCCGTGGAAAAAAAGAAGGGAAAACCTGACTTGAGGAGAGAACCATGTTGAGTTGTTTTCCTCCGTTTTCAATTGAAACCTTCTCTTTCCAACCGCTTCAAACGACTTTTATTCCCACCCACAATCGTCATCGCGGCAAGAAGAACACTTCTGCTCCATTCATTTGCAGACTAGGAGTTGGGTTTGAAGATGTGGCTGCAATTACCAATAATAAGGTGAGATTCGACATCCCTTCTGGGTCTCAATCTGTTTTCCCGCAGCAAAAAAGGGGGAAATCTAAATATCCTTTCTTTATAACTAGGTATTGCTGGCGGCGACTTTGTCGGCGGCAGTTGGGCAGCTGTCGAAGCCGTTCACTTCCTCTTTGATCTACGGCAATGATTTTGATTTGAAGTCCGCTTTCCAGTCCGGCGGCTTTCCCTCCACGCATTCCTCTGTAAGTACAATTTGCTCTTTCTCCGGTGCCAATGGCGATAACATCGAAATTCTGAATCCCCCTCCCCCGCACTAGCTAAATTGCTCAGAAGCTCGGAGCTTCTTTGTGACCAGCCCAGGTGCCGGTGATTGTTCAGCCCAACTTAATTATTGGATTATGTTTAGCATTAATTAAATTCTTATTTATTTTTCCTTCAGTTTGTTAGGATATATTTAGATTTGTTTGTTGCTGGATATTATCCTTTATTCTTATTTTTTCCTATATTTTGACTAGTTATTTACTAGGACAATTAGTCTACTATACAACTATGATGCATCTATAATCTCAATTCCAACTTCCTCTCTGCCGTCCTTCCCCTTCCTCCCTTCATTCACGATTGAACAGCACTGGTTATATTGGTTCTTTCATCTTCTTGACCTCACCTCCTCCACCTCAATTCTCAAATTCCCCACCCGTTACCACAGCTATCAATTTGCTTCATTAAAACACATCAACAAAAAAAAAAATCCCTCACGGCCTGCTTCTATATACCTGCGTCAGAAGTGACTCAATTTACTTTGACCTCTGTTATCCAATCCCCTGTTTGGGCATGAACTGACGTAACCAATGACAGCACCAGACGTAGCTTTCACTGGCGTTGGACTGTCGTCTGAGTTAGTCTATTATTTGAAATCACGGGTTTTGTTTGTTAATTTCAATTGAGCGTGAAAAATGCTGAGGTATGATGAAAGAACTGAAGTTGTTGCGTCCGAGTCATAATGCATCATTCTTCCTTGGCTCGACGCACCCTAGCTACTAAATTTGGCACATTTGCGTTTCGTTTTCTCATGTCCAGTTTTCTCCGTGGATTGAGTAGAATAGTGCGTTTAATTCGAGATCTAGATCCGACCCTTCACAGTGTCAAGTATGCAATGAATCACTTGCAAAATTACAAACATGATATTATGTATATGTGCGTGAGGATATGACCGGTTCATTGGATTTGGAATTTTGCAGGCTGTTGTGGCTACTGCTACATGTCTTGGTCTCGAAAGGTCTAGTACTATTATCCAATGTCGATCTCCATTTTTCTACCACTGTTGTTGATTTCTCATCATGGTCCAGGTTTAGTTGATCATCATGACAGAGATGGCTTATCATGCTTGTTACGTACCTCCCTTACAATTCTTTCAGGGGTTTCTCTGATGCCATCTTTGGAGTGGCTGTCGTTTATGCAGCGCTTATCATGTATGATGCTCAGGTGTAAAAAAGAGAGACTTGCTCCCTCATTCTTTTTATGGTTATGAGTTTGTGATATATAGTGACATAGTATATGACTTTTTGAAATGGACTTCTACACGCTTGGTAGCTGCATGCAAATTAATTTTGTTTTTGAGCACAGCCATGATCAAAGCTAGGGTATATACCATCAGTCTCTATTGGGTCCGTTTGTGATTCAAATACAGAAATTGATTGAGTTGTTAGATGTAGAGTAAAAGAGAAATTATGGGACCGACCGTAGTGTTTGCCCACAAACACCGGCAAACACAGCATTTGCCCATAAATGAACTCATTGTGATGACAAATGTGACACTATATATGGCTCACTGCTATTGTTCCATTGTCATATATCGTTCATCTTCTTCTTTCATCGCTGAATTATAAATCTATTGGTTTTAGGGAGTGAGAAGAGAAGTAGGTAAGCATGCAAGGACAATAAATAGCGTAATTCTTGAAAACCGGGTGGGTGTGGAGAGCGCGACCACCCCCACTACATTGCACACCTTTCCCGGAGGGGGCAGTAATGTGAGCACATCACCTTCAAGATCAGCTGATGATCTACAGAAGGGGAAGCCCAGTTTGCTGAACGCTGTGGAATCGACCTCCTCTGGCAGCGGCAGCCAGGTTGAGGAGAGGACTTCTGATATCACCGTGGAAAATAAGGTTTCATATTCCTCCTTGTATGAAAGGGTTGGTCATACTGAAGTTGAAGTAGTAGCTGGTGCCATTCTGGGCGCACTTGTAAGCTTGACGTTGTATGCTGTTGCGTAATTAGTTGTATTGGTTAGGATTGAAGCTGCTGGTCAGTATTCTTTTTCACAACACTTCCTGTTGGAAAGAGCGAGTGGAGTGCGGGTGCGCAAGCTACCTGGGTGTATAATGTGAAAGGTACATCGAAATGGAAGATCTATGTTCAATTATATAGCTCTTCATGATGAGATATTTTTGTGGCGTTGTAGTTAATGAATAGATAAAACCATGCAATATCCGTGATTGGATCTAAACAAGCTAGAACATCATTAAGAATATGTGTTGTGACGCCATCTAATCCCTGGACTCGAAAGTCAGAGAGATAGTCTATTACGCTTTTATAATCTGAGATGAGGCGTATTTTTGCAGTAGCGAGATACTTCGCAAGGTGAAATCCCAAAACAACAGCCTTCGTTTCCACCTGAGCTGGCTCCCACAACCCTATGCCCGCTGACACTGCTGCGCCGATGATGGTGCTACTAGATGAAGCGACAGCTGCAAGACCAAACCGTCCATATTTGTCCAGGTCAGCATCCACAAAAATGTCAACCCAGGAGTCATTTACTGCGCGGTGAGCAGACAACGATGTGGAAGATGAGATGATAAGGGAAGACAAACTGTGTTGAAGGAAGTTGTCTCCATGAAACCATCCAGCCTCAAAAGAGGCAACCCGATGATGAGTTAATTGGCAGTGGTATACCAAAGTTGCCAAAGAAGGGAAATAAGAACAGCAAGATCATGAAGTGAAATGATAGAACATGTATGAGCAAACCAGTCAATGAAAGTTGCGTTCGAATGAAGAGGCGGCGGAGCATGACACCTAAACGGGCCCAATATTGCCTGACAAGCTTACAACCATAGAACCGATGATACAGCGCGTCTCGTTTGCCACAAACGGTGCATGGACATATATTTGGCCGACGAAGTCGATAAGACGAGACATCATTGCATGGAACTGCCCCATGCAGAAGTCTCCATCCAAAGAGACGTACATGTGGCGGCACATCCATTTTCCAGATCCGCTTCGTCGCAGAACCCTGAATAGAAGCATACATGGTAGATACACTAGGCTGAGCCTTCCGAGATAGAGCAACATCACAATGATATGTCATTTTGACAGAATAGTGGCCTGCAGAAGTGAATCCCCATATCCATGAGTCTGGAACTGCTGCGGCACCTGAAAGAGGCATGTTTAGGATATGTTGCACATCTTCCGGATGGAAAGTGTGACGGATAAGCCGCTCATTCCAAGCAGAGGGAGAGAGCATTAAATTCAAAACTGGTGCCTACTGCAGATGCAATGGAAGGGGCCAAAGATAAGGGCGACCTCCCTCTTTAGAAAGTAGCCAACGATCTCGAACAAATGTGGTATGTCCATTACCTAGTCGTCGATGCCCCCTGTTTCAATCAGGTCCCGCACACTTAAAAGAGCTTTCCATATTGGGCTGGAGTTGGACATCAGCTGAACTTGCTGTAAAGAGTGTTAAGTTGGTGAAATAACTTAGCTTATTTAATAAAATCAGGTTATCTCATTTTTCTAAAATATCATAGAATTATAGATAATCGAAACAAAAATTAGCAAATTCAAACAGGACAATTAAAGTATTTAATAAATTGATAAATAATTCAGATATGAAATATTTAGTAATGTAAATAGAGGCCAAACATTGAAACTCTATACTAAACAGGCACAAAGACGGAAACGAAAACGAAAAGGCTTTTCTTGGGTCTTGCAATAATAAAGAAGAAAAATAAATAGTTGACCAAACAACAAATGGGGACGTGTATTGGGAATAAAAAATACTCACAATTTGTCAAGTGATTGACATCTGTGTGGTGGAGAATTGGGGTAGGGGATGGAAGGTCCTGAGTTCAAATTCTTTTACAACCGATTTTGGTGGAGGAATGAAGTTTATTCTCTTATTACTCATTCTAGGGGAGTGGAGGAATGGAGTTTACACCAGTGTTTATTTAGTTATCTAATATTTATTATTTATTTTTACTATATATAGACACATATATTATATACTTATATTTTTTCTAAAAACCTTAACATAGGTCCGGCTAAAATAAACAATCCAATGATGTTAAATGCACTACCGAATAAACAATACCAAAAACTCTTTCTTTATTTGATACACGCCAAAAGGGCTCTCTTTTCCCTTTTCTTTTCTTTAATCTCTTTTAACTTAGCCATATCTCTTCAGCTTTCTCCAGCATCCCAAATTTCTTTGCACATCACTTTCATTCTTCCGATTTCCCCGATTAAGATCCATCATCCTTATCAACATCGTATTGGTGGTTTGGGAGCTCTTGCAAGTTGGCTTTGAGCTTCGGATTTTGTGTTCCCGCTCCTTTCGTTTTGAGATCTATCCTTTACAGTGATACTGTGTTGGAGACCCCCAAAGCTTTTGCATGTAGATTTTAATAAGGGAAAATTACATTCCTCGCCCATGACATTTGGTGAAATCACGCACCCCACTCACTAGCTTTCAAAAGTTACTTTCTTCACCCATGTAGTTTTGCATGTTTTACATCCGACAACTTTTCTATTTTTGTTTCACTTAGAATATGCTTAAATGTTGTCCAAAATTAATGAAACGTTACATGGACAATGCTAAAGTGTTATATTTTGGTTTACGCAAAATCTAAAGTTTACTAAGCTCATATGTGATCTGTGGACCCAATGAAACATGTGACATGTGAACGTGTTTTCGTTGGACCCCACATGTCACATATGAGCATAAAAAACTTTGGATTTGGCATTGGACAAAAATATAACACATTAGCATCGTCCATGTAAATTTTCATCTATTTTGAACAACATTTAAGCATGTTCTAAGTTGAACAAAAATTAAAAAAGTTGACGGATGTAAAACGGGTGAAAACACATAGGTGGGGTAAGTAATTTTTGAAACCTCGTGGGTGGGGTGTGTAATTTAGTCAAATATCATGGGTGAGGGATGTAATTATTCCCTTTTTAATAAAGTGGTTGTTGTTGTAAGGAAAAAGACAGCGATCGGCTTCCAAATTTGTGCTCCTGCTCTTCCTGTTCGAGATCTATACTCATTAGAGACATCAATTTGAAAGCTTTGAACTTGTAGCATATCCGTTTTGGCTTCCAAATCCGTCATTCAACTCTTCCCGTCCGAGTTCTTTCTCCTTCACAGAAATACCGAGTTTGAGCTTTAGGAACTTTTGCATGTCGGTCTTGTCTTATGTTCTTATGTTGTGTTTGATTCTAGCAATAAATCTAGGAATGTTGTTTCTGAATCTAGCAATAGATCTATGAATGTTGTGGGTTTATGTGATCTATCCTATTTTATCTTGGCTCCAAGAGGTGGTTGTCTTGAAGAGCATGAAAAATTCTTGTATTCTCTAGTCAGTTTGAACTATCGTTAGAACTAGATGTGTTCAGGATAGATTGGGTTCACCAATATGATCTTTGTATATTGACTATATTTTAGAGTGCTTTAGACTCATCATTGTACCATTCATTTTATTAATTGAAAGTAGGTTGATCTTTTTTAAAAAACACGAATATACAATACCAAATAAAAACTTTCAACTGCCATTTAGACAAGTGATATTTATTTTCTTCTCCATCCCACCGACAAATTATATCGTCACCTGCACACCTCAAGTGGCCATTAGGAATGTAACACCTCTACCGCTAATCAAATCATTATCCCCTAATCCGTCTCAATTACCAATACCAAAGCAGTGGAAATTCACTTACAAACGGTGGGTGATACAATGCCGTTAGTCACCCATCCAAATACAAATTACAATATCAGTCTGATAAATTATTATACTGAGTACTCTATACCAAACAACACATTCCATTCCTCAATCAAATCATAATACAATCCAAACCTCAAATCAATACTATACCGAGTCTCTACAATCATCAAGGTTGCCGATACAATTCGGACTTATAATTCAACCATTACAATTACAAAATCAATACAAAGGTTCTTAAACAACTACCCATGCTTATACAGCAACCCCTCCTACTCTCGAGTGGTAACCGGCTTCAATGTACCTGGAAAATAAAAACGGTGCCCCAAGGGGCTCAGCATATTGCTGGCATGAAATTCATTTTAATTCAATCATCATGCAAGATAGCAATACCTTATATATGCACACTATACAAGGATTTAACATTGAATACAAATACAAACTAGCACATCAAGGGAGTTAGTTTATTTCATCTAGCTCTTAGGTCTTGAGGGTCTCTACCTCACTATGCCTTAGTCTTTATTTATTGTCCTACCCATTCCCTTGGGTTACTCTTACTCAAGCTCTCTTATTCTCAATCTCAGTCAAGTTCTACAATTCTCGAGTTCTCAAATCTAAATTCTCAATTCACACTCCACTTCTCAATCTCAATCTCAAATTCTCAATTCTCAATATCAAATTCTCAAATCTCAATATAAAATTCTCAAAGGATATCTTTTAAGTCATTACCCATGACCTCGGGGCAGAGTCATACACAAGACTCACCACCGGGCTTTCAAATACAAGTCTTACTTCCCCGGTTTCGACCCTACTCCGGGTCTAGCATGGTGGGAAGGTTTGACTATCAAGCGGAACTATACACTTAGCTCCTCAAATTCTCAAACGTCCGTTTCTCTACCGGACTACTCAAATTCCCAATACTCCTCTCTCAAAGTTGTATCACAATCTTATAGATTAGCCTAGAAGTATCTCTCTTGATATCATCTAATAGCTTAGGGAATTTCTCAATGTTTAGTATTCTCAGATTTAAGGGTTTCCCCAACTTATCGAATACTTGTATGTTCGGGACATTTTCTCATATTGGTCGGTTCCTCATATTGTAGGTCGACTATTTTTCTAAGGGAGTGATGGTCCCTTATCATCCTTTACTTCTCTCAAAAGTTCATATCTTGAACTATCACCAATCTCTATCACCAATCTCTTAATAGAGGTTTCATCAATTCTTTCCACTATTTATTATTTCGTTGATTGTTCATTTCGGTTCTCTAACCGTTATCGGAGTTTACTAATCTCGTACAACTCTCTCACGTTCTAGTGAGTTCGTATGTTTGCATTATCGTTATTCTTGAATCGATAGTTTTTGTGTGTTTCCACGTTTTCGTGATTTTACAAAACGACTCTTTCTACGAGTCACTAACCTATCGTTACTCAATTTTGAGCCAGTCTATAACGCTAAGTTAGATGACACAACATACAAGGATGATTAGTACACACAACATGCCTCAAGATACACAATCAAAGCAATAGTCATTTTCATGCTTTTATCTTGATTAGATCGGCACACAAGCACACAAATCAGTGTAGCCACGTTAGCATACAGGGCATGAGAAAATCATACCTTTCACCATGGATTAACTTTACCGGGTCACCTCATGTTCCTCGGTTTACTCTCGAATCACTGATCATTTATCAAGTAGTTCTATTAACATTAAGGTATTACGGTATGTAAATAACTACTACTCCCGTACTTACCCCGTTATCCCGTTAATCTTAGTTTTACTCAAGTGTATTTAAGTTCACAACTTTCTCATTCACTTCTCAAACTTGTTTACACTTCCAAGGACTTCATAGGTCACCAAACAAGTCCTAAACATCATCTAAAACCATCCTCAATCAATTCCCCATCATTAGAGCACTTAAAAACACATTTTGTTGCATTTTTGCACTGGTTCGGGTTTGTGTCCAGGGTTACAAACCCGGACCAATCCCGGAAATCAGTTTCTGCCTATTTTTTCATGTGGTCCGGGTCTGTGTCCAGGGCTATAAACCCGGACCAACCCCTGGGATGACATTCTGGCATGTTTTTTAGGTGGTCCGGGTTTGTGTACCGATTTACAAACCCGGACCAACCCTGGAACTGTCAAATTTTACAGTTTTTGACCTCTTTTCAACCCCTAATTCACACCTAATCATTCCCCAATCTTTCCACATGTTTTCTACATGTTTAAACACCCTAAAACACTCCTTAAAGACTCCTCAAATCATTGGTCAACTTCATTACCCACTTCTTGTTCAATTCCACAAAATTCAACTCTCCCATTTTGCATTTTGCACACTTGTGCATTTCTAAATTCTTCTCTTGATAGTTTACCTTACCCTCAACCCAAGTGACCATTCCAAACTCTTCCAAGACAATGCACTTCTAATACCCAATTTCACTCATTGTTTCACAAGCTAAACACCTCAGTTCATCACTTAGCAAAATTCATGACTTTTCTACCCATTTGTGCTACAGATTTTGCACCTTAATCCCCTCCTTAACTAAGCCTTCCTTGGGTGGTTATCTAACCCCAAATTCATCTCCTTCAACACCTAGTTACCCTTAGGTTCCTCAAACTCATAAAGTCACCTAACTCCTTAATTTTTACCGAAATTTTACCATAACTTCCCTACAATTCTAACATACCCAAATTCATCAATTCTCACCTAAACCAATCCAAAACTAACCACACCCATAGAGGGTCCTACCAGCACACAAGCTCAATCAAAATTTCATCAAACAACAACATAAACACAATCTCAAATCACTAGGCTCCAAGGCGCTCAATTCAAACAATAATTCACAAATTCCTCATCTAACTACCAAAGTACATTTTCCATTCAGTTTTGGGTTCATTCATTACTTTTTCCCATCCCAAATTCTAAGGAAATCAAAATAGACATTAAGGTAAGCTTTTTACCTTAATCTTCCAAGTTCCTTTTCAATTCTCCTCTTATCTTCTTCTTCCCATTTTCGGTCAAATAGGCAATGTAATCGCCAATTCTCCAGCCCAACATTTAAATAAGGAAATGAGATTAAGTAAAGACACTTAACTCATTAATTAACTCAAGATTACAAGGAAATGCTTAAAACACTAAAATTGGGCATTACCTTAGAACCCCTAGAATTTGTTCTTGATCAACAACCAAGGGGAGGCCTAAACTACACTCTTGGAGCTTGGAACAATTCTCACACAACACAAGAAACACCCACCATAAGAAGCCAAAATCGGCTGAAAGAAGTAGGGAAAATGGTGGATTTTTGTGACTTTTCTTACTTAAAATGAAGAGGAGACTCCAAGCTTTAAGAAGCTCCGGCTTTTTCTTCAAATGGGCTATACCCATGGAGATGAACTTTCTCCATTTGAGATTTTGAAAAGAGAGAATGATAGAGCTTGGTGAGAGGAGCAAGAATATGTACTTGTTTTTGTGTTTGGAGCTTTAATGAAGCTTGTACAAGGGGAGGAGGTAGAGAGTTGGGAGAGTGATAAGTCAGGAATTTACCTATTTCTACATGATCTTTTGATACCGAATTCGTTGCTATTTACTGCTAAATTCCTGTCTTTTAAGTATTTTTAGGTTCCTTGTTGCAATTGTCTTCTTTTATGGTTTTTATGTGCTTTTTTAGGTATTTAATCTCAAGGGAGCATGTTCATATCATTGTTGGGAATCATGGTTTTTCAAACACGCACTAGTGCAGAAAATGTTTTTTACCACGGTTATTTTGCCTATATACCACGGTTCCAAACCGTGGTTAATACGCGTGTCGTATTTTCAAAAATGACTATAAACCACGGTTCAAAACCGTCGTTTAAATGCTAGAGTAAAAACCACAGTTGTACGGCGACCGTCGTTTATATCCGTTTCTGTCGCGGGGAAAGACCGATTTTATACCACGGTTTGACTTGATAACCGTGGTGGTATATAAGCCTTTTATACGACGGTTCTGGAACATAACCGTGGTATTACCGTTTCCATTGCATTTTATACGACGGTTTTGCTAAAACCGTGGTTTATAATGTCGTTCCATTTTTAAACCACGGTTTTTACATAACCGTGGTTTTTTTTCTTTTTTTTTAGTTTTTTTTGTTTTTTAGCCTCTACCACAATGTGTTTTCCAACACAACCCAATTTACAATATATATACAACCTGTACAGGGCATCCAACTGGTATTGCCCTTTGATAACCAACCACACTATATGACCATAAACCAAGTTGCCAGTTTGAATTGCAACATTGAAAACGAATTGCAAAACAAAACTTTCAAAAATAAGAGAGAGTTGAACTTTACAAACTCTTTGAGAGTCTACGTTGCTTCAGCACAAACAAAAGTGTAAGTCTAACTACACTAGGATAAGATCTAAGTAACACTCAAGTAATTTTTACACCAAAACTGCGATAGATGATCTCTTACAAAGTCGAGATCCACTTTGGAATACGTGCTCCCTGCTTTGTGAAAAAGAAACGATCTGTCCATAAAAAGAAACTGATCATCATTAGTACACAATTTTATTTCAAATGCAATAACTTTAACTAAAACTTTGATTGGTATGGTTTACCTTGTCATCATCACCAAGCGTGTCAATATTTTGTACAATCTCGAACATGTACCGCATCACATAATAGCCACAGCTTCGTGAATCAGGCTGTTGAGGACACTGTCATCACACCATCCATGGATTACCAACTTTAGATAGATCAAAAAATTAAACGTTTAACTTTAATACAAAAATGCATAAATTAAATGATTACTTACACGTATGTAATGGAAGTCCAAGATGGAGAATGGTTTCTTCGCATCACTCAAACCAAGCTTATGACCCCTGCATAAATACAGCATTTTAAAATGAAGCCATTTATTGTCAATAATCTAGGACAAGCTTAAAATAAATACAGAATGCATTAAAATTTTGAATACTCACTCCTTCAAATATTTCTCTACAGCGATCTCTCGAAGGTCATCAGGGCCGCCCAATGGGTCTAGTATCAACAAGCATGAGGTGTCGATACACAACACCATCAACATCCAATGATTGCTGCCACAGATAAAACAAAGAATGTTTTGTAGAACAATATTTTTAATTATCACAATTAGGAAGCAAAAAATTCCAGTTATTGTGTACTTACATCTGATGATATGGGATCAGCAAATATTTGTTTTTCTTCGCACCGCAGCACAAAATCCCTGCCTCACGTGCTGCGCATCCAATGCGGCCTGATTTGCTGACATCAATTGCGGCACAAGAAAGAGATGGAATAATCTCTTGTTCGATATCAGTCTAGTAGTCAAACACCTAAACAACATTTTTTCATAAGATATGTTAAATAGCTTAAAAAATGAAAGATAATTTAATAATTTAAAAGATACTTACACACAATAGGCCTGAATCACAGAGATGTTAAGCAGGTCTCCCATCAAAAATTCTCTTAGATCGCTCACGGTAATCATCAGATCTCTGGGCTCGGGGGAGTGGAAAACATGCTTAGACACTTTCATGTTGAAATTGGTGACAGACTGCGGCTTCGTCATGAAAAAGTCATACACATTTTTTGTTTGTCTGTCAACTTCTTCAGATACTTGGGTGTCAGAATGGGGGATCTCCTAGGAGTCATATCGAAAGGTTTGACCACTTCCTTTCTCACACTCTGACTCTCCTCATTTGATTTCACAACTTCCTTCCCCTTATCCACTTTCCTCTTCTTAACCGGTCTTAATTCCTTATCAATCTAATAGTATACAAAATTTAAATAATAAACATATCAGTCAACAGTCAAGTTAAAAACTAAACAGTAAGCATGTAATTAAATAGTTTACCTTGTCACTGACATCAATGAGAGAATATGGCCATGGAACAACTGAAGATTTTGCTTGACCTATTTTACTCCACTGATTCCACTCCAACGGAAGGGGAGAGTCCTCATGACCTTGCACAATATCGTCTACCATCACACGAGCGTGGAGAGGTGGGATGGGCTTGAAATGTACTACAGTGTTCGGTCCGGTCTGTAAAACCCGACCGAATGCAACATGCACAGTCCCACAATCCAACACTTGAAACAAATGACATGATTTAGCCACCTACATCAACTCACAACAGTAAGCAAGCTAATAAAATTATATTGTTTTAAAAGTAATGTTAAAATAACTAAGGAGGAAAAAAGAACAAACCGAAAGGTTTTGATAAGGAAATGTGTCTCTGGTAGGAGAAGAAGGTGCAGGATGATCGACCATCGGAGTATCCGCCGTCGTGGTAGGAGCAGACGTCGGTGTAGGATCATCGACAGTATCCGCCGTCGTGGTAGGAGCAGACGTCGGTCTAGCAGTAGGTGCCGGTGTAGGAGACGCGGCCACTATCGATGTATCCGCGTCGCGGTAGGAGTAGACACCGGTGTAGGAGTAGGTGTCGGTGTAGGAGCATGCACCTGGCCCAATACTAAAGCCTCAAGTCTTCGCAGGCGCTCCTCGTAGGCTTGACGCTCCTCAGCGCGTCTTTCCGACTCAGCGTGACGTCTTTCCGACTCCTCCAACCGGTCATGCACCCGTTCATCCACCATTCTCTCTATCATTTCAGCCTGTGGTACTCTCGATCGAGACGTAGGAAACACGTTTTTTGGCGAACTTCCCCTCCAAGCCCCCGCACTCGCCCTGGATGATCCTTTTGCCCAAGGGCCTTATTCAGTGGATCATCCTGAGACGGAGGGGCCGGAACCATCTCCCATCGTTCATAGAGCCAGACTATTTTAAATTAACAAAAATATTAGAAATGAACTTACTAATTAGTAAACAACAACTTTTAAATATATATACTTACAATCTTGGACGCCAACTCAGCAGTCTCGCTCTGCGGGAACACATATACTCCCTCGTCATTTTTCTTCATGCGACCCAGCATAAATGTCTGCCCTACTTGCATCGTCAACATCATCAATAACTGACTGAGTGCCGTCTTCATTAGTTTTCGTCAGTAAGCCCTCGCTCTTCCACTTCTCCAACCGCCCCGTGTATCCAGCTCGCCCCATGAAGTGCTTGTAGATATTCTTCGCCCGGTTACGTCTCGCTTGTTCTTGACGTAACTGTTACAAAATTTGTATATTTGTAAGTTATACATAATAAAAAAAATATTTGTTAAATTTTATTCCTTAAATAATTAAGAAAGAATAATTGTAAAAGTACCTTAAACTCTTCAGTCTGGCGATGGTCGTAGAATATCTTCCAGTCCTCCTCCGTGATCATACCATCATACACTACCCACGGCGGTGACCTCTTGGAGCCCGGTTTGGTAATCCAGCCATCTACCAACCGATGCTTGAACTGTCGCAGTGATGTCGCTAGAAGTGATTCAATCTTCGTCCGAAGTTCATCCGCGACTTTGTACTTCTTCTGCACCATCTGCCACATGATGTCTTTGTCTGCCTTTTCTTGATCTTTCCAATCCTTATTAATCGAGCAATGGGATTTTACCATCAATCCCAAGTAGGAAGCAAACTGCTGCTTCGACCCACCACGATGTCGGAGGTACTTGTCCCAGATCAAATCGATGGGAGAATCTTTCTTCTCCTTCAACCCACGGGTCGGTCCACGTCCCTTCCGAGGGTTCTGCGAAGTAGATGCAGCTGGTGGTCTGGTGGTTCTTCAGTAGGGACGTCATCGTCAATATCATCCACCCCAACAGTAAGTCCTCTTCGACTCTATCGTCAGGATCCATAATCTGAAAAATAATCAACAATTAACAAGGTTAATACGAACATCTACTGAATCAAATATTGAAACATGACAAAAATGAAATAATATAATATTGTCAACCAAACTTACAAAATAACATTTCATCGTTCAATCCACAATCCTTCATTGTGGTCGGACCTTCGATATTCAAAATTAGTTACATTATCTACCTCCATCGGCAACCGAATAGGTACATCTGTTTCATCTTCACAGTCGTATTCATCCTCATCAACAATATTATCAATCCCAACTATCGATCTTTTACTCTGCATTACAATAGACCATCTGGGATTAGACTGATCACGACAGTAGAATACTTGTTTTGCCTTTGATGCAACAATAAAGGGTTCATCAGTAGGAGCCGCTGTCGTTAAATCAACTAGCTTCATACCATGATCCTCCTCACGATATCCCTGTTTGTTGTCCACCCATTTGCAACGAAATACGCAAGTTTCATAACTAGTGTAATTCAAGACCCAAATATCCTCAATAACACCATAATATTCGTTCTTCAGTGTATTACGACTTGTTCCTGTGAAAATGTCTTGTGAAGCGATAAGATGCACACCACTGTTCTGGTTTGTCGATTTACAATCTTGACGTGCAGTGTAAAAAGAAAATCCATTTACATCATATCCTTCATAAGACAACACATCGAGATTTGGACCAAGTGCCAACAACTGGATCATTTCATCCACGTTCCTTGAATCTTCATACAACACCTTCTGTCTGAACCACTTAACAAATGTTGCATTCTGCTCTTTTTTTAATTTGGCATTACTCATCGTTGGGTGTTTTGTTTTGAGGTAGGCTAGGTGTGCATCGAAATACGGTTCAACAACTTCAGAATGATTCAACACAACCAGATGTGCCTTGTTCAATGTATCAATATCAACTCTGCATAATTTTTTCCCACAGGTACCAACCCCTTTAAGCCTGCCATCATGTCTTGCTTTCGGTAATCCAATAACATCAACACCGTCTAAGTAATGAGTGCAGAAGTCAACTACTTCCTCTGTTACTGTCCCTTCAATTATGCTTCCCTCTGGACGCCGACGGTTTTTCATTTTCTTTTTCAGTATACCCATATATCTCTCAAACGGATACATGTATCGAAGGTATAACGGACCACAATGTTTGATCTCTCTAACAAGATGAACAAGTAGATGCACCATAATATCAAAAAACGAAGGAGGAAAATACATTTCCAACTGACACATGGTGATCACAAGGTCATTCTGTAGTTTATCCAGCGTCTCCACATCAAGCACTTTACACGAAATTCCTTTGAAGAAAACACATAAATTTGTAATAGTTTTCCTGACATCAGCTGGAAGGATTCCACGGAGAGCAACCGGAAGTAAGTGCTGCATCAGCACATGATAGTCGTGAGACTTCATCCCTACCAATTTAAGATCAGACATTGATACCAAACTTGATATGTTCGATGAGTAACCGGATGGCACTTTAATATGACGAAGAGAACTACAAAAACTTATTTTCTCTTCTTTGGATAATGTATGACAAGCGGGAGGCAAGAATGTTCTTTTCCCTCTTTGTTGTGGCGCGAGTTCTTCTCGTATACCCAATTCAACCAGATCTTTTCTACCCTTTAAATGGTCTTTTGTCTTTCCTTTCACGTTTAGTAGTGTCGCAGATACACTTTCACCAATGTTTTTCTCCACGTGCATAGCATCAATGCAATGTCTCACCTCTAAATGTTGCCAATATTCAAGTTCCCAAAATATTGATTTTTCTTCCAGATGCTCTTTTCAGTGGCTTTAATTGGTGGACCGAAGTTGTTCACAACATTCTTCAACTGATTGTAAGTCTCAGCAGCAGATAGTGGTGGTCGAGCGACTGCATGATCCGTTTTTCCATCAAACTCTTTTGTCATCTTACGGTATTTGTGCCCTTTAGGGAGGAATTTCCGATGGCCCATGTACACATTTTTTCCACTGTGTTTTAACCGTATACTGCAAGTTCTATCTCCACGTATAGGGCACGCTAGAGCTCCTTTAATTGTGTATCCCGAGAGGTTACCGTATGCAGGGAAATCATTGATCGTACAAAACAACATAGCCCGGAGCGTGAAGTTTTCCATACCATATGAATCATACACCGTCGCACCTTCATTCCACAACAATTTAAATCGTCAATAAGTGGTTGCAAAAACACATCAATTTTGTTTCCCGGTTGTTTTGGACCCGATATCAACAGAGAGAGGAGAATATGTCTGGGTTTCATACACAACCATGGCGGCAGATTGTATATTGTCAATAAAACAGGCCAAGTACTGTGTATACTGCTCAAAGTGCCATAAGGGTTCATCCCATCAGTGCATAAACCAAGTCTTAAGTTCCTTGGGTCTGTACCGAATTGAGGGTATATTCTGTCAATGTTTCTCCATTGTGGTGAATCGGCTGGATGTCTCAATTTACCATCATCCTTTCTATGGGTAGCATGCCATCGGAGGTTCTCAGCATCTTTCTGAACTGCAAACAAACGTTTGAATCGGGGAATTATCGGTAGATACCACAACACCTTCGCAGGAGAGCCCACTTTAGTGCTTATGTGGTTTCTGTCACCCTTTTTTACATAGCGTGATTCCCCACATTCAGAGCAATGGTCATCCAACTCATTCTCCTTCCAATACAACATACACCCATTTGGACAAGCATGTATTTTTTTATATTCCATACCCATCGGACACATTAACTTCTTTGCTTCATAAGTTGTTGTGGGTATCACATTGTCCTTTGGTAGTACATCCTTCAGCAGTTGTAAAAGATCTGTAAAACTGACATCACTTCATATGTTGACCATGCAGTATTGTTATGGCTTCATAATCATCTGTAAACCCTCTACGAATCAGATGATCCTTAATTTTGTCCACACCTCGGTATTTGAAGTCGTTCTTGTAATCAACACAAGGACATCAAATATATCCCTTATCCCTTGGTTTAAGATTGTCAACAAGGACTTTGCAAAATTTATTGACCCCTTCTAGGTACTTGATGTCCAATCTGTCACTGTACATCACTGAGCGCTCCATGTCCTTTTTCAACACACACCAGATGTCGTGAACTCGTTCCATTGATCTCCTCTTTTTTTATTTACAGATTTAACAACCTAAACCTATCCAATCACCTTCGATCTCACCTAGGAACAAGTTAATAATATACAGTAGTTCAGTGATAATTTCGGCAGCATTACCCTACAGTTCTCCTAGTGTAGATATATATATATATGAATTGTTTCAATTCACATATATATATGTACACTAGAAGAACACTACGGTAATGCTGCTGAAATTATCACTGAACTACTGTATATTATTAACTCATTCACAACCTAGATGGTGAGATCAAAGGTCATTGGACAGTCCCAACAGGGACTATCTAAGACATACCTCTATCAGGTAAATCTCAGACAGGTAATTCTATGGTTGAATTGATTTTCCATTGTTTTAATAGAAAAACAAAAATAAATTGAAATGTTTTAAATACCAACCTGATGAGTACTGGATGGTCAGTGCGAACAGCACAAGATAGAGAAGAGAGAAGTAGACAGATGTTCTTGCACGTAGTATATGACACCTATTCAATGAAATAATAATAAGGTTTTAATTTTATAAAAACTTGAATAATTGAACATATTAAACAAACGATGGAATTAGAATCAGCTTAAATTCTGGAAAAAATTTGGCATGACCTTTGCGTATTTTTAGACACTCCACATTTTTTAAGGCAGAAACAAACATAGTAGCAGCAATAACATTTATTATCCGCAAACCATACGAATTATTATCAGACAGACAAGTATATAATAATATATATGATCAAT
This sequence comes from Limonium bicolor, assembly GCA_023374045.1. Lineage (NCBI taxonomy): Eukaryota > Viridiplantae > Streptophyta > Magnoliopsida > Caryophyllales > Plumbaginaceae > Limonium > Limonium bicolor. The sequence continues at coordinate 210,153,734 of CM041781.1, forward strand.
GAACAAAAACAACCACCCCATTTCAACTTAATCTCACATTTCACAACACTATGCAAATATATATTCTAATGATTGCAGAATACAAGTAGAATTTAGTACAACGTTTATTCGTGACAATATATAAGTATTTGTTTCTAAAATCATAATCAGAAACGCAAGTGTTTTACCGTGGGTTCTGATCAGGCAAACCAGTGGCAGAGGTTGACAGCAGCAGATGGTGCGACAAGTAGACAATCCGACTGTGTGTAGTGACACCTATTCAATGAAATTAGAATATAAGGTTTTGATTTGAAAAAATATGAATAATTGAACAAATAAACAAATGAATATATTTTCAATAAACCATGTTATTGAAACATTTTTTAAGAAACTAACCTAATGAGTAGGGATGATCAACTCAGAAATGTGATGGAAGAGGAATTTTTCAACCGTAGTAACACGCACCTATCCAATAAAATAAGAATAAGGTTTAATTCTGGAAAAAATTTGGCATGACCTTTGCGTATTGCTAGAGACTCCACACTTTTTTTAAGCAGAAACAAACACAATAGCAGCATCAGATCAAGGTTCAAGTGATTCCCAAATGTTGACTAGTACACTCCATTTATCCAGTAATCCAAAATTTACATAGAACTCTATCGTCATACTTTCGCTCAAACAAACTGGAATGTCTAGAAACCTTATTTCAAATTCGAAACCTTAAACTTTAATTTGAACCATAATTCGGTTTTAGTGTTGCTAATTAGCATAACCGTATCAAGATAAAAAAAAATATAATCCAACTACATACATTGTTTGAATTTGTGAACTTCCATAATTTAAGGAATTAGTAAACACTCACCCGAAAACACTAAATCCAGAATCGACCAACCACAACCAATTTTCCAAAATCATCAAAACCACATAAGTAATCTTCCACAATAATCACAAGATTTTGCCTATGGTAATCATAGCAAATGTGCTGAAATAAATTGCATCCCTATCTGCAAGAAATAAATTGCATCCCTATCTGGCGAACAACAATATACATGCCTCTTTTCATTCTCTAATTTGCAGCCCTAACTGTTGAACAAGAACATTTTTCATTCCAAAATTTTGCAACCTTAAATGACGAACAAGAGCATACATGCTCGCGCCTGTATTCATTCTCTAAATCGCAACCCTAACTGTCGAACAAGTTGCGCCTTTCTTCATTCATTTATATACAACCCAACTGGCAAACATACCTGCGGTGGCTGTGATGAGCAGAGACGAGAGGGGGAGCTTCGGGAGGGCGGCGTTGGCGCGCGCGGCGCGCTTCAGTACCAGAGGGGGAGCTTCGGGAGGACGCGCGACAAGACGAGGGGCGGAGGCGGTGGAGCGAGCTGGTGACCGTGAGCAAGGCGACGGCGGAAGGAGGGCAAAACGGCGAGGGGGTGGGAGTCGTCGACGGGAGAGGAGGGGAGTCGGGCCGGAATCGCACAGGAGACGGGGATAGTCGGGAGGAAGAAGAAGAAATGAGGCTTCGGGTTTTTAATTCAATGACTTTAAACGACGGTTAATACACAAACCGTCGTTTAAAACCTATGTCACAAGAGGAATAAACGACGGTTCCTAGATAAACCGTGGTTTTTAAGTGTTGGCGCAATACTTTAAACGACGGTTCAATAGTAACCGTGGTTTATGTTGATTATATACGACGGTTGTAACAGGAACCGTCATTTATCTTCTAAGGCGTCGAACTATAAATGACGGTTTCTGTTGAAACCGTCGTTTATATAGTGAGCCAAGCAACATAAATGACGGTTCTCTAAATAACCGTGGTTTATACACTTTAAACGACGGTTTCCTTATTAACCGTGGTTTAAAGTCCGTCATTTAAAATCTTTTTTCTACTAGTGAAGCTAAATGGAGTCAAGAAAGTCACCTCTCGACCTAAATTCAGATATGGTCCGGGACTTGTTGCATAACTTAAGTCCCGGACCACAAATTGACTCTACTCTCGGCTTAAATACAGGTATGGTCCGGGACCTTATACATAACTTAAGTCCCGGACCACATAAGGAGGCTGATCTCGACCTGTTTTGACACCATGGTCCGGGACTTTATACATGTCTTAAGTCCCGGACCACACCATAGCAGCATCCTCGAATTGTTTGAAGTTACGGTCCGGGACTTCATACAGGACCTAGTCCCGGACCATGACGTTGAATCGACAGTCTGTAGCGCGCTCGTGAGGTAGCATTGTGTTTTCTTCATATTAAACAAACCGCCCATGCACTACCGATTTCCTTTCCAGCCTTATTTTTGTCCCTTCCACTGCTACTTTCCAATCATCCCTCCACTAATCTAATTATCTCCCCCAAATTCAGCTCATCACCCACGATAAACACTCACCTTTCCACTCACAAATTTCCAGCATCATCTCCACCACCATGCTGCTTCTGCTACGTATTCAACAAACAAGTTCTATAAATAGAACTCCCTTCCTCTTATTCAAGACACACGCGGCAGAGAGAAATCACCACAACTCCATCTCATTCACTCTCACCTATCACTCCATCCATTTCCATCTCATATATCACGTTCCATTCACCTCATTATACACCCACATACATCCACAGAGGTCTGGAGTGTAGAAAGCAGTTGAAGACTTCACCATCTTTTCTGGAGAAGGAGCAGAAGAAAGCACTGATCACACACCGAGACTCCATTAAAGAGTCTTAAATCAGAGTTTCTTCTTCTCTTCCTTTTTAATGTTATTTACATATTTTTACAGTATTTTCATTTCCATGGCTGAGTAGTTTTCATAAATTTCGGTTTACTATGTAATCTAAATTCAAGGTTCCATTATCATTGTGATTTACCAGTTTAACAGATTAAAGTGTTGTTCCTTATTTATTTTTACAAATCTTGTGATTTGGCCAATTACTGGATTTTATCAGTTTATCTGCTTATAAGTGAAAAGTGTGGTAGATAATAGACAACAGGAACAGCACCGGTTAATTTAGAGATGGTAATTCCTCTAGGATATTAACTAATCATTAAACTGGATTATTCTTAAAGCTGTTAGCAATTAGTAAATTTGTAACGAGAGTTAAGATTTATTAGCTGTTAATTAGATTCCACCGAGCGGGAGACCGAACGTGGAATATTTCAGATCTGGGATTTTAATCTAAATTTTGGTAAACACATCGAGAAAGGAACCGAAGAATTAGGAGGATTAGTAAACCGGAATTTCCCCTTTTTATTAAATCAAAAATATCATTATTTTGCTCACTGTCTTGCATTTATTACCTTTGCTCTTATTTACATTCTTGTTTCGTATTGTAGTAATTCAACAAACAAAACCCCCTGTTACTGGAGTAAACCAATTCGTTAGTTTATTCTTAAATATTAATTAAACTAAAACGCTGTCTCCCTTGGATTCGATAACCTGGAGGGACACTTATAGAAAACTTGCTATAATCGACCGGTATACTTGCCGTTAGGTTTTTACCCAACAGAGAGGGTTGCAAATTGCCATGGATGGGGGAGGAGGAAGAAAGAAATTGGCAGAGGGAGAAGAAAGAGAGGAAGGCAGTACGTGAGTGGGGGAAGAAATGAGAGGAGAGAGAGAGAGAGAAGAAAAGGTAATTTGTACCTTTTCACTTCACTTTTCTATTTTTCTTCTTTTTCTTTTCTACTAGCTAGGTGTGTGTGAGAGGCTGATTAACTACAAAAAAACCGACCCCCACTTATTAACCAAGCCGGGGCATTTTTCGTCTTTTACAGAAAACGCTCGTTAATTTACCCGGTTTTGTCGCTATTCACTAATCGGGCCCGTTTTCTGGAATTTTCTCATTTCTTTAATTTTAATGATTCTTAAGCTTCCATTAATGTTTAATTATAGTTATTTAATTGACTATAATTTTTACGGGTCCATTTGACCACTCAAAGTCACGTTTTCAGGTTTTCTCGAAAAATGTGCTCTAAAGCTTCTTTAGCGTTTTTAATCCATTTTATGGATCCATTTTCTTTGGGAATTGTTCCCATATATCAATTAGGCCTAAATAATCCTTAGGAATCCATCTAGGACCCTAACCGAGGTCGTATTCCTCCTATGGTCACATAACGCTCATTTTTGTGTTTTATGCTTTTTAAGCGTTTTCTCTTTTCTTTTGGATTTATTTTCTTCACCAAACTTCTTTAGGCACTATTAGGCCCTCAATTACCATATTATAATTATTAAATCACCATTTTTAAGTTCGGGGTATTTCAAGGAACCACTTACCATTTTATTTGTGAAATACTTGAGACGATGAATTAATTTGTTGTTTAAACGATCATTCAGTCTCGAGACATGGGATTAGGAACTTTTGCAGTGACCTCTACAAGAATGTATGAATTTTTTTCTAATTAATGTACTTATATATATAAGAAGGAGATCACAAACCTATAATCACTGAAGATATGATAGAATTAATAAAAACAAGAGGCAACTTAGGGTTAAGCACAAGCACACCGTGAATACTGAGCAACAAACATAAACCAAATCTTCCAAACCCACGATTCACAAGGACAAGCCAACCTACTAAAAACAACCAGGTCTCGATAGACAATTGCCTAGACAGTAGATAAAAAGAGCAACCTTCAAAGTATACTACCTCGAGAAGCTCATTCAGCTTCGAAGAAACACCACCACAACTCTGTGAGTTTGAGCAAGTTCATCTTTGTCAACGTCAAATACCGTTTTCAACATGCTTATTGCATTTACATTTGACGTTGACAAAGGTGAACTTGCTCAAACTCACAGAGTTGTTTGAGGATGACATGTTTGAGGTCACAACCTATGAATCAACCAATATCACAATAGAGGGTTTAGTCACAACAAATGCTGGAATTTTAGCAACAAATGGGTTTACCAAAACATAAAGAGACTTAGTCTAGCATTGTGCATCTACTATCATGATGCATAGCAGACACAAGTATATGCGGAAGATAATGTTTCTGTTCGAGTGCATATACTTCAACATATCAGAGTGAGTAAAAAGTTTGAGTATTCTGCTATCTTGAAAATCAATTATAGGAATTCAAATGTATAGACAGTGAGGGTATAGGCAAAGGAGGCAACAAGGTTCTAAAAAAATAAGCTTTCTATACAACAGTAATACACATCCGTACTGAAGTGATGCAAATTGTTCCATTTGTGTAAGCAAACCTAATTAAACAGGAAGTATAACACAATAAGAATTGTAATTCTAGACCAAGTATAATCCCTAACTCCATTTGTAGAGGAATGATTCAAGCATTACAAAAACCCTAATTTGATGATCTGCATTCACAAAGGTGAAGAATCGAAGAAAAACAGATGCACATACCTGGAAGAAGCTCAATTACTGTTCAAATGGGAAAAACTGAGCCGCTAGTAGACGATTTCAATTTGGGGGAAATTGACCGGTTCGATGAGAGATTACAGCTACCGATTTTGGGATAATTTTAGGGGTAAAAAGAGTTAGGTTTTATGAAATTGTGAAATGTAGGCGATTTTGATTTTGGGAAAATGACTAGTTCGATGAGAGATTATAGCTACAGATTTGGGAATAATTTTAGGGTTCTTGATGCAGTCGTGAAAGAGTTTTGAACTCGTCGCAAGGATGAATGGGAAATTTCAGTTTTTTTGAAGAATTTCATATTTAGGAAAGGGGAATGAGAGAGAGAATTAGATTAAATTAGAAAAATGATGATTTGGCATGTTTTTTTCCACGATGGCATTTTAAATTTTGATTACTTTATACATTAGTAAGTAGTAAACGTCAGGCTAACGGAGTTACACTTCAGGGTCTCAAAGTCAAGGATGTCGTTACCTTAGGTGGTTGCTAATAATTATTAAAAACATAAGGGGATTATTAGTAATATCCTGAAACCTCAAGGAGGTTATCAGTAATTTACTCTATGTAGGTTCTTACAATAGCAGTTCTTAGTGAGGTTGTTACTCAAGATATTTATACTTGTGAGTAACAGACTGACGACGAACTAAGTAACCCAGAAAAGCTTAAAGATAAAACAAAGACTTGAAATTACGTGGAACCTCACTCCATTAACACGTATCAACCACAATACAAACTAGACGCACAAGGAGAACATCCTCTCCAAGTGCTTGCACGTAATAAAACTAGATCCTTTCACAACCTAGTGATTTTACAAGTTCTCTCGAGAGCTCTCTCTCAATCTCTATTTTCTCTCTAATTGAAAAACGTAATTTGCTTCAGCAAGCAATATTACTTATATAGGTGATGTAATTTATCTCTAGGTTAGATATTCACCTAAAAGATAAAAACTGTTTTAAAGCATAAGAATATAAAATCTAAACAGCTTTTATATTTGTTAATGCTCAGAATAAAAACCTCCCTAAAATTACTCCAGCAAAGATTCTCCTTAACGTAATCTTCATTCTTCACTTCTCTCTGACTTCAGATTACTGGGTTTGTACCTCAGACACAGTATGTTACACAGAGTGACTAATCAAAAACACCAAGATTTTCTCCCTTTTTGATTATGGCAAACTCTGTATAGTGTGTCTGTGTTGTTCCCCCTGAATAACTGCAATAATCTTGACATACGGGAAAAAACTTCCCCCTCAATATATGCTCTTATGTGCGTACAAGAAGTATCCAGTAACAAGATGAAAAGTCATTAGAAATACCATAGATAACGATCAAACAGTAAGCCATAAGCATAGTTCCAGGCATAGTTCCAGACACACATATCAACTTCTCCCTTTTGCCTAATCAAAAGAGGAGAATCACAAGTCAAAAGAAGCCTAGCAACAATCCAAAAACATAAGTCTGTGACAAAGCAGAACCTCAACAATCTAGGCAGCAGAAGAGAAACACAAAGAGAAGCAAAAAGAAATTAATAGATGAAAAAGTTTTTGCTGGATGGAGGAATTTTAAGCTGCCAACCGGATTAAGTATGCTCGATGAACATTTTGGCTAGTGTGTGGGTCCCTAAGTAGTAAGAACCCTTCATTGAGACACTTTTCATGGGTCCAGAGGAATATTATAGAACCGAAGGACCTTTGTCAGCCAGATCTTTGTCCAGCTTGTGTTCAAGATACCGCATCAAAGCCAAATCTGCCGGATTGACACGCTCCCTCATGTCATTGCGGGGAGTAAGGACCTGATAAGCAAACAAGTGAAGCAATCTCGGGAGGACTCCAAAATCACGCTGTAAGTGATTTCTCAGTCGTGTACTGGCATTTGTCAGACCATAGTGCCTATGAACATCTTTAAGAGGTACAACATCAAGATTTTGAGAGTGGAACTTAGCTAACCCAGCCAGTGGTACGTCAAGAATATGAGCAAGGTGCCGGAGAAAAGAACGCAAAATTTGGGGCGCAGTGAGAAGAACAATTGGTGAAATTCAAAGTTGCAGAGGAAAGAAAAGAAAAGAGACAACCAGAAGTCTGCTCGTATTCCCTTTTTTTTGTTTTTTTATTTCCTTTTTTCTTTTCTTTTTTTTGTTTTTTAAATAAGAGCAGACCGTAAGGAAAAGACGGAAGAAAATGATTAAAATAACTAGAAGAGATGGCTGCCAGACCATTGTGGAACTACCAGTAACAAACACACGAATCTGAAACGTATACCAAAACTAATTGACCAATGAAAAACACATCTTTCGAAACAACAAAAGAAAGAAATTAATAGAATGCAGGAACCATACCTTACAGAACGTTGATCATTCCAAGCTCAAAACAGAGATAGTGAGCTTGATCATGACTCAAAAGTTCGGTGAAGATGTCATCTATTTGTGTGTTCGTGAGACGATGAAGATAGCAGCTTGCTTTCGTGATGATCATGATATGAGACTGTTACCCGGACAATTGGTAAATCCAGAAGTACTATTTCAATCAAACAGTTGGCCACCAAAAACAGCGGCAGTATAAGCCATCAAGGTAGGTGAAGTGCTCCGGTGTACGAGCTACTGTGTCTCTACTGAACTCTTGCGGAAAACAGAAATTTTCGTAAGTCTGTTGTACTGAGCACGGAGTGCTTGTCTATCTTCTTAGAGTCCTTATTCACAGACTCGAAAGCACGCTAAACCAATGAATGTTTTAATCCATTGATTAAACCGACTTATCGAGTATGCGCATGTCCAACTGTGCCAGTGTGCTACGACGTTGTCCTTTCCTTGTTCAAAGCTTCACCTTCCTCCATTTTAACTAACCGGTAAGAGAACTGATTTTCTCCATCACCACTCATATGCCTTAAGCACCCATTATCCATGATCAACCATGTTCTGTATGTGACTCAGTTTGTTCCTTATAAAGACTAAACAGAAAGGTTGTTTTGGGTACCCATTTGCTTGGGCCTGTGGTGTATGAAGTAAATCCTCTTCTTTTATGATCAACGTGAAGGTTGTTGAAATACCCCCAAACTTATTAAACATGGATTAAATATTTAATCACATTAATTAAGGCCTGAACATGCCTTATAAGTCAACTGAGAACAACGTCAACATAAAACAAGATGTTGCACCCGTTGACTGTTAAGGGTAAATAAATACCCAAATGAACTTCTTAGGACCTAAAAAATTGTCCTAAGTCTATTAACATAATATTAAACTATGATAACCGTTGGACAACACCCTAACACAAAGAACAAGCACTTACATGCTTCAAGGTCAATAGAGCAAAAGGTGCTCTAAGAAACCTTAAAAATCTAATGACCTCTAATGATAAAAATTGAACCCATGATCAAGTATCATGTAAGGAACACAACAAAACCGTTGTCAAAGGAAAACAGAGCCTCAGAAACACCTTGCGACACAAAATGTGCACTAAAACTCCTTAAAGGCACGTTTTTGTGGTAATCGCCTTTTAATTGGTTTTAAATGGGCTAAAAGGTTATAAATACCTTTAAATATGATAAAATATCATATTATATGATATTAGGAATTTATTCCAGAAATTTACGAATTTTTACAAATTTAATATTAAAATATTAATAAAACCCTAAAGTGGGGCCCGTTTGGGTCAACATTGACTATTGGTCAATGTGACCATTGACCACGAAATGGACTACATGAAATCAGATAATTAAGTCTCCTACCAGACCAAGAGACAAGTCCCATGTGACAATTAATTATTCCACCTAACTTTTGCATAAAATAAGAAAAAGAAACTTTACCTAATAAACAAAAACAAATTGTCTCCACCCCCTTACCCATGTGAGCCAGCGATTTTGGAGCCTTTCCCCCCTTGTATTTTCGTGGCCCCAAGCAGTACAAGACAAGGCAAGATGAGTCACCTTTCACTTTTGCTAAAAGTCACATTATTATCTCATTTTTGATTCAAATTGAATCAATCATGCCCTACCTCTCTCAATCAAGACGGCTGCTCCCTCTTCTTGTCTCCACCGATTCTCTTCATTATTCAACCCAATAAATTGGTGATGAGTCACCAAGTCACTAAAACATAAAAAAATGCAAAAAAATGTGTTTTAAGGAAAAACTAGGTCATTTCTCTCATTAGCTCTCCATTCCAAACGTGGCTCACTGCCAAACTCTCCCTGGCTCCCTCCACCGTAGGTAAGTTTCCAAACTCCATTGGAGAGAGCTCAAGCTCTAGGTAAGCTCTTAAGGCATAAAAATGCCCATTTTCTTCATCTTTCTTCCTTTTTCGATTGATCTACACTCCAACCTTTTCTATACATCTATGTAGAGTGTTTTGGAGGTTAACGAAGGTTCAATCTCGTTCATAACAATATCTAAGGAGGAAAGTTCAAGTCTTGACCATTTAAGGTAAAATGTGCTTTAAGCTCATATCTTTTGATTCCCTTCAAGTTCGGCTGTGAAACTTTGCTCATAGCCTTATTTTCTTCTCCTTTTCATGTGAATCAGTTGGTTAGCCATTTGGAGCAAGGGTGGCCGAGATCCAAAGGAAATACCCTCTTTTAAGGCATTTTCCAAGGTAAAACCTAATAACAAGGCATCTTGTCGAGATCTAGCTATTTCCTATGTCAATATAGTAGATCTAACACCTTTGTGGTGTGTTTGATTCAGGCTGAAACCATCTTGAACTCTCCTTGCATTCTTAAGGTGATTTTTGCCTTAAATCTTACATTAAATTACTTCTTATGGTTAGATCTTGCTTGGAGACTAACTAGGCCTTGTTTCTGTTTGAAAACATGTAAAACAAGCTGTGGAGAATTTCTACTTAAGGTGGCCGAACCAAACAAGGTTTATCTAGGTTAATCAAGGTATAAATTACTTAAAACCTTAACTTGTTACATTAATACAAGTTTAATAAGCTATTCCTAATAATTGCCGTGAGTGAAAAGGTGAAATAAGGTCTTGTTTGACCTTAAAATGTTTAAGGAATGGTTTAATAAATTTTATAACTAATTAAAACAGCATATTGTCAAATTTAAGACATTATGTGGAAGTTTGGTAATTAAATGAAAATTCTATATGGTGAGGCCGAAATTTATATGTATTTTGGGACATTTATGTGTAATTTATTTTGCAAGCCAATGTTTGTAATAAGGCCATGTATTTTAGGCCATTTTATTTATGCATTTACAAGTTTTTCATTTAAGTTTGGTGAATATATTATTACCGAAATGAAATGGGGTCTTAAGTGTAAATAAATTAAATTTAGGGGCTTTATAAAATAAGGCCGAAATTAGAGGTAAAAAGGAGTTAAAATAAGTTTATAAGATTTTATAAAGTTTTGGGTTAAATGGTGATTTCTAGAAAGTTTGGGTGCAAACCGTAATTATAAGGAATTGGTGATCAAGGAAATATTAAGGTGGTCAACCTTGACCATATGATAGGTTTTGACCAAATTAGATAAGTTAAATACTTATTTAAGGTGTTTAATAAGATAAGTATCTTAAGGTAATATTTTTTATAACATATGTGGTAAATATGTTATTACCAAAAATAAAGGGTGTACAATGGTATTTTAAACACCCATGGGCTATTAGGAATTTTTAGGAATTTATTTGGTGGATTTTGGAATTTAAAATGAACTATATATGTATAATATATAGTTAAATGTCATTATGACACTTTGGAGAAAAATAGATGGTGGAATGGTAAATATTGAAAGTAATGGGTTAATAAGGATATTTATAACCCTTTTGTGGATTTGGTGATTTTTAGAATTATTAAGAGAATTTATTAAGTTATGTGTATAAAATAGTTTTTAATGATTAATATATGGTTAACTATATGTTATAAATAGGGCAAGGGCTGTTCGGAATTTACAAAAAAAAACCATAGGTTATACTCTTATATAAGTTAGAAATGTTATATTAAATGGAATGTATAACATGGGATATTTAAGGGGTGATTTTAAATTAAGGGAAACTATGGTTTATAGAAAAGAATAAGATTTTCTTATGGTGCCTAAGAGGCAATATAAATAGTTTTGTATAAAACTATAGGAATAATTAAAGGGAATAAAAATATCATATCAAATGATATTAGAATGTGGTATAACATTACATAAGGTTAAGTGGTCAAAACGGAATTTAAATAAGTTAAGGGCTATACCGAGTTAACAAGAGTTTGGAAAATGAATTTTAGACAAAGGTCTATAGTGTTATAAATGTTATGACAATGATATGGTTTAGATGGAATTAATATAAGGAAGGGTACTCACATAAAATAATGTGACAAACTATAAATAAATGAGATTTATAAACTAAGGTGTTTATGGAATAAACCTTAGGAGTTGTAATTATACACATAAGATGTTACATGATATTAGGATAATAATCTTAATATAAGTTGTATAATATAATACAACTAATGGGAATAATCATCCAATAAAAGATGATAAAATGTAACATAAAATACAAGAGTTTATGAAACTCATGGGAATTACCTACGTGGTAAATATATACATACACAAGGATAATGTATATAAGGTGGATATGTCTTTTGGTTGGAAACCATATGATTTAATGGTGGTGATTATTTAAAAAAATGTATATAGTCATGAACTATAGTTATGAGTTTTGATACAATACAAAAATAATAATATACTACTCATGCATGATACATGCAACTATAGGTTACGTACCTAACTAGATGTGGATAAGATTAAAAGAAATATAAGGAATTAAACTTAACAGTTGAAATAGTTTTGACGTACGCGTTTTAAGTAACAAAACCGACTGTTTTAGAGAAACCCGTAACGAACAACTGTAGAAAACAGGGGTGAACTGTCGGGGTTACTTATTATTCGGAATATACCGGATGTAGTTAGTCATGAAGACTGACTTATAGTTTTATTACCGTTTAGATTGTACCTCTGACAAGACGCTCGACGAGCTAGCGGACTACACGGAGCATAGGATCTTGCTGATTCATACTCCACCGTAATACAATCAGGGTGAACTGTATGTAAAGGGGTTTGATCCGAGTTGTCATAAGGTTGCTCCTTGGGCTCAGATTTGGTTGATATAACTTGTATGTTGTTATGAGTCTCTGATTGTCTCTGAGGGCTTCCTCAGTTCAGACTTCTGTGTGATCTGTGATAAGATTGTTTGTCTGAATGTGTTAATTAATATGCATGAATTGTATATTATAGCTGCTTATTATTTACTGTTGTTGAGTTAACAGTATTGGTTCGTATATATGAACCTATATATATAAAACGAACTAGCGGCTATGGTGCTATCTTATATGAAATATAAGGAACGTAAGTAAAACGTTGTAGCACTATGATAATAACATATACATACTATCTGAGACTTTTGTACGGAGCATTGGCCTTTTCTATACGCGCGCTCTCGTATCTAACACTGGATCCCGAGTTTACAGACTCCGGATTGGACTAATGACCTTAGTCTGCTGTGTTAGAAAATTTGGTAATGCGATGCGATGGTATAATTAATTAATTAATGGAATGGAAGTAAAGCCAAGAGGATGTGGCTCTTGGTGCGCGCTGTGATCACAAAAACGATACCAGGATGTCCGCGTACGGGTCGTAAGTATCAAGAAAATTTCCCGTGAGCTAGAATGGCTCGTTGGTCGGAGACTCTACCGTTGGAGTGGCTACTGCCGTGGGTGACCCGCCATAATATATGGGTAACTAGAGACATGTCGTTTTAACGAGACATTGTCACTAGGTATAACTGAACAACTAAAACAATTGAGACTTATACAGTGGCGAACAATACTATGGACGGACTTAATACTTGTTTATTATTCTCGTTGTTTCGCTTTGTTGTTCATTGGTTATACTTGGGGTTATTTTATTGTGTGTTGATGGTTGGATGGAGCCTACGAGGCTAAGGTAAATTAAATATGAGCATTGTACGCTACGGCGAATGTACATTGTACATTATATTGTTATTGTTCGATACGTTCGATATATAATTGTGGATTGTGTTATTAATGATTGTGGATTGGATGGATGATAATATGTGTATTATACATGTTTATTACAGTATTGTTATAACTGTAAATGGTAAGCATGAAACCGACCTAATAATAAGATGGTTAAAATGACAAGTGACCATTAGGGTCCAGGCCCGGCATACTCAGCGTCTATCGCTGATACTATACCATTACAGGTTGTTGATCATTGTCGGAGCTGAAGCAGCAGGAACAGGGTATTGGAGATGTTGTATAGCAATGAAGATGGTGAATTGTATTATGGTAAGGTTGTGTATTCAGGATTGGGTAGACGCTCACTTGTCGATGTTTATGTTTATGGACTTAGTGTGATGTATAGGAGTTTCTCTCGTTATCACTGCGGTTAACAGTTTATTTGTATTGGAAGTTGGATGTAGTTTGGCTGCGTTGCTCGTATGGGCGAGTAACGGCCGGTGACACCCGAGTGAGTTTTGTAATTGTTAGTTATTTTCCCGCTGCGAGACGTTTTATTTATTGCTACGTGAGGATTATACCGTGATTATTGAGAGGGGTGTTACAAAAGTGGTATCAGAGCGGAGTACCGCTCTGATGACGAGGTAATAGGTTAAGACAGTGAGCTTAGGACTTGGGAAATTATGGGAAACATTTGGGAAGTACGGGACGATTCGTCTTAAAAAGATACTGTGTCTAGTAACGCAAATTGCGTGACAGGTTAGCCTTAAGGCAACTTGATATCTATTGGTTGTGTACGGTAATTTACCGAGTATTTATGTGACATACTGTACTACAGATGTCTGGTGGAACTAGAGGGCGTGGTACTGGAAGAGGTGGAGGCGGTGACCCCGGCATTACAGGAGTTTGCTGAGACGGTTGTAGCCGTTCTTGCACAGCTGGGTACTTAGATAGGAGGAGCACCAGCCACCCGCCACAGCCCAGGGAAACGAACTGCCTGAAGTCAGTTGGCGAGACCCGACCACCTACATATTCCGGGGAAACAGACCCCGTAGCTTGGAGCGTTACATTGTTGAACATGAGAAGGCCTACGAAGCTTTACAAGTACCTGACGACAAGAAGGTCGCCACTGCTGCTTTCCATCTGAAGGATGCAGCCAGCACTTGGTGGAGGTTGGTCAGGACCATCACCTGGCTACACCCGACTTTTCGTGGGCTGCCTTTGTCGAGTTGCTGAAAGGGAAGTACTACCCAGCACATCTCGAACAGAAGAAGCGCCTGGGGTCCGAGACACTGACCCAAGGAGGTCTACACGTGGACGAGTATTACGCTCGATTCATTGGTCAGCTAGACTTCATTCCCGGTGTGGATTACTCAGAGACCGTGATGGTCGAGAAGTTCCAGGGAGGACTACTATTTCGCATTCAGATAGCGATGGGTGCTACCCTCTACACTACCATCCAGGTGCTAACATGAAAGCCATAAAATCTTTACTTACTACATTACCATTAACTTTGTGAGAACTTACCAAGGAGATTCCAAGAGTGTTATGAGGCTGCCTCGAGGACGGAGCTAATGCTCCAGACTTGGGAAGAGACTCTCGGGGCCAAGAAAAGGAAGAACCCTGAGGGAGAGTCTGAGGGTGGAGAGCATCTCCAGAAGAAGGCCAGAAAAAGGGAAAGTAAGGACTTATCCCACTCTAAATTGTTTACCATACTAAATATCTTATATACTACTGACCCGAAACATTTAAACATGAAGTTTTTTCCAAAAGAAAGGGCAACAGGGTCACAAGGAAAGAAAGGGAAAGAGCCTGTCCTTCAGTTAACCGGCCCAGCTATTGATGCTAAGCCTCTGAGATCTATACCTCCTAAGGGTGAGAACACCTACCTCTTAAATTCAAATATAATCTTAACCTCTATATCAACAGATATTTAACTTAAACTTAAATACTACTATCAGGCACCGGACAGCCCCAACGCCACTTTTACTGTAAGCGTTGTGGGAAGGACCATCCTGGGGTCGACTGCGAAGGCCGCAAGGTCGAGTGTCGGTGCTGCCACAAGGAGGGCCATAGGGAATTTGAATGTTGGATGAACCCAGAGAGCCGTAATTACAGGCCACCAAAGAATACTCAGAAGACCTCAGCTGGAGGATCTGGAGTACCACGAGGCGGTCAGAATGGCCAGACATCTACTGATGTTGGAGCCTATAGAGGCAAGGGAGTAGATAGGGCATGAGTACCCTAACTCCATGAGACCGCTGGTGGAAGACTTAGTTTACTTACTTTGTTATGTACTTACCTTGGATGTTAAACAGACTTATGTTATTAGTATATGGGAGTGTGTCGGGGACCACTCGCCATTTGTGTTTGACTTTTGAGATTATGTGTACTGTACTCAGTACCAGTAAACTTTAAACCTTGACGGAAAATATATATATGAACAGGATGTTAATGCTTACATTATCATGTAGCAATACTCAAATGACGAAGAGTCAATAAGACCGGAATTACTGAACCAGAATTTCCACCTGCATGGCGCACTTGCTATTGCAAGCGCTATGACAATAACTACTAACTACTGAAATTTCCATCTGCTTGCGCACTTGCTACAGCAAGTGCAGCGACAGCAACAGTAACAGCTACTGCAAATGCAACTACAACACTACTACTCTTTTTAACCTTTTATAAAAAAATGTTTTTCAAACTTTTTCATACAAACCTTGAGATTAGAAACTTATGCAACTATGGAAGGACCGTTAGTCCAACCACTGCAACTGGGGAAACTATACAGCCACTATGACTGTAACCACACCAGTTTAAATTGTTGGGAATTTTCATACAGGGCTTATAGCCAAATACCAACAGTGTATACCGGTATTTAATGCTAATCAATACCAGTGATAAATGTTTAGTCCTCATGGACAAGCATACCCTTTGTAGATGCACCACCGTCAGTAAGGATGGTTGGGAAGTAAA
Source organism: Limonium bicolor (assembly GCA_023374045.1). Taxonomy (NCBI): domain Eukaryota; kingdom Viridiplantae; phylum Streptophyta; class Magnoliopsida; order Caryophyllales; family Plumbaginaceae; genus Limonium; species Limonium bicolor. The sequence continues at coordinate 210,170,018 of CM041781.1, forward strand.
GAGCCAAGTTGCTCAAGCTGTTATGCAATCTGCAATACATCCAATTACATGGATGAGGGGACGAATATGAACTATGGATGAGATATGATAAAAAAACAGGGAGAAAAAAAAGAAGAAAATGTGTTGTACTCAATGAGATCAAAAAAAGGAGAAACAAGTTTGCTAATATAGCACTTATTACAGGATAACCGATAACACGAACTATTAGACAAAAAGAAGACAAAAAAAAAGCAGAAGCAAAAAGAAGACAAAAAAAGATGAAGAACAAAAAAAAGGATATCCATCAAAGGGAGATTGACAAAAGAATACTTCACAACAACCGTGTGACAGACATTACCAGTTTACTAAACGAGACATGGGACGACCGCACTCCGTTAGGAGCATGTGGGCCTGACAGACTTATTTATAAGTTAGTCGGGTAAGTAGTAATGTATCAGTACGGTACCCCATGCAAGTATACAAGTAGTGTTAGGAACACGAGAAGTAGTCAACTCCATTCTACTACAGGACAGTAGACGGATTACCTCGAAGATGGACGAGAAGAGCCGCAGTTAAACCACAAGCTAGAGAAATCAAGAACCTTCAACAGAGAACAGTGGATAGTATACAGAGAAGACAAAGGAACCGTTTAAGGACAGGAAACCAAAAAAAAAGCAACAGGAAAACCCATTATGGACGAAAATATGTAGAATCCTCATAAGGATCGAGTAAATTATTACAATCCAGAGGAAATCTACCAGATGATATGGATATAAACGCGTGACTACGCAAGGAGAAAAGATAAAGCTATATGATAGCAGAAACCTTGCTCAAGGAACAGTGGATCCGGAATGTACCACCCACAGGATAATTCGCACATCTTTTCTATTTGCCTCATTGGATATTAGCTGTTGAGCGTTTACGCCTCTGCACTCTGTATGACTGAGTGTTTTGGTTTGCACTCGTGCAGTTTTAATCTAGTGGGAATGCAGAAAGATAAAGTGGATATCAACACGAGTGAAAAAAAGAGAACTACAAACAGTGTGTTACTCCGGAACAAAACAACCAGGAGACATGGATGACAAACATCATCCCTTGGGACATATAGGCTGGTACGTCTTAATATTACAAAGACAATGCAAAGAGCACTAAGTACTAACAGTAGCAATGTCATATTACATTTCAAGCTGAATATCAGTGAGAGAAACACACACGCATGTATGCTAGTGATCCAACGAGTGGATTCACATCAATGGAAAAAAAAAGAGGCAAATTGAGCCTATGTTCATGGGTCTGCACCTCATACGGAGCGAGTGGGCCCATAAGAATGAACTTGGGAGAGAGCACAAATAGAGCAGTGCCTCACCTTTATGTATTAGGAAGCCCTGAAGGGCTAGAGTCATACCCGTCTCTCCGATATGAGGATAATTCACGAGTTGGTGAACTCTTTGAGAGCCAAGTATCCAGCGCTCCTTATTGAGCGGCTGTTGTATACTTGTGGGGTACGGGGGCGTAACCCTTTTTAAGGGGGGTAGAGCCTCTTGCCTGTGCACATGTGTGCACTAAATTTTTGTTTGTTTTCATATGCAATGCATAAAAAAAAAGAGAATTGGTGGTGTGCGGGGCATACGTAGTTTGTTTGTTTAGTATGCATGGCATACAATGAATTGTTTCGTATGCATGGCATACAGTGAATTGGTTTTGTTGGTTATGGTTGGTACGCGGGGCGTGCGTTGTTTGTTTTGTTTGTATGTGAATGTACACTTGTATGTACGTATCTTACGAGATACCTGTATGAATGTTGTGTCTACACCATGTGTGTAACACTTTTCTTATGCTATTTGTGATATGTATTCATATTGCTTTATAGAATGATTACATATGGTATCGCCTAGATACGAAATGAATCATTAGATATGGAATGTGGAACAATGGAATGTTATGGACACCTCAGGGAGGTTGTCAGGGTTGGTAGAACTGATAGGAAATGATGGTGCTGATGGATCACCTATATCCATATATGATTGAACTAACGCCACAACGTGATGGCTATGTGCTGTATAAGCACAATACGATGTGTGTAAATGATATATCATATAGATATACATTATGGGAACAATGGGTAGTTATACATTATTATATACATACCTATTTGATTAAGAGACTTCGGGACGAAGTCTTTTTAAGGGGGGTAGACTGAAATACCCCAAACTTATTAAACATGGATTAAATATTTAATCACATTAATTAAGGCCTGAACATGCCTTATAAGTCAACTGAGAACAACAGTGGTCAACATAAAACAAGATGTTGCACCCTTTGACTGTTAAGGGTAAATAAATACCAAATGAACTTCTTAGGACCTAAAAAAATTGTCCTAAGTCTATTAACATAATATTAACATATTATAAACCGTTGGACAACACCCCAACACAAAAACAAGCACTTACATGCTTCAAGGTCAAATAGAGCAAAAAGGTGCTCTAAGAAACCTTAAAAATCTAATGACCTCTAAATGATATAAAATTGAATACCATGATCAAGTATCATGTAAGGAACACAACAAAACCGTTTTCAAAAGGAAACAGAGCCCAGAAACACCTTGCGACACAAAATGTGCACTAAAACTCCTTAAAGCACGTTTTTGTGTAATCGCCTTTTAAATTGGTTTTAAATGGGCTAAAAGGTTATAAATACCTTTAAATATGATAAAATATCATATTATATGATATTAGGAATTTAATTCCAGAAATTTACGAATTTTTACAAATTTAATATTAAAATTTAATAAAACCCTAAAGTGGGGCCCGTTTGGGTCAACATTGACTAAGTTGGTCAATGTTGACCATTGACCACGAAATGGACTACATGAAATCAGATAATTAAGTCTCCTACCAGACAAGAGACAAGTCCCATGTGACAATTATTTATTCCACCTTACTTTTGCATAAAATAAGAAAAGATAATACTTTACCTATAAAACAAAAACAAATTGTCTACACCCCCACCTACCCATGTGTGTAACACCCCCAAAACTAGCCGGTATATTATTAAGGTCGAAGTTAATTAACGTCAATTTTTTTCCTATCATCTACTCAACAGCGGAAGACAAATACCTAATGGGTGTTACCGCCACACTCACCAACCTAGTGAGTGCTAAGGCTAAATACAAAACTTCAACCTTAACCGGAAAATAAATGAAGATAAAAAAAACAATTACATCTCAAACTAAATTTCAAACCTTCAACGCAAAGCTATAACCATCTAAATAATTTAAATAAATGAAGTGGAGTCTATGTCAATTCCCAAACCCAGCTCTCACGCTTTACATCCAGGTCAACTTCATTACCTGCGGTCAGAAAACATAACAACACACAAGAAAGGACCACGCAAATCAGAGAAACTGAGTAAACCTGCAACAACCTTGTCAAATACATTTTGAAAATCCATTTGAGTACAATAAACATCCATAACCACATAACCAATCAAACAACAGCATCAAAATAATCTCAATAACCAACAATCAACAATACCACACACATTCTGGAATGACGGGAGTCACCAAAGTTCCACAATTCACAAATTCCAATAATTGGTACCACAACAGAGTTGGGACCGATCCAATTCCCCTCACTCTAAGTCCTTAAGTGTGCACACCCCCCAAAAGTACTTCTGACTAATGGAGTAGATCATAGAGCTTAGCTGCGGTCTGAGACTCAACAGCGCAAATATATAAATTAGACAGAGGCCTTTCCAATTCCAAAAGTCAATCTCCCATCAAATCCAGAATAAATAATCACATATGTAATATCAAAGTTCTCAAACCATTCCAAACATTCCATACAATCAATATCGTATAAGCACAATTTACAATCACAACCAATATGACCAATTTCAAAATACAACACACAATCACAAAGTAAAAATAGGTGAACACAAGGTTTACCTGGAATTCACGCTTAAACCAATAAGCAAAGATAATCAGTAACAATCAGCTAGCACCCACCGTCAACGTGCTCGAAATCTATTTAATATAAAACAAACTTAGTATAAATACTATCAATGATCTTAAAAGAAGATGTAACCCAGATTCTAAACAAATTAATTACCCTTTTACTTAACATATTACTATCCATTATACCATACACAAATTATATAATTAGTATATTAACAATATTAGCTAACACATGTACAACAAACTGAATCCACGCACTCCTAACCATACTAGTCTCAATTGGCTTTTACATATATACACACACTAAATATATATATATATATGGAATACTGTATTATAACTATCCGATCCACTCATGCACAAAACTCACATTAATAAACACATTAATGTATACTCTATGGACGTGGGCAATTATGAGCATTAATTAATCTCATTTGTTTAAGTTGAAAGTAAAACTTACTGTAATCTCTATAGATAAGTGCAACACAAAAATTAATTAATGCACCCGTATTCCTCTCATCCATGCTCGGATATCAACAATGCAAGCCAATTAAATATTCATTCACTTTGTCCCATTAGAAGAAGAAAAACAAGGTCAGCACTCACACTAATTATGCCATCATCTATTTCCACTCGTACACAATATATACCCCAACATTGCCTTGTACCACATTAATGAAGCAGTCTAAATTATTGCAGCGCCACCATAATTTATGACGGTATTGTTTAGAGCCTTCACGGAAAAACGAGTAGAAATAAAAAAAATGGTTGCTGCTTATTTTTTTGACGGGAAGAAATACCTGCTTTAGCAACTAAAATCGATGCAGCTACTTGAACATCTTGATTTCGTACACACCAAAAGAAAAGGAAGGGAACATTTTCTCTGTTATGATCGATCTCGGACGAAGCGGAACAAAGACAGAGATGATGAATTCGAGAGAGGCAACGAATTTGAGGGTGGAATAATCTCAATACAGGATTGAGTATATGACCGAGAATAAATGTTTAGGGTGAATTCAGTTTGCTAGAGAAAATAATCGGCTACTGTTAGAGAATAACAGAAAGCAAATCTGATCGAGATAAATACAAGGGCTGCAGTAGTAGAACAGAGGGTTTGAAGAGGTGTAAAAGAATCAGTACAACAGATGGAGAAGGAGACGGCCGTGAATATACAAAAAGGTAAAGAAGAAGGAAATCAAATAAATTAGGTTAAGTTATCTAGTTTCCAATTTATTCTCACCCCTCTCAATTAATCCTATATCTTTTCTAACTAAAATAAAATCTGAATTATTACTAGACTCAAATATCTATTAATAAAATATAAAACCAGAATAGTATCAACGACGTATGTAATTTAAAGATAACAATCCGCTTACAATAATACTAAAATACCGATGTAAGTAGTAATTAATTAATCATATATTGACAAATAATAATATACTAAATTATAAGAGTTTTTCACTCTGTATTACTAAAGTTTCTACCAAAATATAACATATAAAGGTTTAAGGAAATAATGCCGCAACCGAATATAAAAATCAAATCCAAGACATTAAGAAAAACAAGTCAATTGACTACTAATTCAATATTTTCAAATACACATTTTCTTTTCCAAAACATAAATATACTCATCGGAGTTTTGTCAAATATATATACAAATCTCTTACAAGTCTGCATAATGATAAAATAACTACTATGACAAAATATGTTTGATTAGTACCATATTAAAATTATCAAACCTTAGCAAACAAAATAATCATTATGATCAATAACACCGCATGGCGTTAAATATAAACATTGATTGAACAACCAAAGAGGAAGACACTTAATGATTTATAACGTATACAAATAATGTATATATATATGTATTATATTTTTACGGGTATTTCATTATCACCCCCTTAAAAGAAAGCTTCGTCCCCGAAGCTGGATGTAATATAAAAACATTCCACCAACTGTAATGATAAATATTTAACTCAAAGCTCTAATGGAAGTCATTGCTCAGACGAATTTCATTTAGACCAATTTCTAACTCATCTCTTAACTACTTAATATGTCACCAAATGATCTACCTCATTTTAAACACTTCTATCAACCTTCTTTAAATGAAATAATCAATTTCAAGACTGAACTCCAAACTAACTTGTTGATCTTTCAAATTTTAGGTTGTTGCAGTCTACCCCCTTAAAAGAATAAGTTACGACCTCGTAACTTAATTTTAACCCCACCTGTTCGTTAACACCTAGTTTCAGTTCCTATAACCAATGTATAGCCTCAAAATATGTTTCAAATCATACTCCAAAACTATATTCTTCATTCCAAGAGATCTATTTCTAGAGTGTAAATGTGAACTTCCATATGTATCCCAAACTCGTAATTAATCCATCAGATTTTCTATGCATCCTAAACATTTAACTAAATCCACATTCTCTAACAATCTCATCTACACCAAAATCTTCATAACAACCATGAAATCAGTATGCCTTTTTTTTTACCCAACCTTCACTGACAAAGTCATATATATGTTATTATCCGAATCCATACCCCTCAAATTATATTCCCAAGAGTTTAATAATCTACCGTCAATATTCACATGGCATTCATACAGGGAACATTCAACCCGAGGGCCACAATTTACCAGTTAACCTACTTTCCAATGCAACAGTCAATAGCCAAAGACTCAAACACAAACTATCGCTTACCAACATAACCAAGATCTGTATATAAGCTCCCAACTATAATCTTAACACCTAAATAAAACACAACCATCCTTAAAATCACAAAGGTATTACACATACTTCTCTAGACATAATTATATCATTTTTTCCATGAACATAACACGGACCATGTGATCCAAAAAAAAAAAATTCTCTCGTAAAACATCGTTTTCATTTTTTTTTTCTTTCTACATCAACCAATTACCTCTCAAATCAAAGTACAAAACCACAATTAATCATTGATCACCAATAGCTCAAATAAATAGCAAAATCGGTGCTATTAAAGCAAGACACAATTAACCATTAAATAACCAACAATAAGAACTGATCATAAATCCCGATCTATCACACATCTCCAAATAATTTCTAGTCTGCCTAGACACCAATGTCTCTACCACACTTAGCACAAGGATTAACCAACCCATCATCTTAACATAGATATCCCTCAGAGGAGATCTAAAAAAAAATCTCAACATAAGCAATAACCGTAACATACACATCCAAAACACAAGAGAAACAAATACACCCAATTAGTGGACTACCTAGTCCAACTGAATAACAAAACACAGATTTGCAATTTCAAGCAATCAAAAGATTAATTATTATCACATTTCACCTCTTACAAGTTAGTATACAACTCATACAAGGACATAACAGAAGTCACAACAAAACGTCCTCACCACTCATACCCTTAACCCTTTTCCGTTCTAATCCTAATTTCCAATTTAGACACTTCAATTAGCTCAATTACAGAGTAGATTGCTCTGATACCACTTTGTAACACCCCCAAAACTAGCCGGTATATTATTAAGGTCGAAGTTAAATTAACGTCAATTTTTTTCCTATCATCTACTCAACAGCGGAAGACAAATACCTAATGGGGTGTTACCGCCACACTCACCAACCTAGTGAGTGCTAAGGCTAAATACAAAACTTCAACCTTAACCGGAAAATAAATGAAGATAAAAAAAACAATTACATCTCAAACTAAATTTCAAACCTTCAACGCAAAGCTATAACCATCTAAATAATTTAAATAAATTGAAGTGGAGTCTATGTCAATTCCCAAACCCAGCTCTCACGCTTTACATCCAGGTCAACTTCATTACCTGCGGTCAGAAAACATAACAACACACAAGAAAGGACCACGCAAATCAGAGAAACTGAGTAAACCCTGCAACACCTTGTCAAATACATTTTGAAAATCCATTTGAGTACAATAAACATCCATAACCACATAACCAATCAAACAACAGCATCAAAATAATCTCAATAACCAATCAACAATACCACAAACAATTCTGGAATGACGGGAGTCACCAAAGTTCCACAATTCACAAATTCCAATAATTGGTACCACAACAGAGTTGGGACCGATCCAATTCACCCTCACTCTAAGTCCTTAAGTGTGCACACCCCCCAAAAGTACTTCTGACTAATGGAGTAGATCATAGAGCTTAGCTGCGGTCTGAGACTCAACAGCGCAAATATATAAATTAGACAGAGGCCTTTCCAATTCCAAAAGTCAATCTCCCATCAAATCCAGAATAAAATAATCACATATGTAATATCAAAGTTCTCAAACCATTCCAAACATTCCATACAATCAATATCGTATAAGCACAATTTACAATCACAACCAATATGACCAATTTCAAAATACAACACACAATCACAAAGTAAAAATAGGTGAACACAAGGTTTACCTGGAATTCACGCTTAAACCAATAAGCAAAGATAATCAGTAACAATCAGCTAGCACCCACCGTCAACGTGCTCGAAATCTATTTAATATAAAACAAACTTAGTATAAATACTATCAATGATCTTAAAAGAAGATGTAACCCAGATTCTAAACAAATTAATTACCCTTTTACTTAACATATTACTATCCATTATACCATACACAAATTATATAATTAGTATATTAACAATATTAGCTAACACATGTACAACAAACTGAATCCACGCACTCCTAACCATACTAGTCTCAATTGGCTTTTACATATATACACACACTAAATATATATATATATATGGAATACTGTATTATAACTATCCGATCCACTCATGCACAAAACTCACATTAATAAACACATTAATGTATACTCTATGGACGTGGGCAATTATGAGCATTAATTAATCTCATTTGTTTAAGTTGAAAGTAAAACTTACTGTAATCTCTATAGATAAGTGCAACACAAAAATTAATTAAATGCACCCGTATTCCTCTCATCCATGCTCGGATATCAACAATGCAAGCCAATTAAATATTCATTCACTTTGTCCCATTAAGAAGAAGAAAAACAAGGTCAGCACTCACACTAATTATGCCATCATCTATTTCCACTCGTACACAATATATACCCCAACATTGCCTTGTACCACATTAATGAAGCAGTCTAAATTATTGCAGCGCCACCATAATTTATGACGGTATTGTTTAGAACCTTCACGGAAAAACGAGTAGAAATAAAAAAAATGGTTGCTGCTTATTTTTTTGACGGGAAGAAATACCTGCTTTAGCAACTAAAATCGATGCAGCTACTTGAACATCTTGATTTCGTACACACCAAAAGAAAAGGAAGGGAACATTTTCTCTGTTATGATCGATCTCGGACGAAGCGGAACAAAGACAGAGATGGAATTCGAGAGAGGCAACGAATTGAGGGTGGAATAATCTCAATACAGGATTGAGTATATGACCGAGATAAATGTTTAGGGTGAATTCAGTTTGCTAGAGAAAATAATCGGCTACTGTTAGAGAATAACAGAAAGCAAATCTGATCGAGATAAATACAAGGGCTGCAGTAGTAGAACAGAGGGTTTGAAGAGGTGTAAAGAATCAGTACAACAGATGTAGAAGGAGACGGCCGTGAATATACAAAAGGTAAAGAAGAAGGAAATCAAATAAATTAGGTAAGTTATCTAGTTTCCAATTATTCTCACCCCTCTCATTAATCCTATATCTTTTCTAAAAAATAAAATCTGATATTACTAGACTCAAATATCTATTAATAAAAATAAAAACCAGAATAGTATCAACGACGTATGGTTAATTTAAAGATAACAATCCGCTTACAATAATACTAAAATACCGATGTAAGTAGTAATTAATTAATCATATATTGACAAATAATAATATACTAAATTATAAGAGTTTTTCACTCTGTATTACTAAAGTTTCTACCAAAATATAACATATAAAGGTTTAAGGAAATAATGCCGCAACCGAATATAAAAATCAAATCCAAGACATAAGAAAAACAAGTCAATTGACTACTAATTCAATATTTTCAAATACACATTTTCTTTTCCAAAACATAAATATACTCATCGGAGTTTTGTCAAATATATATACAAATCTCTTACAAGTCTGCATAATGATATAAAATAACTACTATGACAAAATATGTTTGATTAGTACCATATTAAAATTATCAAACCTTAGCAAACAAAATAATCATTATGATCAATAACACCGCATGGCGTTAAATATAAACATTGATTGAACAACCAAAGAGGAAGACATTTAATGATTTATAACGTATACAATAATGTATATATATATGTATTATATTGTTACGGGTATTTCATTATCACCCCTTAAAAGAAAGCTTCGTCCCCGAAGCTGGATGTAATATAAAAACATTCCACCAACTGTAATGATAAATATTTACTCAAAGCTCTAATGAAAGTCATTGCTCAGACGAATTTCATTTAGACCAATTTCTAACTCATCTCTTAACTACTAATATGTCACCAAATGATCTACTCATTTAAACACTTCTATCAACCTTCTTTAAATGAAATAATCAATTTCAAGACTGAACTCCAAACTAACTTGTTGATCTTTCAAATTTTAGGTTGTTGCAATGTGAGCCAGCGATTTTGGAGCCTTTTCCCCCTTGTATTTCGTGGCTCCCAAGCGTACAAGACAAGGCAAGATGAGTCACCTTTCACTTTTGCTAAAAGTCACATTATTATCTCATTTTTGATTCAAATTTGAATCAATCATGCCCTACCTCTCTCAATCAAGGACGGATGCTCCCTCTTCTTGTCTCCACCGATTATTCTTCAATTATTCAACACCAATAAATTGGTGATGAGTCACCAAGTCACTTAAAACATAAAAAAATGCAAAAAATGTGTTTTAAGGAAAAACTAGGTCATTTCTCTCATTAGCTCCATTCCAAACGTGGAGCTCACTGCCAAACTCTCCCTTTGGCTCCTCTTCAACCGTAGGTAAGTTTCCAAACTCCATTGGAGAGAGCTCAAGCTCTAGGTAAGCTCTTAAGGCATAAAAATGCCCATTTTCTTCATCTTTCTTTCCTTTTTCGATTGATCTACACTCCAACCTTTTCTATACATCTATGTAGAGTGTTTTGGAGGTTAAAGGAAGGTTCAATCTCGTTCATAACAATATCTAAGGAGGAAAGTTCAAGTCTTGACCATTTAAGGTAAAAATGTGCTTTAAGCTCATATCTTTTGATTCCCTTCAAGTTCGGCTGTGAAACTTTGCTCCTAGCCTTATTTTCTTCTCCTTTTCATGTGGAATCAGTTGGTTAGCCATTTGGAGCAAGGGTGGCCGAGATCCAAAGGAAATACCCTCTTTTAAGGCATTTTTCCAAGGTAAAACCTAATAACAAGGCATCTTGTCGTGATCTAGCTATTTCCTATGTCAATATAGTAGATCTAACACCTTTTGGTGTGTTTGATTCAGGCTGAAACCATCTTGAACTCTCCTTGCATTCTTAAGGTGATTTTTGCCTTAAATCTTACATTAAATTACTTCTTATGGTTAGATCTTGCTTGGAGACTAACTAGGCCTTGTTCTCTGTTTGAAAACATGTAAAACAAGCTGTGGAGAATTTCTACTTAAGGTGGCCGAACCAAACAAGGTTCTATCTAGGTTAAATCAAGGTATAAATTACTTAAAACCTTAACTTGTTACATTAATACAAGTTTAAGCTATTCCTAATTAATTGTCGTGAGTGAAGAGGTGAAATAAGGTCTTGTTTGACCTTAAAATGTTTAAGGAATGGTTTAATAAATTTTATAACTAATTAAACAAGCATAATTGTCAAATTTAAGACATTATGTGGAAGTTTGGTAATTAAATGAAAATTCTATGGTGAGGCCGAAAATTTATATGTATTTTGGGACATTTATGTGTAATTTATTTTGCAAGCCAATGTTTGTAATAAGGCCATGTATTTTAGGCCATTTTATTTATGCATTTACAAGTTTTCATTTAAGTTTAGGTGATATATAATTATTACCGAAATGAAATGGGGTCTTAAGTGTAAATAAATTAAATTTAGGGGCTTTATAAAAATAAGGCCGAAAATTAGAGGTAAAAAGGAGTTAAAATAAAGTTTATAAGATTTTATAAAGTTTTGGGGTTAAATGGTGATTTCTAGAAAGTTTGGGTGCAAACCGTAATTATAAGGAATTGGTGATCAAGGAAATATTAAGGTGGTCAACCTTGACCAATATGATAGGTTTTGACCAAATTAGATAGTTAAATAAACTTATTTAAGGTGTTATAATAAGATAAGTATCTTAAGGTAATATTTTTATAACATATGTGGTAAATTGTTATTACCAAAAAATAAGGGTGTACAAGGTGGTATTTTAACACCCATGGGCTATTAGGAATTTTTAGGAATTTATTTGGTGGATTTTGGAATTTAAATGAACTATATATGTATAATATATAGTTTAAATGTCATTATGACACTTTGGAGAAAAATAGATGGTGGAATGGTAAATATTGAAAGTATATGGGTTAATAAGGATATTTATACCCTTTTGTGGAATTTGGTGATTTTTAGAATTATTAAGAGAATTTAATAAGTTATGTGTATAAAATAGTTTTTGATATGGTGACTATATGTTATAAATAGGCAAGGGCTGTTCGGAATTTACAAAAAATAACCATAGGTTATACTCTTATAAATTAGAAATGTATATTAAATGGAATGTATAACATGGGATGATTTAAGGGGTGATTTTGTAAATTAAGGAAACTATGGTTTATAGAAAAGAATAAGATTTTCTTATGGTGCCTAAGAGGCAATATGAAATAGTTTTGTATAAAAATAGGAATAAATTAAAGGGAATAAAAATATCATATCAAATGATATTAGAATGTGGTATAACATTACATAAGGTTAAGTGGTCAAACGGAATTTAAATAAGTTAAGGGCTATACCGAGTTAACAAGAGTTTGGAAAATGAATTTTAGACAAAGGTCTATAGTGTTATAAATGTTATGACAATGATATGGTTTAGATGGAATTAATATAAGGAAGGGTACTCACATAAAATAATGTGACAAACTATAAATAAATGAGATTTATAACTAAGGTGTTTATGGAATAAACCTTAGGAGTTGTAATTATACAACATAAGATGTTACATGATATTAGGATAATAATCTTAATATAAGTTGTATAATATAATACAACTAATGGGAATAATCATCCAATAAAAGATGATAAAATGTAACATAAAATACAAGAGTTTATGAAACTCATGGGAATTACCTACGTGGTAAATATATACATACACAAGGATAATGTATATAAGGTGGATATGTCTTTTGGTTGGAAACCATATGATTTAATGGTGGTGATTATTTAAAAAAATGTATATAGTCATGAACTATAAGTTATGAGTTTTGGATACAATACAAAAAATAATATACTACAATCATGCATGAATACATGCAACTATAGGTTACGTACCTAAACTAGATGTGGATAAGATTAAAAGAAATATAAGGAATTAAACTTAACAGTTGAAATAGTTTTGACGTACGCGTTTTAAGTAACAAAACCGACTGTTTTAGAGAAACCCGTAACGAACAACTGTAGAAAACAGGGGTGAACTGTCGGGGTTACTTATTATTCGGAGATACCGGATGTAGTTAGTCATGAAGACTGACTTATAGTTTATTACCGTTTAGATTGTACCTCTGACAAGACGCTCGACGAGCTAGCGGACTACACGGAGCATAGGATCTTGCTGATTCATACTCCACCGTAATACAATCAGGGTGAACTGTATGTAAAGGGGTTTGATCCGAGTTGTCCTAAGGTTGCTCCTTGGGCTCAGATTTGGTTGATATAACTTGTATGTTGTTATGAGTCTCTGATTGTCTCTGAGGGCTTCCTCAGTTCAGACTTCTGTGTGATCTGTGATAAGATTGTTTGTCTGAATGTGTTAATTAATATGCATGAATTGTATATTATAGCTGCTTATTATTTACTGTTGTTGAGTTAACAGTATTGGTTCGTATATATGAACCTATATATATAAAACGAACTAGCGGCTATGGTGCTATCTTATATGAAATATAAGGAACGTAAGTAAAACGTTGTAGCACTATGATAATAACATATACATACTATCTGAGACTTTTGTACGGAGCATTGGCCTTTTCTATACGCCGCTCTCGTATCTAACACTGGATCCCGAGTTTACAGACTCCGGATTGGACTAATGACCTTAGTCTGCTGTGTTAGAAAATTTGGTAATGCGATGCGATGGTATAATTAATTAATTAATGGAATGGAAGTAAGCCAAGAGGATGTGGCTCTTGGTGCGCGCTGTGATCACAAAAACGATACCAGGATGTCCGCGTACGGGTCCGTAAGTATCAAGAAAATTTCCCGTGAGCTAGAATGGCTCGTTGGTCGGAGACTCTACCGTTGGAGTGGCTACTGCCGTGGGTGACCCGCCATAATATATGGGTAACTAGAGACATGTCGTTTTAACGAGACATTGTCACTAGGTATAACTGAACAACTAAAACAATTGAGACTTATACAGTGGCGAACAATACTATGGACGAGACTTAATACTTGTTTATTATTCTCGTTGTTTCGCTTTGTTGTTCATTGGTTATACTTGGGGTTATTTTATTGTGTGTTGATGGTTGGATGGAGCCTACGAGGCTAAGGTAAATTAAATATGAGCATTGTACGCTACGGCGAATGTACATTGTACATTATATTGTTATTGTTCGATACGTTCGATATATAATTGTGGATTGTGTTATTAAATGATTGTGGATTGGATGGATGGATGAATATGTGTATTATACATGTTTATTACAGTATTGTTATAACTGTAAAATGGTAAGCATGAAACCGACCTAATAATAAGATGGTTAAAATGACAAGTGACCATTAGGGTCCAGGCCCGGCATACTCAGCGTCTATCGCTGATACTATACCATTACAGGTTGTTGATCATTGTCGGAGCTGAAGAGCAGGAACAGGGTAATTGAAGATGTTGTATAGCAATGAAGATGGTGAATTGTATTATGGTAAGGTTGTGTATTCAGGATTGGGTAGACGCTCACTTGTCGATGTTTATGGTTTATGGACTTAGTGTGATGTATAGGAGTTTCTCGTTATCACTGCGGTTAACAGTTTATTTGTATTGGAAGTTGGATGTAGTTTGGCTGCGTTGCTCGCATGGGCGAGTAACGGCCGGTGACACCCGAGTGAGTTTTGTAATTGTTAGTTATTTTTCCGCTGCGAGACGTTTTATTTATTGCTACGTGAGAGATTATACCGTGATTATTGAGAGGGGTGTTACAGTTGTGCTTAGAGATTGCCGAATTCTAGAATTCTTCTCCTTAAGTTTGTAACAATGATTAATGAAATGACCATGTTGACGACAGTAACTACAGATGGTTCTACGCTTCACAGGATTCTGATCATTTCGTTGATGGACTTGTTTCACATTGTTCTGTTGGTAACCTAGACCTTCTTTGTCGGTTCTTTTCTTGCTTAGCATGTTACAGAGATTGATTTTACCGGTATACCAGACTGGATTCTTCTGAGTCTGCAACTCAATTTCTCTGTTTTTCTTAAGAACTTCCACAGTGAGAGAATCTACTTCTTTATTAAGTTTTTCATTTCGATCAATCAACGATTTAAACTCAGTTTGTGCCCAGTTTGGCAGTGTAGCTACTCTAGAAATTAAGGGACTGACAAAAGTAGCTTGAGGAATTTTGGAACTATTTGGAATCTCAGAGATATTAGGATACTCGAGTTCTCTTATTTTCCTTTCTAATCCATCTATCCTATCCTCAAACTCATGTTTTTGTGTTTCAAGTTTTAACATAGCTTCAGATAAGAGTTCAAACAAATGTTTCTTAGACATAGACTCAAGAGATTCTTTTACATGAGATAACCTTACCTCATCATCTGGTAGAGTCTTCTTCCACTTTTCCAAGGCCATAAAACAGAATTCTGTTCCCTCACTCAACTCATCTTCTTGAGCAATAGCCGTCATGCATACTTGATCCTCATTCTCTGGTTCTGAGTCTGTTCCTGAACCATCTTCTCCCCAAGCCGCAGCAACTGTTGTTGAGAATTTCTTGACCTTCTCCTGAAAATTATCCCTTTGTGGCAAGGGACAATTTTTGACCTCATGTCCAGGTTTGTTGCACCTGAAACAGATTATTGGACCCTTCTTTGATTTGTTACGATTAAACTTGGAATTTTGACCTCGTCGTCCTCCAAAAATCCTTCGAATACCATCAACTATCCTGATAATTTCTTCCTCTTCACTCAATTCCTCTTCATCTGTTCCAGCATTACTCTTCCAAGCTTTCAAGGCCAGATCTTTGCATGTTGTTGGCGAAGAGATTGCTCCCTTCATCTTACCTTCATAGACCATCAGCTCAGAGCCTAACTCCTCGAGGGACATTTTTGACAAATCCTTGGTTGTTTCTAGCAAAGTTGTATAGTGCAGCCAATCCTTTCCAAGACTGTCAAGACACCTTTCGTTGATGATGAGATTATCCAGAGTAACACCCACAGTTTTCATGTCACTTAGAATCTTGTCGAACTTCTCAAGCGTCTGAGTAATCGACTCACCGTCTAACATTCTGAAATTATCAAATTGTCTCCTGAATTGTTTTCCTTTTGCCTTTCTAATTGAGTCTGTTCCTTCATACGCAACCTTGAGAAAATTCCAAACTTCTTTGGCGGTCTGTATACCCAGCACCTTCTGTTGGTCTCCCTCCGAAAGTGAAGACACTATGACTCTCAAAGCCTGCTTGTTCTTGCTGAGTAACTTCTTATCACTGTCGTTCCAATCCTTCTTCTCCTTTGGCTTGGAGACGCCTCCTTTTGTGATTTTTGGAACGTGATCGCCCTCTGAAACAAAAATCCATAGATCATAGTCTATCGACATCAATTGGTGTCCCATCTGTTCACTCCAACAAGCGTAATTGAACTTTGTAAGCTTTGGTGCTTTGACGTTGTAAGAACCCATGTTGATCACCCTTGGAAGATTTCTCTTCTGATGTTTTAAAAAGGGAACCTTGCTCTGATACCAATTGTAGGTTCTTACAATAACAGTTCTTAGTGAGGTTGTTACTCAAGATATTTCTACTTGTGAGTAACAGACTGACGACGAACTAAGCAACCCAGAAAAGCTTAAAGATAAAACAGAGACTTGAAATCACGTGGAACCTCACTCCATTAACACGTATCAACCACAATACAAACTAGACGCACAAGGAGAACATCCTCTCCAAGTGCTTGCATGTAATAAAACTAGATCCTTTCACAACCTAGTGATTTTACAAGTTCTCTCGAGAGCTCTCTCTCAATCTCTGTTTTCTCTCTAATTGAAAAACGTAATTTGCTTCAGCAAGCAATGTTACTTATATAGGTGATGTAATTTATCTCTAGATTAGATATTCACCTAAAAGATAAAAACTGTTTTAAAGCATAAGAATATAAAATCTAAACAACTTTTATATTTGTTAATGCTCAGAATAAAAACCTCCCTAAAATTACTCCAACAAAGATTCTCCTTAACGTAATCTTCATTCTTCACTTCTCTCTGACTTCAGATTACTGGGTTTGTACCTCAGACACAGTATGTTACACAGAGTGACTAATCAAAAACACCAACACTCTAGAATTAAATTTCAGAAAATCGAACCTACCATGAACAGCCTTACACATGTCCCCGCTTATCACTTGGATTAATGGGGTAATTTCAGCATATACTTGTTCAATACTAAGGTGAAACTTTCCCTTTGGTTGTTTGCTATAGAATGTATTTCTTGCTAAAAATATAGTCATCAAACTTTATCTTGATCGAATTGAGTTTTGTCAAGCCGCAATAGTAAGTTTTCGTTCTTTTATATTTACTTGTCTCATCCTCCTTTGTAAATTTGTAACTGTCGCCCCTTGCTATGGGAAACAGCCTGCATCCATTTTATAAGTCTCCTCACATAATCAAAGTACAAAACGTATCATTTTCATATCGATTCCGTAAATTGGCATTGTTTCTAAGTTGAATGCAGGAAAATAAGTTTCTACTTAATTTTGTATATTTAGTTAAAAAAAAAAGAAATTTCAAAGTTATGATCATAGTTCAAAATTTAAAGAATTTACCAATGATGTTTAATGGTCATTGTTCCAAATTATGAAGTAATGAGCGAAATCTTTTTCAATGTAAGAGAATGGTGATATGTTTTTGACATATTTTGAAATGGGTATGATATTTACTACTATAGTATTATGACAATTTACTAAGCAACATAAGTTATTTTTTTTCTTTTGTAAACATATCATATAACCCATACCTATTTACATAGCAGGGAAAATTCACAATATGCCACTAAAATGTTTCATAATTTGAGATATACCTTTTTTTTTAAATTTGTCCCTCATATGCCACAAAAATGTTTTGAAATTCACAAATGCCACGGTTTAGTAATGAACATTAACTGTGCCCAAGAAAATTACCATATTGCCATAACAATTTATTTATTTTACTTATTATTTTTTTAAAAGTTAGTGATTTTTAGAATGACAATTTTTTTTATTTTGTTAAAAAGTTTATACCCTTTGTTTTTACAAAAAGTTCACAAATACCACTGTTTTTACAAACAAGTTCACAATATGCCCCTGTTTTTACAAAAAAAAAAATCACAATATGTCCCTATTTTCCTTTTAAGTTGTTATAATAGCTATTTTTTTTGTTCAAATGGTTAGTTTGACTCCAACAACTTTTTTTGTCCTATATAAGCACCCTCTTGTTATCAACGAAAAAATTTAAACAATTCGTTGCAAATGTGAAGCTCCAGCCAATCTCATTGCGTGAACACTTCAGTTGGTAGGGCATACTACAACTAATGGACTTGTGGTTTCTTTGAAAGTGTGACGTACTTTAAGATGAAGGTTATATCGATTCTGCATCACCGATGCCCACTATTGAAAGAAACCACAAACCCAACAGTTGTAGTATGACTTTTCGTTTGAACATAGAAATAGCTATTATAACAGCTTAAAAGGAAAATAGGGACATATTGTGATTTTTTTTTTTACAATAGAAAAGGGTATATTGTGAAGTTTTAATAAAATCAAGGGTATATTGTGATTTTTTTTTTATAAAAATATGGGTATTTTGTGTACTTTTGTAGAAACGGGGTGTATTATGATCTTTTTGAAAAAAAATTCAGAAAAAATGATTGTTATAAAAATCACCAACTATAAAATTTTAAAAAATTAAAATTGTCTGGGGTAATATGGTCATATACTAGGACACATTTAATGTTCCGTTATCAAATCGTGATATTTTGTGAATTTCATAACATTTTCATGACATACGAGGAACAAGTTTCAAAAAAAAGAAATATCATAAATTATGAAACATTTTAGTGATATAATGTCAAATTGACCTAAATAACTCTTACTCCCTCCGTCCTGAATTGACCGTCCTGTTTACTATTTGGACATGTCGTTTGACTTCAATTTTTAACATATAAGATAAATTAATTTTGAAAATTTAAGTTTTGCATATGATTCATTAGATGATAAACTATATGTTACAAAATTTAGTTTTATAAAATTATTTTATCTTATATGTTTAATATTGAAGTGGAAAAACGTGCCATAAAGTAAACAGGACGGTCAATTCAGGACGGAGGGAGTAATTAATAGAGTTATTTGTCTTGTTCCTAAAAGTAGAGTAATGCACAGTAAAAGAAAATTACTGACAATAAGGTTTATTAAGTGAAAAACAAACAAATGATGAAGCGACTGCCACCTATCGTTCTTGTGTGTGGCTGCATCGAACACCACCTGGCTCCGAGCCTCCGACGCTGCCCTCTCTTCTTCTCCCTTTTCCCCTCTAATTTATTAACATTTCCGGATTAAGACAAAACTATTGGAACACAAAACAGCGGACCTGATTATTGCCGTCTGCTATCCTATTTTCGTGGAAGATTTACATTAATCGGGGTGGGTGGCACAGCCGAATTTTATTAAGTACTCAAATTATGGGAAGGAACAGTGATTATTAAAAAAAACCACATAGACGGCAGTAGAGAAGAACAAGGCAGGAAGAAAGAAGGATGGCGGTGTCCTTGCAACGTCGCACTCCTCTCTCCTGTTGTCACCGCAATTACCAAAATCATACCGGTGCTGCTTCTTCTCCTTCCTTCTGCTTCTTCTTGCCGTCAGCGACGACAACAATGGCGTCTTCATCCGGTACTTCCACCGCTGCCTTCAAAAGAAGGCGGAACAGCAGGAGGATCAGCGGTCCCGGTCGTCCCGATTCACTTCCGCACGAGAGTTCAGTCTTCGTCTTCCGTGGCGGCAACTACTCCAAAAGTAGAAGCATTTTCGTTGTTCCTCCTCCAGCGGCTTCCGGTGACGAGTCATCCTCCTCCTCTTCATTCTCTCCTTTGAAACCAGCACCGCCCTCGCCTCCACCAGATAATACAGTTTGTTAATTCTCTTAGCTCACCTTTAGTCAGATTTCTGACGTTCTTTTATCGATTTGTTGTTGCTGCGTCCATGAATTTGTGTGTTAATGTGCGTCTAATTGTTATCAGGCAGCGGGAAATGAAGAGCAGAGAAAGAATCCTGATATTAAGACGCTGTTTAGAAGGTTCATCAAGGTTGCGGCACCGTACTGGTCATCGGAGGATAAGGTCCAGGCCAGATTGAGTCTGGCTGCTGTCTTCGCTTTAACTCTCGCAACTACTGGGATTAGCGTCGGATTTAACTTCCTCGGTCGTGATTTCTATAACGCTCTGGCAAGTAAGTATATTGCCACTTTTGTGTATGCTCCACTACTTGTTTTACTTGCCTTCACGCTACCGATGGTGTTCACTTGAAAGTTCATCCTCTTGCACTTTTGAACTGTTCTATTTGAATGCGGTAGAAATGAGCAGAAAAGAATTTTGCACTCTATCTCGCTTCTCAATAGAATGAGCCGTACTTGACCCTACTATGTTTTGCACGATTTGAGTAACTCTTACTGATTATGCTGCATTTAATTCTCTTTGACATCTGGACGATGCATCATTGAAAAAAAAGACAAGGATCAAGATCAGTTTACCAAGCAGCTTTTGTTCTATCTTGGTGCATTTGCTGGAGGAATTCCGGTGAGGACTTGCTCAACCTTTTAGGTATAGTCGCTAGTCTTCTTTAATTGTCGACAACCATGACAGTGTTCTTATACACGATGCTTACATATGATGGAACTAACTGTAGTTTGTGTTCCCAATTAAATGGTAGGATTCGCTCTCTGATTAGGCAGTTTATTTTCTTCAATCTTTCCTATTCAACAGAAAGTTTCATGGTTGAGGGGTTGTCTTGGGGGAGGTTAAGGTAGGAGACTGTTGCGGTGCACTATAAGGCCTTTTGCTTGCTTTCTGTCCTTTATGCTAATAGTCATGCTAACTGCGGTGTAATGTTTATTAATAGAACTATGTATTTGATTTGCTCAAAGATTATACTAGAGTATCTTCCATCGGTAGGAATGGGTCGTTTTGTGACTTATAAGGATTTGAGAACTAAAAACAACTCTTTTGATTTATGACTCTCGCTTTTAACATTTTCTGTTCGAGAATGATACCATCAATGCGGAGAAGGATGTCAGTTGGTATCTGTTTAACACTTGCATGCTTTGGTGTCTGGATACTCAAAAGAAAATGTGTCGTTCTTTGTCAGCTTTTCAACGGCCATGTCTTTCTGATACCACTGAACTTATTTGAACTGTGAGTTCTCTTTTTTTTTTTTTAATGAAATAATGAATTTGCGTTTCAGATTTTTGTGATAAGGGATTATGCTCGGGACACATTGTCTTTGAGATGGAGGTCCTGGATGACAACATACTACATGGGTCGCTATCTAAAGAACCAAACATTTTACAAAATTCAAGCTCTGTCCATCATTGACAATCCAGACCAGCGAATTGTTGATGATCTAAGTTCATTCACAGGAACAGCACTTGGTTTCTCTTTAGCTCTCTTTAATGCTGCTGTGGATTTGATATCCTTTAGCAATATTTTATACGGGATCTATCCTCCACTGTTTGTTATCCTTCTCGTGTACTCACTTGGTGGTACAGCAATAAGTGTTTTTTTGGGAAAGGTAAATTTCCTACCTTTTAAAATTCTTTTGCAGACAACTTATTATCGACTGATGCACTTTTTGATGACAGGGGCTGGTATCTCTAAATTTTTTGCAAGAGAAAAAAGAAGCAGACTTTCGTTATGGACTAGTACGTGTTAGAGAAAATGCTGAATCAATTGCTTTTTATGGAGGGGAGGAAAATGAGATGCGGCTTCTTGTTGACAGGTTCCGAAGCGCCTTTGAAAATTTAACTGTATGTAAAGCTGATCTTTCTCTTGTTTTGTGACTTTTTTCCTAGGAAGATTACAGAAATTGCTCATAATTCCATTTTAATCTACTAGAGGACCTCAAAGAGTTCTTGTCTCCTGAAAACTTCTCCTCTCTTATAGTCCTCCTTATGCATTTAGACTGTTGCTTCTTGTGTGTGCGTTTTAATCTTGATTTAATTTGGACTAGATGAAACTTATAAAACTAAACTGTGAAATCTCAGCACCTTTCTATATAGTACACCATGGTCCTCGATTGACTGTGACGGCAAACAAAATGAGAGATATTGCCGATCTTGATCTTAATTTATGATTCAAGGAGATATCAAGGAATGCATATCTAACATTCACTCTATGAGTAACTGTTAGAACCTTTATTAGTTCTTAGGGGGGCTGTTTAGTAATTAGGTAGCAATGCTAGCAGTACATAAGGAGATACCTAGGTTGTAATATTCATTAAGTCATTTTAGCTAATAGAATAGGCCTCTTGGGAGGATTGTGGAAGGTGATGCTCCTAGAATCACATCATTTGGTATCAGAGATTTATTCTGGGGCTGTGAGGGGAACATGGATGTTGTTGATAATGGATTCGATACAGAAGGAGCTGATGATCTTCAAGAACCGGTTGGACGATCTTGATGGGAAGGTTGATACTCTGTCCGCAGCGGTGATGCAAATGCAGAAAGATCTACAATCCCTTCTTCATCGATCGTCTCCTGAAGTCGAGGAGGATCAACCACAAGACTTCCTCCGGGATCCTGATGAATCGGTGGCGAGGATGTTGGAGTAGGTAGTGAAAGAACGAAGAGAAATTAACTTGTGCATAACAAACTGTATTGAAAAAAGTACAAACTCCAATATAAAAAGAAAAGCTAACTGTAATATGGGGTAGAAAGGGAAATAAGAGTTGTTAATATCCTAACACCCCCCTCAATTCGTACATTTTTCTGTATCAATAATACGATGAATGCCTAGCTTGTCAAAAAGGAGGCAGTAGTTGTTTCCGGGAAGAAACTTTGTGAGAACATCAGCAAGTTGATGTTTAGAAGGAACATGCTGGATGGTGATGAGACCTTCTTGAAGTTTTTCCCGAACAAAATGCACATTCAATTCAATATGTTTGGTCCACTCATGGAGAACCGGACTTTTGGCTATGTATATGGCAGAAAGATTGTCACTATAAACCGGGATATGTTGGATGCCTGGAATGTCCAATTCTTGAAGAAGACGGGAGAGCCAAGAGAGCTCAGTGGTGACACGACGGATTGCGCGGTATTCAGCTTCAGCTGTGGAAAGGGAGACAACCTGCTGTTTTTTGGATTTCCAAAAGAGAGGGGTGCCACCAAGGAGAATGTAGTAGCCGCTCACTGATTTCCTAGTATCTGTTCAAGTGGCCCAATCAGCGTCACAAAAGGCTTCAAGCTTGAAGGCAGAAGAGTTGAGCAAAATGCTGTTGTTGATTTCCTAGGATCTTCTTCCGTTGAGGCTTGTGACCTTCGTGAATTGATGAACGTTGCTAAGAAGATTGAGGAAAGAAATGAATTTGAAAGCAAAGACTGGTGGTGCTATTGGGGGAGATAATTACCAGAGCTTTTCTGGTCTTAACTCACGCGTATTGGGGGTCGCGACCAAGATACCAGGGAGGGTAAAAAGTTCTTCCACACGTGTCAACCAAATAAAGGAGGCGTCAGTCCCTAATTTGGGGTCGATCTCTAATTTGGGGAATTCTTCCTCGCCTCACCTGTGTGAACTGATGAAAGTTGCCAAGAAAGTTGAAGAGATGAATGATTTTGGGCACGCAGGAGAGTGTATTGAATTTGGGAAAAACAGTAATCAAGGGATTTCAATTACTGTTTCGCATGGGAGTGAGGTCGTTTCCATGAAACCACCACGGTCGGCTGGTTTCACCTCTTGTGAAGACCAGATTAGGGAGGTTGCAATCCCTAATGTATCTTTCTAATCTAAATCATGCTGGTTTGATGATTCCTATCACCTTGAAGGATGCAAAGGCCAGAACAAGGAAAAAAGAACGTAAAAAGAAGAAAGTGGGAAAGAAGAAGCAACAAAAGAAAAGAAGTCAATGTCACCATTCAAGCCATTCGGGGATCGGGGAGACTAAAAGCAGGTGCAGGCTGACAGAGTTCGATCAGAGGAAGAGAGAGAGAGGAGGAAAAGGATCAAGTATAAAAACAGAAAGAAGAGAATCACCACATACCTGTGGAATGGACTAATAGGATTAGGGAAATCTTTGAACTTTGTTCATTTACCATTTTTTAAAATCGAACAATTTCTTCAGTTTCCTATTCCTCTGTTTTTCACCTGGCCTCAGTTCACACTCTTGCTGGCGAATGCTGTATTGTTCAGTCGCCTCTGGTCAGCTTGCAAAGCTATCCAAAATAAAAAGAAGAAATAAAATGTTCGCTGGTCTACTGAAGTTGGAAGAACTCCATAATTATTCTCCGGAGCAACAGGCCCTTGCTATGCTGGTCTGAAAAGTTGAAGATTCTATCGCCTCTAAGACCTCTATGGATCCTTCTGGAGTTCCTTGTAAGAGGAAGCTTGATAAGGTTTATGTACATGATCAATTATTGCCTGCTAAGTCTCCAAAAGCGGCTCCTTACGATGTTAAGCTGGGTCGGTGCATTGTGAAGAAATTGGCTTCGCAAACTGCTGTGCATTGCTACTACTGCTTAGAAGCTTCTACATCAAACTCCCTTGCCAGATTTCTTTCTTTTTCCAACCTTGAGGACAAGGTTGTTTTTGGGGGCAGTGATGTTAGGACCTTTATTAGTTGTTAGGGGGGCTGTTTAGTAATTAGGTAGCTCTGCTAGCAGTACTTAAGGAGATACCTGGGTTGTAATATTCATTCAGTCATTTTAGGTAATAGAATAGGCCTCTTGGGAGGATTGTGGAGGGTGATGCTCCTCGGATTGCATCAGTCACCTTCGTCACGTCCTCTTGAGAGCCTTATCTTGTATGGCAGAGTTCTTGCCTATTCCCATTCTTTCTGATTTGATTTGTAGTACATTATCTCATCATTAATTGTTATATATTGGTTGCACAAATTTTCTTTCTTGCAGCGGCTGCTGATTTCTTCTAGAAATCTGGATTTCTTCACCAGTGGCTATCGTTATCTGATTCAGATTCTTCCTGCTGCAGTTGTGGCACCAATGTATTTTTCTGGAAAAATTGAATTCGGTGTCATCAATCAGTCTGTGTCTGCTTTTAATCATATTCTTGGAGATTTTTCTCTAATTGTGTACCAGTTTCAAGCCATAAGTGCCTTCTCAGCGGTGATTGATCGTTTAGGTTAGCATTTTCTCCCTATATTCTCACACTTCTGATGTTCAATTACCGTGCTAAGTTCTTCAATGAAAGGACTCGGCCGTTATAATTACATTCCTCGAGCTATCTGGCTGTGTTGTAATTTGGTTCGATGGTTGATTTCTATCACTTGGATCATTAGGCATGACACTTGCATATAATATGGTTATATGCCGTTGTTTATAATGATTGACTAAAACACATTAATCGGGGTGAGTGGATACCTGTGTCATGTGAATAAGTGTTGCATGCTTTACAAGTTACCAACTCCATCCTTCTGGTTTCAGGTGAATTTGATGATCTTCTTGATAGCTGTGGCTCTTATAGCATATCTGAGTCTGTAGAGAAGATTCAGCTTGCATACCGCGGTGTTAACACTCCAAAGCAATCCTTGCTGGATTCCAATGGCTTCATTCCCCTTGACCATCATCAAAAATTACTCAAAGTTCAAAACCTGACATTAAAAACTCCAAGTGAAGCTACAATTATCAAGGATCTGTCTTTACAGATACACAAGCAGGATCATCTTTTGGTGACTCATCTTTGTCCTGTACCTTGTTGTATTATCCTTCAGAATCTTAAGCATTGCATGTACTAAATTTTGCATGATGTATTCTTTTTGACAGATAACTGGGCCTAGTGGGTGTGGTAAGACTTCCATGTTGAGAGCCATGGCTGGGCTTTGGACGAAAGGAAGTGGAAACATCACATTTTTCTTAAAAAATATAGATCATGTTGAGTCGGATATCTCAAATCAATCGGAATGTGGTCATGAGCATGCCAGAGATGAAGAATCAAAATTATCTAGAAATAGAAACTTTAAAGGCATATTTTTCCTTCCACAGAAACCATACATGACCCTGGGATCACTTCGTCAACAATTGCTGTACCCTACATGGACTGAATTTGCAGCTCCAGACAATACTGGACTAAAAAGTGGTAAAATAGTTACTCAGCTATGATTTTATCCACCTGATTTATTGATTAATTTAATAGATTGAAGCAGCAGGTATGAACTACATGCGGTGCTCAATTTTTTATTCCCATGACCTTACCTATTGTGACACTGACGAGCTATGACTACTTGAATGCATGCTGGCTTGAACTTCCTTCTCTTAGAGTTAAACCTATAAATCTTTCTGTTCATCTTTGTGGCTTAGCCTGATAAATCACTAAAAAATCCACACTTCTAGCTGGTTTCTTTTCAACCTACCTTGAAGTGGATGTCTGTTTGAACCTTTACCATAGGTGTTGAAAGTTTTTTGCTGTCCAGCCATCAATATTATGCTAGAGAAGATAGAAAGAGATTTAAAGGGTGAATAATTTTGTGTTGGTATCCTGTTATATGTTGTGTTAGCGTGACGTTCGTTTATGTTTAAGCTTCATTGTTCATTTAAACAACCCCCATTACATGACTATTGTCGTTGAAGCTCTGGGCTCTGTTGAATTATAAACTCAACTGACATCCTTGGATATGTCTTATTAGTATGTCCAGATATAGAAGTTTGTGTAGCTACAGGGTAACAATGTCCATATAAGTTAGACGTACAGTGTGACCCTTGAGGTTACTGATGAATAATCGATAAGATGAATCAGAGTATCGACTTTCTTGATATGGATCCGATACTAGTGTAGACTTCTTTTACGGAGTGGGAAATACGATGCTTGGAGATTTCATATATCAGATGTAACTTCATTAGACAGCATAAATCATGGTCTGTTCTTGAGAATTTTGTAGGAATGCAACTCAAAGCAGCTCATTAACTATATCACTTAATATTTTACAGTATCTCCTTCTTTCTTGCAACATATGGAATCTGAAACTACAAGCCCAAGTGATTCAAAACCTACCAATGAAGATTTAGTACAAGTTTTAGAGGATGTCCGGCTTGGATACATCATCCCTCGGCTGGGTGGTTTAGATTCAACATGTGAATGGTCTAGTGTTCTTTCCCTGGGTGAGCAACAGCGGCTTGCATTTGCTCGTCTCTTGCTAGCGAAACCTGTTCTGGTTCTGCTAGACGAATCAACCAGTGCTCTGGACGAGGACAATGAGGTATATAAGAAGCTCAATCTGGATCAAGATCAATATTCTTTGGCGTAATATTGGTTGGTGTCTATGCTTAAAGTCCAACCATGATTACATAATTTATTAGCTGAACACGCATCTGAGTGAAATGCGCGCATGATATATATATATATATGCGTTTGGGAGCTAAGATATACTCTTAAAAAATGAGTTCAGTTGCCATACAAGTTTGAACCTTGAGGGCTCAATGGACCTCTTTGCTTTGAGGTTATCAACTACCTTGTACTCATCAATGTAGTCACCTTACTGGATCTCCTGGTATACATTTTCATCATCTGCATGTTTAAATCTTTGCCAGTATTCAGAAAGCTATCTCATGGTCTGCATCATGTTCTCTTTTATTTAACCCTGGTTGCTAGGAAGCACTGAAAATCTTTGGATCATCACTTCTTTTTTCAGGCTCACTTGTATGATCTAATCGAAGCTGCTGGCATAACATATGTTAGCGTTGGCCACAGAAGAACCTTGTTTAATCATCACAGCAAAGTCTTGCACATAGCAACCTATGATTCACAAACTGCAAACCCTAATTGGGACATTAGGGCCATTGACCGCAAAGCGGAATACAATTTTTTGAGATGAAGTATCCTGATGCACATGCATCCGCCATCTGCTGCTCAATTCCAAGATTGATGTTGATGTTTGTTTAAGGCAGGAGAAGATTTAGCTGTCGCACTATAGGAGAGACTCAACCCTCGATATTTTTGGTTGAAGATCAAGTTCTTCTGGAGTTGTTTTCATTGATGTGTATAAACTAAGTTTTTGGGTTATCAGTGGAATTGTGAAGCAGTGCATAGTTTAAAGCTGTTGTGAAAATTTTGAATTGTATATATACATTCATGTGATGATACATAGCTAGAAAATAGTACACCAATGATCATCAAGTGTTTTGTAAGCTGTCGTGAGAAGTTCTGCTTACCTGTTCTATGTTATAATATTATATATTTACTAATCGCCACAAGGGTCAAATTACTCATTATCTTGACTGTTTCAACAGGGGAAAGTGGATAGTGGAAACCTGTGCTGAAACTGTTGCTTCTTGCTCATTGTCTGTGTTTGGTATACATGGAATCCATTTCATCTGCAGGTTGGACAGAACTCAGAAGCGTGATAATGGACGAACCTTCTTGTCTCAATCAAAGTTCCATGTCACGGCATCCATATAGATCATATCGTCATGGCAGATCGGTCTGGACAGGATTGTGGACTCAATGAACTCCTCCAGGTTATGGACCAACCCAGAGCTACTAAATAAATTTCCTGCATTGGTATCCACCGTGCTGCCCCAATTCCCGCTCCCTGTACCCACTGGTACCCCACTGACCACCGTGGTAACCCCTCCTTGACCTAGTATCCACTTTTCCTTTTGAATATGATTTAGACTTGCCACTTCTTCTGAAGGCTGAACGGTAATGTTGGTAACCTGAAACTTTCCATCAGAGAAGCTGCTACTATGAAATTGGTTGGAAAAGGATCTGCAGGGATTCTGCTGACATAAACTAGAAGGTTGCCTCCTGTCAGGATCTGTTACTGTGTTGAAGCACTTCGTACCTCCATCAGGCACTGGAAAATCCAAACTCCCGCCTTGAGGTATATGTGCTGGTTGGGTGTTGTCAGTTACCGGAAGTGTTACGTGTGAAGTAAATGATGGGTGTGTCGGAATTGTAGGCGGAAGTGCTGCCTTAGCAGGTGCGGCGTGCTTCTTCAAGGAATTTGCTTCCCTCTTCGGCTTATGCTTTTTTGGAGTTCTGGAAATTCCACTTCCGGAAAGCTTCAATAAGTTGTGAGTTCTTGGATCTAGTCCCTGTGCCATCAGCTTCTTTTTTATGCATGAATTCCAATAATTCTTCACCTCATTGTCTGTTCTTCCTGGTAAATGCTTTGCAATTCTTGACCACCTGCTTGACAAAATTCACATCTGGATTGAAAACAGTGGAAGACATCGAACTGTTCCTTTGTTGGGTGAATATCAATGTAGAATGTGAGGAAAAGTTTACCTGTTGCCCAGAATCCTGTGAACATCAATGATGAATTGTTCTTCCTCCATGGTAAAAGCACCTCTCTTGACTTCAGGTTTTAGATAATTAATCCACCTCAACCTGCAGCTCTTCCCACACCTCTCCAGTCCTGAAAAAGAGATCACCAGCACAGCTTCATCACAGGGGAAAATAGCACAGGGCAAATGCTCCTCGGTAAGAGGAAGTGTATCAGGGAGAAACCTGCTCTCTTAGGGAGAGAAGTCCAGCTGACGTAGCCATGAGAGGTAATGTAGCTAATTAGCTTCTCGTCTTCTTCAGGTGACCACATGCCCCTTTTCACTTTCTCTTTGGTGCAACAGCGATGCGCCATCATCGAACTTGAAGCCCTTTCAACCCTATTGATGCCCACCACTATACGTTGGGAAGGATAGAGTCGACCCTCTTATGGTAAGCGATCAGGTGTTGTCTGCCCATACCTCTCGATAAATAATGAGTTAGTCTTGCTATATATATAGACAGGGTTTTCCTATGAAAGAGTGACTAGTAACCTGTTCATATTGTCCGATCTGCACTATGTTTTTTGTTTTCTTTCAATCCGCGTCTGCTGTCTTTATCAAATTCACTTGGTCTTTTTCAGGTTGCATGGAGGCGTTATTATACATATGTTCAATATCTTATGTAGTTTTTAACCCAAATGAATAAACACCCACCATGATTGTCGTTTTGTGCTAGTATCTCTCGGAGAAGAATCGACAGAACTCAAATGAATAAAATCCTCCATGATTGATTCTTGTTACTGATGCTAACTTTTGGATGCATCCTCCAATTGAGAAAACCACGTAGAGGAGCGTTTTGTCGTTAGTCTCATTTAAATTTTAGTAATGCCCTTTTGAATGGTGGTATGACATCAATCCATCTCATCAGTGACATTACACGTTTGACATGTACATTGCGGACATTTAATCGTCTTCTTTTACAAGAAAAGGATTTTTATATATAATGCAAACCTGCAAGGAGTAGAAGCCATGCACTGGATGACTCATTTTTGTTTTATATGGCTCCATATTTTTACGAGTCATCTCATGTGTACTCTTTCCTCAGTATATATTATATGCATTAGTTGTATTAATTTCACTTTCGTTACTTCTCTCCTTTTTCTATTTCAGTCAACAATTGACATTAGGCATAAGTTGTCAGTTTATAAAAGAATTGGGCCATAATCATTTGTCAAGATCCCAAACCAAACTATTACTATGCTGATTGAATACCGTTTCCTTATTGAACAAGTAAAAAAAAAGTTTGGAAGAAACTTAGTTGAAGTACCCAGGATGCTATCTCTGTTTATGAGTGTCGTTATACTATATTAACATGAAACATGACAAAATAAATGAAACATAAGTGTCGAAATCAGTTCATAAGACAATTTTGTTTTATATGGCTATTTTTTTTTTGTTTTATCCGTAGATGAAAACGAGTCAAGTTGACTATGCTCGTAAACGTCCTTGTCGGGAGTACCTTACTCAACCGTATCGTCTACCATAACTATTTGCGTGGGAAAAAAGTCTAAAATAACACTCCACAATAAAAATATTATTTATATTAACCTCTAACCAAAACTAATTCCTAAAATAACATTCCCAGACGATTTCACAAATTGTTAAAATTGAAATCGTCTTTTGAAAAGACCATTTCACCTGTTACCCAACACTTCAGAAAATTTCAAGTG
Organism: Limonium bicolor; assembly: GCA_023374045.1. Taxonomy (NCBI): domain Eukaryota; kingdom Viridiplantae; phylum Streptophyta; class Magnoliopsida; order Caryophyllales; family Plumbaginaceae; genus Limonium; species Limonium bicolor. The sequence goes on from CM041781.1 coordinate 210,201,466, forward strand.
TTGAAACGTTGTGATGGTTCAGTTTGACTCAGAGAGAAATCGTCTTTTCAAAAGACGATTTCTAAAGTTGTTTTGAAAAGACGATTTCTCAGTTTCTCAGAACTAAGCAGAAATGTTATTTTAAGAATTAGTTTTGATTGGAGATTAATATGAGTATTATTTTTGTTATGATGTGTTATTTCAGAATTTTTTTCATTTGCGTGGAGCCGAGAATAGACGAAACCAGATGAGACGAGGCGGTACGGTGAACAAGGGTACAAGTCGAACAAAGGTCAGAATGCTCCGAGTCAATTTTGCGCCCTTCCACGACCGCGGAAGGCCAATTAAAAATAAAAGGAAGTTTGCAGTGCAGGAGGTGAAAACATTGAGATGTCCTTAAGATGAGACTCAAAAAACAGAGGCGGAGGGCCGACACGTCGAAACTGAATTCTAAGTCGCACAGTGGTCACAGTTAGACCTCTGTAGAGGCTAGCACTACTCGACGGGACAAGCGTTAATTACACACATTGCTACAATTACAACGGCATCCACATCATATCTGATTATGTCACAAGGACATTCACAGAAACATCTGAGAAGACCAAAAACATATGAATGTCGGTCCGTCAAAAGAAGAAATGAAAAACTACAAACAATTAGAGGGGCGTGCCATCTTGACATGAGGATTATAGTTCTGGAGTTCATTGCACCTCACTATGACCTTTTCCTTCAGCTGATGATTTCTCTGATGCTGCAGCAGTAGCCGCCGCCATGACTTCTCCAGGAGGTGGGTGATCAAATTTGCAATTTACTCCAAACTTGCACGTTCCAGTTTTCATGTAAAATGCACAGTGAGAAGCGCCCTGCAAAGATGAGAGGTTGTATATTGTTATCAATATATTAGATCATTTGTTAAGTCGCAACTAAGCAATCAATCGCAATCTAGTGATTAACACCCCGAATGGCTGTACTCAAGAGAAGCACAAGACAAAAGGTACGACTACCAATCCACTAATTGTATACACGTGTAATGAGAAAGGAAGACCTACCTCTCTCCTAGGTAAGCCTGCAAGTGTCAGCTCTATGTTTTGGTGATTTGACCTATCAATAGGATGGTGAAACCTGCACTTTAAACCGAATCTGCACTCCCCAGTTTTCATGTAATGCTGGGAGAATCAAGGAATACGAAGATGAGTATAACTAATCATAGCATAAAACCATCAGAAAATAATCTTCTACTGTCAGTCCTGAAGTTTCAAAAATGATTCTGAAAATATTGAAAGAGAAGCCATGCATGCAACTACACTGATGTAGGATACGTCGAAACCCATTACGATATCTCTATCCTACCCACCATTCATATCTACGATTACAGGGAAATATTCCTGTTTGAAATCACACAGATAAAGTTCAGTATAGTTAGGTTCAATAAGAACTTTAGCAGCTAGACTAGATTTGCGTGCAAACTAACAAAACAGATTAGCAATCAGAACTGTAGCTCAGATAGAGAAAAGCTTTCGGGATTGATTTTCTGTTGTACCAACAATCAGTATGGTTTTTGAGTGTGAGGCGCAGGTAGATGGTTTAGGTGTATAATCTAGCTGGATGGACTTAGTTATTTTGTAACATTTGGGCTACTGAGCCACTATGTATCAAGAAAAGCAATTAGAACAGTAACAATCACCACCTACAAAGACAAAAACAAAGACAACTGGAAGATACATAATAACAAAGACAAAAAGCAACAGAAAAATGGAAGAAGGAATGACAACTAGAAGCGTCGTGTCACCATAAAACTTAAGAAGTTGAAAAGCTTGACAAAAAGCATTTGCCACGAGAGAATACATTACATAACTGGCAGCCAGCAACAAGCATGAACTTACATCGCATTCAATCTCTCCGGGTCTTTGAGGATAAATAGTAGGTCCCAAGCCAAGCTGCAACCAATAACAAACCATGCACTGGAAGTCAAGAGCATTTCGGAATAAATAATCTATCGTGGTGTCAAAAAATGGTTTCCCTTATTACACGAATGGGGATAATGGAATGGTCTACACTATGTATGTGATGTTGCTTTTACTCTCTTAGTTGAAGGTTGCCTTAAGGTCTTTTTGTTTCGCTTTCTGGGTTGGAGTTCAACATGATATACATACTCCATCTACCCAATTTGATACACTTGCCACACTATCTTCAGCTTGACAAAAGAGAAAAGAGTAATGTTTCATGCTATAACATTACAAGATACAGCAGCTAATTTCTAATTGGATCAACAAGATCCCTCACAAGCACCAGATACTAGTGCCCATATGCTCCCCTGTATCATCCGCCGTGTTCTATTGAAAGCAAATAACAACAAATTTCCATATGACCAAAACTCAGTGGTTCTCCACATTAAAGTACAGTCAATCACAGAGAGTATTAGCCTGAACTGCTCCAATGATTGGGTCATAAGAAACAAACTCCGTAGCAATTCATCTTAGAAGATTTGAGTGAGCATAGAATTTTTTTCCCTGGTGAGTGTGCTCCTCCAGAATATAACTTCCATATAATTTGAGCGCAGGTCCACAAAACATAGTTCGAGGTTAAAAGGACAACCAACCATAAAGAACATTAATTTCAATGTTTGAGCATTAAACAAGCTTGAGGATATGCATCAAGCATCTTCATTCATAAAAGAGAACATTGATTTACCATAGTCTGAGCTAGTCTGGCATCAAGACCATGAAGTATTGCGGCTGCAGGATCAACAAGGCCAACATTAAGTCCAGGAGATGCGAATCCAGAGGGACCTGTTGCAACATCTGATAAAATTTAATGCTGAAAGTAACAAAGCTAACTAGTCTATAAGAAAAAAGGGTTACATATAAAGAAAAGACAGGCTTCCCCATAATACCAGAGTCACATCTGGAGCTTACAAATAAAGGTGTGTTACTGAAGTCGCTAATAAAATGCATTAAACTGTAATAGCAAGTCTTTTACCAACGCATGGAATAGGCAGAAGGATAGTCAGATGCTAAACATACCATCTTTGTCCGGGTGACTGTACCTACATGTAGCACCATATTTGCAACTGGGACAAAAAAGGGAAATATTTGAGACATTATAGAAGCCTAGAGATAGAGTAGGATAACAGACAGACGGACACAGATAGAGCCAGCAAGAGCCTGAAAAGGGTGTGTGTGTGGTTTGGGGGGGGGGGGGGGGGGGGGGGGGGGGGGGATCGAGGTGGGGTGTTTGACGAATCACCTGCCAGTTTTCATGTAGAAAGGGCAATCTGCTTCACCCTGCCAACAGTATGTAAGGAGCTATTTAGAGAACGAAATATATTAAACCAAAATCACCAAACAACAACAGGGAACTTATTGAGTCTAATTAATTAAGAACATAGAGAGTATAGAATATGGTTTCCGCCTTTTTCACTAAAGCCTTTTCTCTTATGGAATACACAAATATGATAAACAGAGGGGTGGACACAAAGTTGCTCAATGTACTTTCTGTTCTAATATTAGAGAGGTCATAATTTACCAAGCGAATAGGAAGTCCTTTGGAGTTGTAACACAATATTGGAGCGAAGGCTGGTGGTTGATTCCTCCCGTCTCCAACAGATCCCTCAGGCTTGAAAATATCAATCTGCTCTCCCTTTCCAGATTCATTTCCAGTGGATGATACATCGATATCTTTTGGGTGATGGAATTTGCAATTGCTTCCAAACTTACATTTACCAGTCTTTATATAAAACTGTCAGCATATAACAGCGCAGATTACTTATTATAACATACAGAGGCTAACAAAAACTATAAAGATAATAATAGCAGTAGGCACTAGCCAATGCATCGCCAAAGATATTCAAAATTTATAAAAGAGATGTCTTACAGAACAAGGAGGTTCTGATGGCCTTTCTGGATACATTGAGGAGTCAACTTCTTCAGGAGTAACCTGAGGAAGGAAAATTATCAATAAAATTCTAAGATTAGCATCATTGAATGAATCAGCCATACAAGCAAACACAACCTACCAAAGATACCAGCTTATCTTTTGGATGATTATATTTGCACTTGGTACCGAACTTGCAAGTCTGAGTCTTCAAGAAATACTGGTGAGTTGTATCAACTTGAATTAGTACAGAAACGTCATACTATATGTGTGGAAAGAGTCAAGTGCAAGAGGGAGTAGCAATTTCTACGATATTACCGGACAATCTGGTTCTCCTGGTCTTTCAGGAAACGACTCAACTGGGGTTTGGGGTACCTACATAGATTAACAATTACATAACTTAATATAAAAGAAGGAATAATAAAACCTACACCTGAAAGAACAGCACTATGAACGAGGAAATGTGTTGAGCACAAATTTCCATTCCCCATTTACTGAATTGCTTTGCCATGCAGATGAGAGCTGTGATTCTACTTTTATTTAAAATAATCAGAAATCTTTAATTAACTCCTCACTGACAAAAATCTGGGATAGCACTGATTCTTATTACTTTGTTAGTACATTATCGGTATGCCTCCTCCACAATGTCATAGATGCATAAAAGCATGATATCTGACATTATACCATTAAATGCCTCGCAGGTAGATGGTTATATCACACATTCCGGCAACTGTAGACCCTTGAATAAAGCAGCCTTTTTTTTCTCTAGAAGAGTAATACTTCAGCCTCCCCTACTAGCATCATGAGCAACAGGTTATTCCATGTCTTCTTCTCAGCACAGAGCTGGAGCAACTGTAGACTCCCGCTTTCTAGTTTCTACTTACTAAACCCACTTCAAAGGAGTTCACTTACGGAAACATTCTTTGATGAACGTTTCTTTAATACTTAGGTGCATCTAGTAGACAAAATAGTCCTCAAGCCAGTCTTCGTAATAAATAACAAACTGATGTGACGTTGATGAGGGACAGCCTCTCGGAAGAAACCAACAACAGGAACAATGTCATGGATATAATTGCTTAGGATTTTTGGGTAGCCAAGAGAAAAGACCAATGTCAAAAAAAAAATCAGACTGATTGAGGTATAGGGATTTAAGCATAATCGTTAAAGGACGGAAAAATCTGAATAACAAACATGGTGTGTATTTCCTAGCAAGTATGTCAAACAGACAACATCATATTGCTCAGAATGGTTTACTTCATCAAATCTTTCACCCCAGGTTGGCCGTTAGAGTCAAGTAGTTTGCTAAGGATATTCATTAGCTTTATCCACAGTGTTTCATTAGTACACGATAATAACTATTTATTCAATGAAGGGATTTCAACCACTTGCGTCAAGAAAACCACAGGAAGCAAATAGGGCCTTTGACATTCTAGCATAAACATATAAAAAGCAATGGAGTTGCCCCTATTACATATTGGATTCTTTATACTGCGCTCACAATACCATCCTTGTCCAGGAGACGATAACTATTTCTTTACTACACAAACAAATTACAAAAACGTATTTATCCCTAAAACTGAGAAGATGAATCCTTTTGCTACAACAAACTAAGCAGTAAGCAATGTTAACTGAACAAGAAGTTAAGGATTCATAGCCATGACCATTAAAAGCCTTCAGTAAACTACGCATACCTTGAATCTAATGCAGCTTGCACATTGAGAAGGTAGTGAAAGCCTAACCAGATACCCCCCCCCCCCCCCCCCCTACACACACACACTCACCCCTAAAAAAAATGGTAATATGAAAGCTACATTCAACTACGTGAAAACATCAAATTTACTTCTGTAACATATTTTAAAAATATGAAATCCTCATTAATATACAGCATAAATTTTGGAATTAGAAGCACCTTAAATGGTACCACGAGAATTAGAATTAACGGAACAAGGTTGCTGCATAAGTCACTTTCCTCTACACTAATTTGAGTAATAAATAGATATATATTTAAAGTAGAGGCACTAATAACAATGGCATAGCAGTCAAAATCTAAGTAGCCCTTAGTAGAGTACATACAGGTTTTAGCAACTGAATACAGGGGACGATATAGACATTAAGAAACCAACATATCTGATAAGGAAAACTTTGATATGAGGTATGTATCTGCAGTAAACTACTGGGACTGGAATATAAAGACATATCTGACATAAGGTCTAAAACTCAGGATACTACAACTTAAAGTCTATAGTTATTTTCACATAGATAACATATAACAGTAAGTCTAAATAGTAAACTGACTTTTAGAGTCATATATAATCACCTCATTCCAACCAGGGATTCCCCCCTCGGGAACCCAAATGGGATGGTCAAACTTGCAGCTTTCTCCAAACTTACAGGTTCTGGTGAGCATATAGTAGGTACAATCTTTTTCTCCTGGCCTTTGAGGATATATAGGCAAAGTGCTGGAACTCTCGAACCTAGGGCGCTTGGCTAAAAAATTTGTAGACAACCAATCTTCAGCATTCCCAATTGTATTATGGGCACCCAGACTAGACGGCTCGTAGAAAGCTATAGTAGATAGTAGAGAAATATAGAAAAAAAGAGAACATCAAAGCAAATATTAATGTTATTATATATATAGTCTATTTTAAAACATCTCTTAAACTCACTGAAAGCTATAACATGCAACAGTATGATATTAAAATATTGGACCAGCTGCAACTATGCGTTATCAAAAATTTGAAGATGTAGCGTAATTTTAAAATTATACACTCAGTCACTTCAAAAATCATATGTAAAGTATATGATGGGGGTTAGCCCCCATAGAATAAAAGGAAGAAAATACAGCTTAAGTTGTATGAGAATGTAAACGTCAACCAGCTTGAACAGTAAGAACCAAACCAAAGAGCACTTCACAAGTACAAACTGAAGGATATATAATACTTAGAGCAATAATGTCCAAACACTCAGAACAGAGATCTACAACAAGACACTGCAATCCCCAACTAATTATACCCAAAAGATACATCTTATATTATAGAAATACAAGTGCTGAAGATATCTACAAATAATTGTTCTGCCTCCTATTATTGCACTTGTTGAATTGAATTATATAAGAAAAAGTTAAATTTGAATAAAGCAGAAGGGAAATATCTTTCAGATTTTGGTATTAACCAAAGCCTGAAGCCTTTATGTTCTTGTTTTGTGTATATATTCAGGATACAGGAAAAGAGGAGATATTATCAGCAACTTAAAATTAAAGGAGTGTTTGCCTATGCTGATACATTCCAGTAAGCATACATGTTTTTTTTATAATTAGTTCTTTATTAATGATGAAATAAAAATTGAATTGCAACCTTCCAAAGCATAGATTTACTTTGAATTACAACCTTCCAAAGCATAGATTTACTTTGGTTTCCCAGATCAAACTAGCCTCGTTAAAACCTCCACAGAGAAAACCCAATGGGAAAAATTCTATAGAGAAAAAAGAGTACAAGTTCTGGGTCCCCAGTAAGCATACATGTAAATGTGGGTTTTTGTATAAACGGTAATTAATGACATCAATAATTCAGTATGAAGGCAAAAGAGAGAATCAGAAAGCAGACAGCAGGAGGACATGAAGGTTATTATCTTCCCTCTTCAATCTGAGTGTGGGATAGTAAGAATCAAGATAAACATCCCCTCCTCAAAATAGAGAAAAAATTTAATAGGGCATTTAAAGAAACATGTTACTGTGCAACCAGAACAAGGTAAAAGGATGCAAATTCATAAAATTTAGAATACATACATCACTAATCTACCATAAGAACCGCAGCTACAGCTGCAGCAATTTTGCCTAACTAGATTTTTACATGTCAACTTACCACAATACAGTATATAAATCTTGTGCATAATACAGTTGACCCTACTAATAAGAAGTATATAGATCTTGTGCACAATACAGTTTCAAATAAAAATTAGTTTTAATGATCCGTTTTTAGAAAGGCAGACACAGATTAGACTCATTAATAGGTTACAGCATCGAAAAGGAAATAATAGGAAATCCCATAGAGGACCTACAGTTAATACTTCCTGCTTGAGCCATTGAAAGGGTTAGCAATCTCAATGCCGACTCTTCAGTGATCCAGAGAATAGCAACCAATGATGTAGACTAGTATGGAGACCAACAGTATGAACTGAACATGGATGAGGATCATTATATTCATAGTTCAGTAACAGGTACAATTCCAATGGTCATTCTTCTTTATGAGGCAAAATGAACCTAAGGCGGTAATAGGAACACTAAAGTCCATAGGTACAACAGCATGAAGGCGCAATATTCATAGTTCAGTAGCAGGTATAATTCCAATGGTCATTCCTCTTTATGAGGCAAAATGAACCTAAGGCGGTAATAGGAACACTAAAGCCCATACGTACAACAGCATGAAGGCGCAATTCATACTACAAGGCAAAGATAACTCGCAATTGTCCACATTCTTCTAGCGAATACCATTATCACTCTTACTCGTTCTTCCCGGGTCAAGGAATGGTTATACACCGAGTTCCATACCCCCCCCCCCCCCCCCATCAACCACCCGAGGTACGAACATTGAGCTACGTTAGAAGGACAACGACAGTATCCGACAATGAACCAACGAATCAGAGATTAACGTAGAAAACCAGCGAAATTTCAAGAGACTTGAAACGACCAGCTTTCATAAAAATAGAAAAAAAAGGATAGAAATTACACACTGACCTTCAGAGGATCGCTTGGTGCCGGAGTAATTAGCGGCAGCACCAATTCCAGCAGCCCAAGAAGCGGAAGCCTGAAGCCTGGAGGCGACATAGGCCGAATACGCGCTGGCTCCGATGGCCTCGGGGTCGGAAGCCAATTGCGGATCAGAAGAATAGGAGTAGTATCTGGAAGATGAGAGAAGTGAGGAGGATGGGGGAACGTACGACTCTTTGGCAGCAGATCTATCGCCAGAGCCGTAGAGGCTGGAGAGAACTCCCTTTACACCATAGAGGGATGCGCTAGAGTGGCCATAGAGATGATTCGCCATGGCCGAGAGGCGGAGGAGACTGAGTGAGTAAGACAACTCAGATGAGGGCAGCCCCCACACACGCGCGTACACCCACCACAAGAAGAGGCGATATGGCTGCCAGTGGCGGCTAGACCTATCAAATGGGTCATGTCATGAGTTCATGTTTTATCATCTCCTTGCAGCTCAAGATATGTTCGATTTATTAAAAATTTCTCGTCATTTTAAGTGCTGTTAGTAGAATCTAAGGTCCCATTCTTTTATTAGCTCCAATAATGTCAGTTATCAGTTAAAATAAAAAAAAATGGAGAGAAAAAATAGTTAATATGATAATTGATATATGTGACATACTGTAAAAAAAAATTTAGCTGATGAAATAAACTCGTTTGATAATGTGACAAAAGAATCAGGCCTAAATTTTTGGTTATTTTAGGTTATGTTTTTTAAAAAATTAAATATATATACATAATTCCTATTAAATTATACTTTTTCCGTCGTGAATTGACCGTCCTGTTTACTATTTGGACATGTCGTTTGACTTCAATTTTTAATATATAAGATAAATTAATTTTGAAAATTTAAGTTTTGCATATGATTCCTTACATGATAAACTATATGTTACAAAATTTAGTTTTATAAAATTATTTTATCTTATATGCTTAATAATGAAGTGGAAAAACGTATCATAAAACAAACAGGACGGTCAATTCAGGACGGAGGGAGTATTACATCTAAGTTACTAAATCTACCTTTATATCCTTACCTATAAATCAAATATATGAGATCTTAAACAATTAAATGGGACCTTATTTCTGTGACATCTTTGTGAATGTCAAATCTGGATGAAAATTATGTTAATGCATGGGACGTATGAGGGCATGTATTTTGACAGTTTAAAATATATTGGTGCATATGCCTTGAATTTGTTATGTTGTCATTTTGTGTGACTAGTCAAACGGTGGTCTCATTGGCCGGTCAACGAGTCACAGTTGTGACAGCCCAGCCTAATCAGCCCACATGTGTGATATTGTCCGCTTTGGCACGCAGGCCGCACGGATTTGTTCCTGGGGTTTCCTAGCCCCAAAACGCGTCACACAAGAAAGAGGTATCCATGCACCTATAAGGCACACTTCGTTCTCCTCTCCAACCGATGTGGGAGGAACACCACGCCGGGTGTTACACTCTACCCCCCCTAGGGAGCCCAGTGCCCTCACGGGCTCACTGGCACACCGACCTGGGTCTGGCTCTGATACCATCTGTGACAGCCCAGCCTAATCAGCCCACATGTGTGATATTGTCCGCTTTGGCACGCAGGCCGCACGGATTTGTTCCTGGGGTTTCCTAGCCCCAAAACGCGTCACACAAGGAAGAGGTATCCATGCACCTATAAGGCACACTTCGTTCTCCTCTCCAACCGATGTGGGAGGAACACCACGCCGGGTGTTACAGCAGTCCAGGGCTAAAACGCCTAGGTGGGGGTGTCAGGGCAACGTCCTCGGGTTTTTTCAGCGAGCAACGTTTTATAAACCGTCTCACTTTATGTTTCAGACGTATTTAGGCCCGTTCATTTTAGGTCAAATAGGGTAATGAAAAAAATTGTCAACAATACTGGAAAATGAGCACACACAGGCATGGTGGGTGTCGTGAACGTTGGACGTGGGTGGACGGTCATGAGTGTCAAACGTGGGTGGGGCGTCGTGAGGGTCGGACACTGACTTAGGCGTGCGGGCGTCGGGTTACCGTGTTAGATGCGGGCTGTGGTGAGTCGGCGTCAGGCGCCGAGTGAACTGACTGATTCTTTCCAGTCTAATTTGCTCGTTTTTGTTTGGGTTTTACCCTTTTTTTTGTCCGGTTTTGCCCATTTTGTTGTCCTTTTTTGACCAATTTTGGCTGTTTTGCTCGGTTTTATCCCTTTGTCTAATTTGCTTGATTTTGACCCCTTTTGCCTGGTTCCAGATGTTGTTCATAGTTTATCATAACATTCGGGTCTATATTGTAATTTTGATATTTCTTTGAACAAAGGGTAAAAAGGTCATTTCACAACCACGTGAATTAGAAACCTAAATATGCTTACGAACCCTCTAAAAAAGGTCAATACAATACATATTCTGATTTTCATTTGGATATAATGAGGTTAAATCAAGTTTTTTTTCATAATTATTTAGCTCATTCGGGTTTGTGACAATTTTGGGTCACTATTTTTTCATGTTATCCATGTTTGGCAAATTTTCTTTAGTTAATATTATTTCAGGTCATTCGATTTCAGGTCAGTTTTGATTCTGGTTAGTTTTAGGTTTGGGTCAATCTAGTTTCGAGTTTAATATATTTAAATATTTTCGGGTCTCGATCGGGTTTCAGGTTCAGGTAAAACAAAGGAATTCAAGTTCGAGTCAAAATTTGACAGCTCTAACGGCTGGTGCGACAAAGGGAGATTAGCTAGCCGCGTGGCTGACTCAGTAATCATCCAGACAACCACATCTCGGATCAATTGCAAGCTTATTTCGGCCATATTCTTTTGCAAGCTGACAATTGATAGCTAATGTTAGTTGTCAACTAAAGTTAAAGAAAATAAGGAGTTAAAGTATGAAAAGAAAAAGTAAAAAGTTGATGTGATAACTGATGTACATGAAATATAGAGGAAAAAGTAGGTTGATAAGATAAACTTGTTTTCATAAGCTCGCAAACTTGTATAGAAGAATATAAAAGGTGGAAAAGGTATTTAAATGAAACTAAACCCTACCCCCCCCCCCCCCAAACTTTTTATAAAACAACTTTTTTAATAAATTTTTGGTACAATATTGACATGACTAAGAGCTACTTAACTTTAGTTCAAATCTTTTTGTCAACCAAAGGATAAATGGAGGCAGTGTTTAAATTATTGAGTTTTGATAATACTAATTGTTAAAGTGTCATTTGTGGTATATGTTTAAATTATCTCTTTTCTACACCAGGGATTATGGATATGAGTAAGCGATCATGCGTAAACAAGATGACATAGAGATTTACGTGGTTCAATCTTGAATGATTTAGTCCACAGGGTTGAGTGGTTGACAATGGTTCATTATGATTAGAAGAATACATCGCGGGAGATGGGGATTTTGTGGCGCTTTATGTGAGGCATTGATTGCTCTTTATAGGGAAATAGATAGACAGGTCGACTCATAGTACTAGCTGGTTGTTCGACTTCAAGTCGGGCCGATGACGTGGGCTACTTCTACATGGAGTAGGGATGACATCATCCGAGGTAGTCCCTGTCCATGGTTGTAAAAAACGGTACGGTACGTCCGTTTATACGGCGTATCGCCCGTTTTTGCAATTAAACGTATTGATACGGCCGTATGAAATCCGTTTCATCGAACACCCCGTCTGGTGGTGGCGTACGACCGTATAAGCATCTGTATTCCGTATTTACCGTATTTTTTTAAGAATACGGTATAAATTAAACAACGATTTGACTGGAGCAAAAAGAAGACTAATGTTTTCTATTAAATCCCTAAATGAATATAATGTTGACCTTATAAGGTTTTACTTTAGAAAAATGATGTTATTAAGCACACACCACCATTAACTTAGATTGAATATTTGTGAGAGTAAAATTACAATTATACCAATAACTTTTCAATCCTACTATTTTTTGTTTTTTTCTACTTAGTAATAGTGTGACCTTTTCTTAAAATTCACTTATGTAACTTATCTTACATTACTCAACAAAACTTCTACAAACTTCTTATAGTTTAACAATGCGATAAATTTATAATATATAATATTCAATTTGAAGGTATTAATAACAAAATACTAATATTATGTACAAAGTGGAACATATTTCATACTTATAAATATTTATTATATGTTTTTTTATTATTTAAATATTACTGTTTCATCCGTACTGGTTCCCCGTTTTATCCGTATTGATACTTCCGTATCACGTACTCTCAATAGTCCGTATTTGTCTCCCGTACCGTTTTTTACAACCTTGGTCCTGTCAGGGACGAAGCTTCCTGGCTACTCACTAACTATGAAGAATGACACATTAGTCTTGCAGCATTTAATAAAGTGTCAAGGAGGCGTGTGAATGATAGTGACGAGTTGTCCAACAAGACTGACGGGACTGAATGCCAGTGTTGTGTGTGTTAGGTTATGAGTGCTCTGTGTGGTAGAGCTGTCGAAGTTGGTCAAGCAAGCTGGCTAGGAAGACCGACAAGGGTATTCGTTGGCGAGGCTTTGGTTGACTTTGGCCAGCTAAATCTTGGACTTGGTTTTAACCTTAAGACCGGGGTTTAGGTTAGGAAGGGGTCTGGCTTCCTGGTCTCGATGTTTGAGGCCGGTTTCCTTACGTCCTACTTGTTGGCTCCTCATCAAGGTACATGTTTAGAGATACAAAAGTGTGACTAGTTCGCTTAATGAAATGGTTAAAGTGAGGTTAACTACACAATACCAACACACTAGGTTATAAAACCGTACAACATGCTTCAACTCGGCATTCCAATCCCGAGGGAGGACCTCGTATTGTACCTCTTCATCTCAAATTGGGCTTAGCCTCTGCACTCGTTAAAGACGATAAGAAATTTGAGATCCTGGCTCACTTCACTAGCAAAACCCTGCTCAACGGCGAGACCCGATATCCTCGCATGATGAAGATGATGCTCGTGCTAGTCATCACTAGCCAAAAGCTACGATAGTAGGATTCAATTCAGGCGCGTAGGGATTAAGGTTAGTTAGTGAACAAAAAGGGAATTACATTACTTATAGTAGCTTATTGTGAAATCGTGAAAAAATCCAAGACATATTTTAAAGTTTTCTAGAAATAATTTGTTCCTTCTAAACTTATAATAATTGATTCCTCGTGGTGTTTCATAAGTCAGTTTTGGTGATATGGATCTTGATTTACTTCTAAAACTGCTAAAATCTATAATGGCTCAAAGGAGCTGATTTGGAATAACATTTTCGCTTGTGTGATGACTTGCAAGTAAAAATATGCTATGAAGGAGATCAAGCGGTGCGGCTTCAGTTGTTTGATGATTTTTATAATTTTATTGAAGTTATTCGTATTTGACTAAATATAAACCATTTCACTAAATATGAACCATTCTTTTGTCACATTATCAAACGAGTTTATTTGATCAACTAGCTTTTCTCTCTGTGTGTCACATACATCAATTGTCATATCAACTATTTTTTCTATATATTTTTTCTGATTTCAGCTGACAACTGACATCAGCTATATGTTCAACTGAAAAAGAATAGGCCTAACTTATTACTTCCACTCACATATTAGATACATAACTAACTTATCACCCTTTCTCACACTGCCCTTTCAATTGGAGAACATCCAATGCATTCTCAAGATTTGGGCACCTGCCGTGGTAACCCGTCTCAATTAGGTCTTGAGAAACAGCCTTCCACGGATGATTACAGATTTAAGTTTTTTTTTAAGAAAAAACAGGGAGATGTCAGATATGTACATCTCACATGGTTAAAAAAAAAAAGGTGCATAAGTTGTATAATTCTTAGTATTTGAAATGCATAGTTGATCTGCGCTATCTTCTATAGCTAGTCTCGATTTACAAAGTTCAAAAAAATTTGTCTACGGAAACAAAAATGGTCAGATCTTTTACCTAACAGAATCTTTAAATTTATACAAATGTCAGTATCGTCGAATCGGGTCTTTAGAAAAAACCAAAAGAGTACCAACTCAAAGCTTTACCCATATAGCTTCTAACACAGAGAGCTTCGAACCATACAACTGAGTTTTCACCATAGCAGCACACTAAAAAGGCGTGCTACAAGACTCATGACACTAACGAGTTACATTTGTTGCAGTCTCACTTCCTCTGTTCCTTGGATGTCTCAGCGTCATTTTGCTTCGGTACGGGCTGGATCCTCACATATGGCTTCCTGGTCAATGTCTCCCCTCTCAAAGCTGCAACATATCTGTCATTTGTATCTTCCTTGCGCTGCAGCTCTCCAAGGTACTCTGCAAGCCTCTCCTGATTAACTTTACCCATCATCTGCGACACAATAAAATCACGCTAGTTGCTATTCAGAATAGTTTCAGGATTAATTGCATTGAGGAGAAGTAACGCTGAAATTAATTGTAGCAAGCCTTGAGCTGGCCAGAGGCTTTCTTCTGTGGTCGATGTAATCTTTGTGGCAGGGATATTTCTTTCTCCGACCTCTATCCAAAAACGGATCTGCCTTTTCGTAGTATCTTCCTTGCCTTTCTTCTCTCCCTCTTCATTTCTAATTTCAGTCTCTAACCAAATTTACAATTTGTCCTCCAGTGGATGGAAACAGGCTAATAGTTAACTGGAAAGGACTCATAAGGTTCCTCTGGTCACTTTTACTATGAAGGCCCATCATGAAAGCTACGCTACATTTTTCAGAAAAGTTTGATGTGGAAAAGTTACTTAATCAATCATAACAAATCATAAAGTAAACTCGCGGGAGAGTCCAGCAGTGGTTGATAATTGTAATGAATTTCATAGCGTAAATATGTTCAGGCCAGGTAAAAGCTAAAGGGAATAAATTCCCACACAATTCATGGTTTGTCAAATTACTCAGTCTACAATCTCGTGTATAGCTTGTGGTTCTGGTAGGGGTAAAGCTGTATCAGTTCTGAACAATACAAAGCAGCCAATCATCGCTTGAATGACAACCAAACTACTAGTGGTTTAAAAGAATAGAAGCTCTTTAAAGCATAACACCGACTCCACCCAGCATCTTTCATTCTAATTTGATGCCCTGACAACTAACTAATCTGAAGCCCTTATGCACTTAATAAATCAAATGAATCAATGGTCAATCACGCCACAAAAATCAGGACCCCCAAAATCGTTAAGACGGCCCTGACAAAAATACTATATCTTCTTTATGCTAATAGATCATAGTGACTCTCTGTCTACAATTAGCAAACAAACTATCCCAGGATTGCTCAGAATATATGACGGATCAGCAACAGCAAGATAGAAGCAGCCAAACATGAATAGGAAGGAAATTGCTCAGAATATATGACGGATCAGCAACAGCAAGATAGAAGCAGACAAACATGAATAGGAAGGAATAAACTAAGGGGGAGGGTCAATGGTATACTCAACCAAAAAAATACACTTCAACTGTTCTAGTGATGAACAAATTTGCAAATCAGCACCTTTCTACTACATCTTCATGGAATAAGGGAGTGAAGATACCAAAAGCACGCAATCAGACATACCTTTGACAGCAGATTTCTGAATAATTGAAGAAATAATCGGATCTTCAATACCACTAAGTTAAATAAATGGAAGCTGACAAGGACTCGCTTACGATTGAGTTACAACAATTTCGCCTGATTGACAATGAGAGTTGGCAACTTACATCCAACATTTGCCCATTTCGACTTATCACTAGGAATTATCAGAGCAAAAACCTAGGGTTCAACCATTCAGTCAACTCTAAATGTAAAGATAGTTCCAATCTCCACCATCGTAAAAGTTCTACAATCATCGTCCTATTGCAAACTGAGGCAAAACGGAAAAGCGATAATCATTTGAAATCTTTACCCAGATTAACCAGGGGTGGGGAGGGGGCAAACAGAGCCACATGAACAAACAAATGGAGAAACAATTAATCATATGAAACCAGATAATTTTTTTCAGATTCCCCTATCTTGTAAGATTGATATACCTTTGTTTCTGGGCGAGCGTTCTTCCGTAGTTGGGTTTCGAGCTGGTCCTGGCGAGAGTTGGTGACTTGCATGACGCCGTAGCCGACGATACCGGGGATAACGCCGCACACGGTGGCAAAGGTGAAGAAGAAGGACTTCGATTCCTTCGTCCTGCGCACAAGCCACCGCCATGTCTGACTCTTCTCCCACAGGACAGACATCACGCTACTCGTTTTTCTCTCCACGCCCCTTCTTCCTTCTTCCTCACCGCTATCACTGGCTGCACGCGGTCCGTTCGCCGGCAACCTCTGTCCAGCCTATTTACTATATGTATAATGTATCTCAATATTTGTTCATAGTATTTGATTGATCACTAAAATTTATCTTAAAATACACTTGTTAATTTATTATTGGGAAAATACACAATATGCCCCTCTTTTCTTTTGTAATTCATAATATACCCCTGTTGGTTTTCATAATTCAACTTTAAACATGTTTAAATGTTGTCCAAAATTGATGAAACTTTACATGGACGATCTAAAGTGTTATATTTTGGTCCAATATCAAATTTGAAGTTTTTTAAGCTCACATGTGACTTGTGGGATCCAATGAAAATTGTGACATGTTCATTGGATCCCACATGTCACATATGAGCTTAAAAAACTTCAAATTTGATATTGGACCAAAATATAACACTTTAGCATCGTCCATGTAAAGTTTCATCAATTTTGAACAACATTTAAGCATGTTTAAAGTTGAATTATGAAAAGGTATATTGTGAATTACAAAAGATAAGAGGGGTATATCGTGAATTTTCCCTTTATTATTTCTTAGCCACACTAGAATAAAATAACAAGAGTTAATTATATTTCAAACACACCTAATTTGATGCTTTTGCCGATCGACACTTGTACAATTGGGAATAGAATATTAAAAATTTTAAAACTTCATTGTTGTATGGCGTAGAGTAAAATAATTACATTTATCATTGAACTCTAATATAACATGTGAAAGAATGTACAAAATAAAATATAATGAAGTTTGAAATTGTCTTCATATGTTTATATTCATTAAATTATTTTTAGTGGCATATTTAATCTAATTTGTTAATAGTAGTGCTTGATTTATTCATTTAGACACAAATAATTACTATTTTTTATTTTCATAATAATTTAAGAATACATTTTCACATTAATTATGATTTTATATAATGTATCAACTTTAATAGTTATTGATTTAGATACATTTACTAATATACAATCACTTTATCATGCTAATAATATTATTATTAACTTTATTATTATAAATGAAAAATAAGTGTATAAACAATTCGAATGAACTCTTTTATCTTTCACATCTAACTCAAACAATGACACATGACTCAAACAATGATGTCATCTACAATTTTGTCATACAACTTTAATCTCCAACCAAAATGTTTAACTATGACCAATTATGATGAATTGGACTTAAGGTATTGAATTATATATCCAACAAGCACAATAATAGTAGAATTTGAGTTGTTATACTATAACTCCTTGGTCACTTTTCATTTTCTTAGTGTGAGGAAGGAGACACTTATGAGTTACACATAATGTCATTAATGTCGTTGAGACTTTTGTGCAATGCATCAGTTTATATGGGCTTAAGAAGAAGTATGACTCTGATCTTTCATTATGAATTAAATTCAGATGTCACTGCATAATCTAGTGATAATCTGCATAGCTACTAGATCAGCGTTGTATAAGTAGGGTAACCGAAAGCTAAACACTTGAATGAATTGTTTCGTGAGCTCTCTCCCACTGCAGGGAGTCTCTTCGGTTTCGGCCTCTTGGCCTCCCTCTTCGGTATTGATGATAAAATTTCCTTCACCACCACACACTTCTTCCCTTGTCACAAAAATAAGCCCCTCTTTGTACTTGTCGTGTCAATGATTTAGGTAATGATAGCTTAGGTTTTTCTCGCCTCTCATTTGACCGCCACTCTATCTTCCCTCCTTCCCCGTGCGCATGAAAAATCTCCTATATCCCCCCTCTCTCTCTCTGCATGCTTACAATCCTACTATTGAGCCTGATAATAGTATAAAATATATCATAGGGAAAGACCATTCTTGGCTTGGGTCTTATCCCCGGACGAATATTTTCATGGCCAAGCAAGCTTTCCAGGCCCCAGCCCAGGCCTCGAGCCCCGCGCCCAAAAAGTTTTATAAAGAGAAAAGTCTCAAAGACAAAAATGTTGCTTCAATAGAATAGTGTCACATGTCTAAGAGCTTAAAGATAGATTTCAGAAAGTCTATAAATAGAAGTAGAAGGTTCATTTGTAAACACACATATAAGGGAGAAATACTTAGAAAAGCTCCTAAAGGTTGTAAATATCAAAGTATCAAGAGAGGAATAAGATATCATGAGAAAGTGGATGTAGGCCGGTTAAATCGGCTGAACCACTATATTTCTTGGTGTTCAGTACCAGTATTGTTCTTACGGTGTTGGCGTGGGGAACCAAATCACTCGCCGGGGAACCAAATCACTCGTCCTCATTTGGGAAAAGGAATTAATAGAATGAATGTAAATTTATCTTAGTTTTTTTATGTAAGTTCCACTTTAGTGCTAAAAAGTAGAACTTGTGGGATTGATGATAATGGTATAAAATATACCATAGGGAAAGGCTATTTTGGCTTGGGTCTTATCCCCGAGCGGATATTTTCATGGCCAAGCAAGCTTTCCATCAACCAGTCCATGCCCCATGTTCAGACCCCAGGCTAGGCCCCACGCCCCAGGCCCCTCGTGTCTGGCCCCGCGCCCGCGCCCCGGATCCTCGCGTCTGGCCCCACACCCACGTCCTGTGCCCTGGCACCAGGCCCTGGGGCCAGAAAGCTTTATAAAGAGAAAAACATTAAAGACAGATTGGTTGCTTCAATAGAATAATGCCACATATGTAAGAGTTTAAAGATATATTTCAGAAAGTCTATAAATAGAAGTAGAAGGTTCATTTGTAAACATACAATATGAGGGAGAAACACTTAGAAAAGCTCCCAACGGTTGTAAATACCAAAGTATCAAGAGAAGAATAAGATATCATGAGAAAGTGGACGTAGGCCGGTTTATCGGCCAAACCACTATATTTCCTGGTGTTCAATTTACTAGTAGTGTTCTTTCGGTGTTGGCGTGGGGAACCAAATCACTTGTCGGGGAACCAAATCACTCGTCCTCGGAGCCTTCTCAAGTTGGTCAACTTAGGACATTTTTCTCTTCCAACTCCGTGTTCTCTTTGCCCAACCTCAAAATGCTTCACATTGACTCTTTCTTCTTCTTGTTCCTTATCGGCTTTAGTTTCACACTCCTTTGTATCCTCGCCATCCAAGCTGTGAATTTCATCATGCATGCCTTTAACAACCGTGGAATCTCCCTTGTTCTTGATCACCACCTTGTTGGTAAGCCTTTTTACCATCTTCCATGGTCTCACAGTTGCGTTGGGGCCATGCTTCGCCACCTCTGGTCCTGCTTTGACAACTTCAAATTTAGTAGAGTTTCCTCTAACTTGTATATTCTTGAATTTGACTCTGTCATGGCTCTATGCATGCCATGCTGGTTAGAGGTTCAGGGCTTATTAATGAACGCCTCTTCGCACGTCAAAAACTGGATCCTAGCCTGTCCATTAAAGGTCATGTCTTCAAATGGGTGCCTTTTTGGGTCCAAATCATTGTAGTTCCTTGATCATATTACAATATGTCCTTTACAAAGATGGTCATTTCCAAGATTGAACTATTCATTAAACTCATGGAAGATACTATCGTCATCGGCCCCATTTTCCTTCGCCTCAAGGTCCTTCGCAACATCCAACTCCTGATCTTACGATCTCTGTCAATCAATTATGATGGTATAGAATTCGTCTTCACCATCACATATGACGATATGCTAGATATTTGTACGAGTTGTGGTTATTTTTTGTATGCCTTAGAAGTTTACCCTTTCAATCGAGTTCCCGGATATGGTGAGCTCTCTTACGGTATATGGCTGAGCTCATACATCTACTTGGCTCGCTTATTGTGAAAGAGCCACTCTTTTGGGCCAAATGTGCATGGCTTTTACTCGCCTGTTGGCCTCTGACATTTTGGGGCCATCCCACCGAAGCTCTAGGGCAAGGAATAAGTTGCAGAGCAACGACCTTTGCCACCAGGATGGTTCTGGTCCTTGACTTGGACTTCCCCTCGCTTCACACAAACTAGCCAGTGATTAGGTCTACGTCATTCCTCCCCGAGGAAATGTTTGTGATTCACGTTTCCATGAAGCAATTAGAGAAAGTAAGAGACCTATTATCTATTTGGCCTCTGAATCTTCCAAAATTGGCAGAGAAGCGTTCCTGACTTCATACCTCTTATGATCAGGTACCTCTAAGCTTGTCTTAGAGCCGCCGGGGTGGATGATGCATATTTTACAAGGTTGCAGTAGACTCGGCCCTTGCAACTTTTTTTTATCATAGGAGTCTTTGTCTTTCAGGATCCTTTAAATTTACTAGTTATGTTCAGACTTTTGTAACTCATAAACTTGATTCCCCTATGTTTTGGGTTTGCTTGGCTTTTGATCAGAATGTTGCTTCTGGTTAGAAGTGCTCTTGGTTATGCAATAATTTTGGTTTAGTTGGTTTGATTCATGTTGCTCTTAGCCTAGGTTCGAAGATCTTATGTGTAATACTCCTAAATTTTGAAATAAATATACTATATATTTTATGAGTACAATATATGGTTTTAGAGCTTATTATATAGTTTTTAATAAATGGAATTCATTTTAATAGAATAGCTTGTTTTAGAAATACAAGTTCGATACGGGGAGAATACCTCTTTTCCCACTCTCTGCAATCACTGCAAAGATATATAGCTCCCAAACCCTTCATATAAACAAGTTCGATACGGGGAAAATATTGCTGGTAATTGCTTCTGTCGACAACACCCATACCCCCAAAAGAAAACAAGCAACATCCCCTTGATATCCAGTCGGTTATGGTGGAAGAACATAGGGAAAAGTTGAAAGCACAAAGTAAACCAACTCCTATGCCTCTAAAGAAGACATGTAACAAGGGATGCTGCTATCAAAAGACATGTAACATGGCCGACAGATGATTCTTACCATTTGAGCAAGAACCGCCAATATGCAGCACCTGGTGGGAGGGATCGACATATACAAGAAAATTTGACAGAAGGAAGAGGGGATATGGGGAAATCAAGCCCATTGAAAGCAAAATCAGTGAAATACCCCAAACCTAAGTATGCTAAGTAAACATCAAATCATGATGTAGTAAGGCTAAAATATGCCTTAGAAAGATTGGTAGACAATTTAAACCAAGGAAAACACAAGAAAGTGCCTTAAGGGCAATCAGGGCAAAAACGTGCTCTAAGCTTGGAGAGACTTGGGTGAGTACCCAAATATCATGGTAAGACCTTAGTAATATTCTAATGGTCATTTTAAATCAAGTAGCAAAGAAAACCAAGCTTGAAAACAAGTTAAAACACAAAATGTGCTTTAAGAAGTCTTAAAGCACATTTTTGAGAAATTGTCTTAGAATTGAGTTTTGAGTGGCTAAATGTCCATCATTACTCTTTAATCAACATGTGTACTAATTAGTATCACATTAGGAGGTCTAAATCAATGGGAAATCAAAAATTTCAGAAATATGTGCACTGATTAGTGAATAGTGCCAAATAGTGACTAGTTTAAGTTTTAATCAACTTAAGCTAATTAGTTGGTCAACAAAGACCATGACTAGCCTCATTTAAGGTAGGTGGCCGGTTTTTATGTGGGGAGTCACCACATGAGTCATCAAATGAGAAAGGAAAAGAAGAGATAAGTAAAGAAGTTACTATTTGCTTTATTAAAGCAAAATATCTTATATTAGCTCACTTCTCTCCTTTATTCTCCATTTCTCTCCTTCACCCACGGTTTCTTCTTCTTCTCTGTTCCAAAACCGAGAGTGTTGCTTCCCCATGGTTCTCCATCTTCAATCACTTGCCAAATACAACTCCAAGCTCCAAATCCAAAACAAATTGCATATTTGTCTTAGTTAGGTCAAGACCTATCTTTCTATCTTTTCAAATCTTTCAAGGCTCCATTTTGGTGCCATGAGAAAACTCCATTGATGGAGGAAAATCAAGTTTGAAGAGCTCATTAGCTTCTCCATTCTCTTAAGGTAAAGAAAATGTAAGAAAAACCATGTTTCCATCATTTCTTGTACATGGCCGAAAATTCCTTCTCATGGGGCTATGTTTTTATGTCTTGTTCTAGCTTGATTTATTCACCAAGGACTAGTGGAGGTCCTATTTCATTCAATGCCAAAGTCTACCTTGAGACTTCAAAGGTAATCATCCACTTTTATGCCTTAGAACACATTTCTAACCTAGGTTTTCATTCCTTGAGGTTAGTGTATTGTTTAGTACTCATATGAGTCATTGAATATTGATTAGAACATTGGCAAGGGGAATTTAAGTGGTGGTCGAGATTCATGCAAGAAGAAGGTCTAAGGAGGAAGTTAAGATAAGCTTGAGAAAACAAGGTAAAATGCTTACCTAATGGTGGTTTAAGTTTTAAGGGATGAGTTTAGGTGGATACCAATGTGGCTTAGAGCTTACATTGAGTATTGGGTTATATAACCTAAGAAAAAGAACTTAAATAAGCTTGTGAACTTGTGACTAAGGAGCCAATGAGAATGAGTTAGAAATATAAGTTTAAGAGGGATTTTAAGAGTATTATAACTACTATGAGATTGATGAGTGTATTTGCAGGTTGAAAGCTTATATATGTGGGAAATTCAGTGTTTAAGTTTAAGTCATTTAAGGGCCTAAGAGCCACGTCATTTAAGAGCCTTAGTGCTATGCAATTTAAGATTATTGCAATATATTGAGTTTGTTATGAATGAGTTGGTTTGGGTGATGAGATATGATGAGAAAGAACTTGAGGTGTGTGAGATGGTTAAATGAGGAAAATAATGTGTTTGGGCATGCTATGATGCTAGAGGTGCTATGGCAAAATTTGAGTAGAAAATAAGTGTTTAGGCGATGGTGGTGAACTAATATGACCTAGGATTTACTAGGAATCATTATGAGGAATTTGAGTGGAGATTAGTTAACTAAGGAGTTCTTGAGGTTTAAGATGACCTAGAGATGTCTAGGAGGAATTAGAGGAATGGTGAGTGTTTTGAACACACCAAAATTATGAGATGAGGAATATAAGACTTGAGCATAAGTTTAAGGAGAAGGTGTAATGATTAAGGTGATTTGAGTATACTCTAAGGGAGTTTAATGACTAAGGAAGTATTAGGAATGTTCTATAGGTTGTCTTGATGAAAAAGGGTGAAGTTAAGGTATTATAATGACTTAGGTATCACCATGGAAGATTTAAGAATCAAGAGAATGTATTTGAGTATTTAGGACTTAGGCAAATGTTGGTGCACAACTAGGAAGGAAACAATGTGATGATGATGGAAGTTTAAACTTGTTAAGGAACTATAAGTAAATGCATAAAAGGATTTTCGATGGTGAAAGATGCTTGGGAGATGATGTTATAGTGGTGAAGAAAACATTTGGCATAGTGGTTACATTAGGTATGAACCACCACCTAGAAACCTAGGGGAAAGCGTTACAAGTGTTAGCATTATTACAAGGAAAATGCATAATGACTAAGGTGGATCTTGGTGGATGATTTAAGGTATTTTAAGGAGGGCTTAAGGTGTGTTTGAGGTGCCCAAATGAGGTTATAACATATTAGAATATATGAGGAGAAGTTTGGAGTTGAAAGAGAATTTAGAAACAAGTTTCTAGAGCCGACCGGCCTTAGGACCGGACTTGCAAGGTCGGTCGGGCTCTGTTACACTACCGGGAAATGTTTCTGGAATCGACCGGACTTGGGGACCGGACTTACAAGTCCGGTCGGACTTGTGTTTTGTGAGGGGAAAATGTTTCTGGAATGGACCGGACATGGGACCGGACTTGTCAAGTCCGGTCGGCATGAATTTTGTACGGTTATAAGTCTCTGGAATCGACCGGACATAGGACCGGACTTGTAAGTCCGGTCGGAGTGAATTTTCCAACGGTAAAAGGGTACTGGAATGGACCGGACTTGGCAAGTCCGGTCGGTAAGTCCGGTCGAGCATAAAAACAAAAAAAAAAGGAAATTTTGAATTCTAAGAATGGCAATGGGTAATAAAGTATGCCTTTGGTAGGGTAGTAATGATTGAGACCCTAAGAACTTAAGAGATTAAGTTAAGTTAAGTATAAACTTGAAAGTTTAAGATTAAGTGTAAGACCTAAGAGGTGTTAGGTGGGGATCATTAAGGAATTAAGTAAGTTAAACAAGTTAAGTAAGTCATATTAAGTTAAGTGATTAACAACCTAAAACTGAATGAATGTTTTAGGACTTGGGGGTTTGGACTCCGGAAGAGAGTAAGCAGCCGAACGACCAACGGTGAACGGTACAGTTCTCTTGTGACCTGCTTGCTAACGAGGTGTCCCTCGGCTTGTGTGCTATTTGTTTTGTGTGCTCACTAAACAAGATAAAGCATGCAACCGGAACATATTATATATATTGTATTGTTGTGTGATGTTTGAAAACTAACACAACATACCGTGAGAACTTACTAACCAATGCTTAGTAAGGAATTGAGTGAGACTAAGGAACGCCCCCTAATGAGGGACGATATGAACCGAAAGAGGTTAACCAACAAACAGGGTCTTGAGATAACTACTAACTGGAACTTGAGTGAGGAAACCCGGGACCGATCTCCGGTCATGCATGCTAAGGAAAGGGGGTCGTTATCTATAGTAGATTCGACCTCCGATTAAGGACTTGTCTTCGGACTTGTAGCCTAGGGCCGGTTGCCGGCTCAGCTACGCTGGATTCCCGTCCAGGGTAGGTGGCATTAAGATGGTGCGGTGGGATCACCTAAATCCCAGGTTTGGACTTAGGCTACAACCATTCCCCTCCAGGAACGGGTTGTATTCTGAGAATAAGTTAAGATTAAGTTAAGTTACAATCATTCCTTTTTAAAGGATGATTTGTATTATTAAGATTAAGATTAAGTTAAGATTAAGTTAAGTTACAATCATTCCTTTTCAAAGGATGAGTTGTATTATTAAGATTAAGATTAAGGTGAGATTAAGACAAGTTGCAACCATTCCTTTTTAAAGGATGGTTTGTAATATTAAGATTAAGATAAGTACATCCACTCCTTATTAAAGGATGGTTGTTTCTAAGATTAAGATAAGAATCAGATTGAGGTAAGATAAGGATGGACCAAGATTAAGAGGGAACATTACTTAGGGAGTTAAATAACTAACTCTCTAATTAAGGGAACGCATTTAAGTCGTTCATTGTGTGTGAACTTTGATTGCTCATATCTGAGTTGTTGTTTACAGCATTCATTATTATGTTGTGCATATAATCAACCTCCATGCTATCGACAATTAGTCGTCGTAGCCACGTTAGCTTGGGGGCCATGAGGGGATCGTACCAGCATTCGTGCTGACCCCCTTTGGGGGCTGTTTTTACTACACAGGTACAACAGGAAGCGGCCGTCGCGAGAGTAAGAAGAGGATACAAGTGTTAAGGGTTAAGAGTGGCCTACGAGTTGTGCATGTACACTCGTATGGCAAATTGAGTTAGTAAGATGTATAGGATGTGAGGGGATTGTAAGAAGGATATGTATATGGTTAAGATTGTTGTACTAATGTTCGGTATATTCTGTAGTCAGACCGTGGCAAGGTCCTGGATTGTAAAGAATTCCGCTGTGATATGTGTAAATATATACTGTTAAGTTGCGAGACCACATTTGGATTGAGTTGGGGTGTTACAAAAAGTGGTATCAGAGCGTAGTTACGCTCTGAAAACAAGAAATACCGAACTTAGGAGGATATTGAGGCTGAGATTGAGTTACGGGTTAAGGGTTAAGTGATAGAGTGTGAGGTGCGTCAGCCAGGACTTCCCGGTGTTTACCGGATATCCATAGTACCTAGGCCCGCCCTCCACATCCCTAACCCTAAATGTGTTGGACAAACGCCAGAGAGAAGAAAGCCTTCTCTTACTCGGAGAAACCCGATCTGGCAGTTAGCTAACAATAAGCAGTACGAGGAACATCTTGTTACACAACAGTTATGGAGAACTTGGAGATTTTCAATGGAGCGCAACAGAGAAACAAGCGCTACCTACGGAATACTATCAATAAAGGAACGGTAATTACCGGCAACATGGGTCGACATGCTACGCAGTCGAAATAACCCGCGATACCAATGGTAAGGAAAGCACTACGCGTGCAATGGATAAGGAAATTATAAGAAACATGAGTACCGGACAGCGGTCCGAGTGAGCATAACAGTGGGATAATACAAAGCATGAGGATTAAGACATAAGGAAATATTAAGGGATTCCCTTAGGAAGAGGAACGCCCTAATAGATGACAGTACTGTCAAACAACAAGGAAACTGCCGGATGGACGGTTATCCAAAATAAAAGATTATCGAAGGGGTCCTGAGGACTACCAATTACGTGGAAGTTAGAAGGAGGTATCATTACCAACGTACCTTGTACCAATAACCCATCCTGCATGGCGCACTTGCCATAGCAAGTACTACCACGATTAAGCCACACGAGAAGCCATCAAGGCGAAATAGGAGAACGCTACAGTTGTAGCATATATTAATACCGGATTGTAAATCCATAAGAACAGGAAAATAGGACCTTGGAAGGGCCTGACGGCCTGACCATGATGAGATGAACCGACACATCAGCCAGCAGGGAGCTGAGCTTAGATGAAATACTAAACCATATAAATACTAGCAATGATATACAAGGGATGTATTATAAGATACTATTGAGACTGTTGAAGCATCGACTTACAACGAAAACGGGATAAGACTCTCAGAGTGACCATTAAGGACACCAATAACAACATTCTTCAATGAAGATGTTGGAAAACCCGGAAATCAAGGATAAAAGAAATAAACATAAGCTATGACCTACTAAGAATTAAAGTCGTACAACCCTGGAAAAGGAAAGCTCAGAGGACTACCCCCACAGAGCGGGCATAGTCGAGCCGAACAAACTGATGAATGACAGCTAGTACTGTTCGTCTAACTCATTAATACCCAAGTATGATTGATCATCAACGGGTGGCGTAGTCAACGGAAGTTGAACGAAGCGTTGAGATAGAAGTATAAGATGCCAGGATGATATCCAACTTGGACACCGTGAGGCAAACGCCTAATACGAACTTATCCTTAATTGCCAAAAGACATAAGTCTAGTAAAATGATAGTATTGTCAAAGACATTAAGTAACCTCAGATCACCTGAACAACTTCCATAGCAGGAAACAGGATGTAACAACTTACCATAAAACCCGATACTACATTTAGTATGTAACCTAATGATTGATGGTGTTCCGAGGGACCAGAAGTTTATGAGGATAACCTGCAGATGAGTAAGAGTACAAATAATGAACTGAGACATTAAGCATTAAGAGCCTACGAGCCAAGAATGTTAACCACATCAGATCCCGAGGCGCAGTAAGTTATAAGAGAGCTTGTTTAAGCCATGAGGGACTACAATTTGTAGATATGAACGGTTACCAAACCTATAATTTAGATTGGGAAAACAATACCAAGAAAGGGTACCAATGAGAATATTGAGATAATGCTAAGGATGGGGGCGGAGAACGAACCACGCCTTTTAAGGTGGGGATACCTCTCCTTGTTGTGAGGCCATGAGTGGGAATGAACCCCTCAAAAAGGGCTTTCACCTATTAGAGATAAAATACACTTTATTTAGAAAATGGAAACTATGAACCTTGAGATTACCTTAGAACATACCAGATACACTTGAATAATAAGGAAGGTTGCACAGATAGACCCCATATCCAACACCCAGGATGTAAGAATTAGTATGGGCAGAGATAAACATTGTGACTGCACATTAGGGCACGTCAATTAATCAATGCTCAGAAGAGCTTGTGAATCAGCGGATGACTTCTTCAGTAACCAGTTAAACTACATGGTAGATAACATCATTAAGGATGAAAGAAAGCGAGAGAAATCAGCCTGTCTACGAATCTAGGATTGGAGCGGAACACCTTCATATCAAGAGTCAACTATTTTACAACACGGTACGACAACCGCCAATACCGGAATGAAAGAACTTCCAGTGTGTTTACACCAAGAAGGGATTGAGTATAAGTTAAGACATTAGAATAAGTGAATAAGAGGTTGCACCATCAATGGGCAACATGGTAAGGGCCAACTACCACGGTAGTAGTGGTCGTGAGTACAATAGTTAGAAAGGTGGATTAAGTCATGGTGCGCGGTAGGGCGACCATTATGAATGAGCCGTCAAATATTGACATTGAGGCAATTAGATTTATGAGTTAAGACCAGTATAAGTAAGAAAATAAGATGGTAGGCGAACTGAGCATTGATGCCAGTAGTCTGGACCTAGTTAGGTAAGATTTTACAGGAAGCACACTACCCATTCCTTAAGGAACTGGAAGTGCATTCCTAGTAGCATAAATATGAGGAACAAGATAAGAGGCTCTACGAAGAGACCTCAATTATTAAGAGACCGAATCACGACGGAATACAGAAAGGAGCTGGAGTATACAATACCCAAGAACATAGTGAATAGACTTCCCTTGATTAACTTCAAGAAGAACAATAAATGTTATTATGGAACGATGAAAGAGGAGATCGACAACAGAATACTTCATACTTAGCAATAGCTAAACGTGTGACGGACACTATGAGTTTACTAAAATGAGACATGGGACGACTGCACCCCACAGGGGCTGGCGGGCCTGACACGCTCATTTATGAGTTAGTTGGGTAAGTAGTAATGTACCAGTAAGGTACCCCATGCATGTAGACGAGTAGTGTAAAGAACACGGGAGGTAGTCGACTCCGTACCACGAACAACGAGGCAAGATCATACAAGAGCAGCTACTACCACAGACAGCCGAAGAGAAGAATTCAGTTGGACCAGCAACACAGAGGAACCAGAGAACAGATAATTAAGGACTATGAAGCGCGAAAAGCACGGATTATTAAGTACAGACATTGGATATGTCTTAAGATGTAAGGGATTAAGACTGTAAAGCGCATTATGCACTAAACAGTAGTTTCAGACTAAGAATCATCCTCAGACCAAAGGTCAGTTGGGGAGAACAATTTAGACATTCGAGAAAATACTAAGAGTATAAGCGTAAGATCTTCAAGAAGAATGGATAGACGAGTTACAACTCATTAAGGCCGTGTATATATAAAGATAACACGTGCCCATTGAGACAATTAGGCCTAAGATTATCAGAGTGGTGCAGCGGAAGCTAGCAGATCACTACCTTTGAGATTAGACCAAACTAAGTTAAGGAAACGGTATAAGTACCGTTAAGAATCCTCGATACAGAGACTAAACCATTTCTGATCGAATTATAAGTAAGATAGATGACATGGAAGCTAGAATGCTTGGTGAGAATTAGACACCTTGGACTTGTGTTCAAGAATGTGATGGTGTTGATTACGTGGGCGTAATCCATTTTAAGGGGGGTAGAGCGAAAACCGCTTAGCGTATGTTTGTGTACTGAGTACATAAACTACGGTGTGCATAGCACAAAATAACTTGAGAATATGTTTTACATAAACATTTTGAGATAAATTATGGTTATTGCACACAAAAGATGTGAATACCATACATATTAAGTACCTATCTTGTTAACTCCGGTGTGAGTACAAGTTAAGAGAATTAAGGAAGAAGATTAAGTGGATTAAGGAGACTTAAGAAATAAGGAATATATGAGGTATGAGTCGATATGAGACTAGGTGTGAGATAAGAATAAGATAACACTATGAGATATCATTTGATATGAGTATGAGGAAGAAGATAGTAATGCTATGTGGTATGAGACAGTGGAAGTTGATATGAGACTGATATAGAATTTAGTAGGAATTTAAGTCTTGAGGTAATTACTAAGAGATGAATCGGGAGTGTTTGATGGACTGAGTCCTCACTTGGGAGATGTATTGATTATGATTAGGAAGAACTAAAAGATAGAAAATTGGACATGAGTGAATTATTTGGATGTTTGAAAATGACGTGGGAGGTGGAACTTGATTTTCTAGGGATCAAGGGAAACCGAACACAAATTGGGGCGGAAGGATAGTTCTATACTGATGCTGATCACATCAGGGTTGGATGATTCCTGAAACTCCCTATCAGTGGTCACAATTAAATCACGCTAAGGATAGAGGCGTTAGTATAAAACGAAACTGGAGTTGCTTGTATTTTTAATTAGAGGAATTATTCCTCACATGACCTCGTAAAAAGGATTACCTTTTTACTGAGTCTCGCCCATGAAGTCGAGGACGCACGAGCCTTTGTCTTGACCGGTGACATGGGGAGAGCAGCGTGTTTTGTATTCTAGCCCATGGTGACGAGGACGAATGAGCCATTGTCTACGGACCGGTGACATGGGAGAATACGTTGGAAGTTATGTGAATGTTTTAATCATCAAAAAGGAACAAAAGGAATTTTGAGTGCTACACATGCTTAAGCATATTGTGTGATATTTGAGTATAAGAATATGGCGGATCTAATGATCCAATGAGATTAAGTATACATAAAAAATGATCTATATGATCTAAGGAATGAGGTAAGACATGTATTATAATAAGAAAAGATGCATGGGAACTTAGGGGACAAAGTTCTTTTAAGGGGGGTAGATTGAAATACCCCAAACCTAAGTATGCTAAGTAAACATCAAATCATGATGTAGTAAGGCTAAAATATGCCTTAGAAAGATTGGTAGACAATTTAAACCAAGGAAAACACAAGAAAGTGCCTTAAGGGCAATCAGGGCAAAAACGTGCTCTAAGCTTGGAGAGACTTGGGTGAGTACCCAAATATCATGGTAAGACCTTAGTAATATTCTAATGGTCATTTTAAATCAAGTAGCAAAGAAAACCAAGCTTGAAAACAAGTTAAAACACAAAATGTGCTTTAAGAAGTCTTAAAGCACATTTTTGAGAAATTGTCTTAGAATTGAGTTTTGAGTGGCTAAATGTCCATCATTACTCTTTAATCAACATGTGTACTAATTAGTATCACATTAGGAGGTCTAAATCAATGGGAAATCAAAAATTTCAGAAATATGTGCACTGATTAGTGAATAGTGCCAAATAGTGACTAGTTTAAGTTTTAATCAACTTAAGCTAATTAGTTGGTCAACAAAGACCATGACTAGCCTCATTTAAGGTAGGTGGCCGGTTTTTATGTGGGGAGTCACCACATGAGTCACCAAATGAGAAAGGAAAAGAAGAGATAAGTAAAGAAGTTACTATTTGCTTTATTAAAGCAAAATATCTTATATTAGCTCACTTCTCTCCTTTATTCTCCATTTCTCTCCTTCACCCACGGTTTCTTCTTCTTCTCTCTGTTCCAAAACCGAGAGTGTTGCTTCCCCATGGTTCTCCATCTTCAATCACTTGCCAAATACAACTCCAAGCTCCAAATCCAAAACAAATTGCATATTTGTCTTAGTTAGGTCAAGACCTATCTTTCTATCTTTTCAAATCTTTCAAGGCTCCATTTTGGTGCCATGAGAAAACTCCATTGATGGAGGAAAATCAAGTTTGAAGAGCTCATTAGCTTCTCCATTCTCTTAAGGTAAAGAAAATGTAAGAAAAACCATGTTTCCATCATTTCTTGTACATGGCCGAAAATTCCTTCTCATGGGGCTATGTTTTTATGTCTTGTTCTAGCTTGATTTATTCACCAAGGACTAGTGGAGGTCCTATTTCATTCAATGCCAAAGTCTACCTTGAGACTTCAAAGGTAATCATCCACTTTTATGCCTTAGAACACATTTCTAACCTAGGTTTTCATTCCTTGAGGTTAGTGTATTGTTTAGTACTAATATGAGTCATTGAATATTGATTAGAACATTGGCAAGGGGAATTTAAGTGGTGGTCGAGATTCATGCAAGAAGAAGGTCTAAGGAGGAAGTTAAGATAAGCTTGAAAAACAAGGTAAAATGCTTACCTAATGGTGGTTTAAGTTTTAAGGGATGAGTTTAGGTGGATACCAATGTGGCTTAGAGCTTACATTGAGTATTGGGTTATATAACCTAAGAAAAAGAACTTAAATAAGCTTGTGAACTTGTGACTAAGGAGCCAATGAGAATGAGTTAGAAATATAAGTTTAAGAGGGATTTTAAGAGTATTATAACTACTATGAGATTGATGAGTGTATTTGCAGGTTGAAAGCTTATATATGTGGGAAATTCAGTGTTTAAGTTTAAGTCATTTAAGGGCCTAAGAGCCACGTCATTTAAGAGCCTTAGTGCTATGCAATTTAAGATTATTGCAATATATTGAGTTTGTTATGAATGAGTTGGTTTGGGTGATGAGATATGATGAGAAAGAACTTGAGGTGTGTGAGATGGTTAAATGAGGAAAATAATGTGTTTGGGCATGCTATGATGCTAGAGGTGCTATGGCAAAATTTGAGTAGAAAATAAGTGTTTAGGCGATGGTGGTGAACTAATATGACCTAGGATTTACTAGGAATCATTATGAGGAATTTGAGTGGAGATTAGTTAACTAAGGAGTTCTTGAGGTTTAGGATGACCTAGAGATGTCTAGGAGGAATTAGAGGAATGGTGAGTGTTTTGAACACACCAAAATTATGAGATGAGGAATATAAGACTTGAGCATAAGTTTAAGGAGAAGGTGTAATGATTAAGGTGATTTGAGTATACTCTAAGGGAGTTTAATGACTAAGGAAGTATTAGGAATGTTCTATAGGTTGTCTTGATGAAAAAGGGTGAAGTTAAGGTATTATAATGACTTAGGTATCACCATGGAAGATTTAAGAATCAAGAGAATGTATTTGAGTATTTAGGACTTAGGCAAATGTTGGTGCACAACTAGGAAGGAAACAATGTGATGATGATGGAAGTTTAAACTTGTTAAGGAACTTTAAGTAAATGCATAAAAGGATTTTCGATGGTGAAAGATGCTTGGGAGATGATGTTATAGTGGTGAAGAAAACATTTGGCATAGTGGTTACATTAGGTATGAACCACCACCACCTAGAACCTAGGGGAAAGCGTTACAAGTGTTAGCATTATTACAAGGAAAATGCATAATGACTAAGGTGGATCTTGGTGGATGATTTAAGGTATTTTAAGGAGGGCTTAAGGTGTGTTTGAGGTGCCCAAATGAGGTTATAACATATTAGAATATATGAGGAGAAGTTTGGAGTTGAAAGAGAATTTAGAAACAAGTTTCTAGAGCCGACCGGCCTTAGGACCGGACTTGCAAGGTCGGTCGGGCTCTGTTACACTACCGGGAAATGTTTCTGGAATCGACCGGACTTGGGACCGGACATTACAGTCCGGTCGGACTTGTGTTTTGTGAGGGGAAATGTTTTCTGAATGGACCGGACATGGACGACTTGTCAAGTCCGGTCGGCATGAATTTTGTACGGTTATAAGTCTCTGGAATCGACCGGACTAGGACCGGACTTGTAAGTCCGGTCGGAGTGAATTTTCCAACGGTAAAAGGTACTGGAATGGACCGGACTTGCATCCGTCGGTAAGTCCGGTCGAGCATAAAAACAAAAAAAAAAGGAAATTTTGAATTCTAAGAATGGCAATGGGTAATAAAGTATGCCTTTGGTAGGGTAGTAATGATTGAGACCCTAAGAACTTAAGAGATTAAGTTAAGTTAAGTATAAACTTGAAAGTTTAAGATTAAGTGTAAGACCTAAGAGGTGTTAGGTGGGGATCATTAAGGAATTAAGTAAGTTAAACAAGTTAAGTAAGTCATATTAAGTTAGTGATTAACAACCTAAAACTGAATGAATGTTTTAGGACTTGGGGGTTTGGACTCCGGAAGAGAGTAAGCAGCCGAACGACCAACGGTGAACGGTACAGTTCTCTTGTGACCTGCTTGCTAACGAGGTGTCCCTCGGCTTGTGTGCTATTTGTTTTGTGTGCTCACTAAACAAGATAAAGCATGCAACCGGAACATATTATATATAGTATTGTTGTGTGATGTTTGAAAACTAACACAACATACCGTGAGAACTTACTAACCAATGCTTAGTAAGGAATTGAGTGAGACTAAGGAACGCCCCCTAATGAGGGACGATATGAACCGAAAGAGGTTAACCAACAAACAGGGTCTTGAGATAACTACTAACTGGAACTTGAGTGAGGAAACCCGGGACCGATCTCCGGTCATGCATGCTAAGGAAAGGGGGTCGTTATCTATAGTAGATTCGACCTCCGATTAAGGACTTGTCTTCGGACTTGTAGCCTAGGGCCGGTTGCCGGCTCAGCTACGCTGGATTCCCGTCCAGGGTAGGTGGCATTAAGATGGTGCGGTGGGATCACCTAAATCCAGGTTTGGACTTAGGCTACAACCATTCCCCTCCAGGAACGGGTTGTATTCTGAGAATAAGTTAAGATTAAGTTAAGTTACAATCATTCCTTTTTAAAGGATGATTTGTATTATTAAGATTAAGATTAAGTTAAGATTAAGTTAAGTTACAATCATTCCTTTTCAAAGGATGAGTTGTATTATTAAGATTAAGATTAAGGTGAGATTAAGACAAGTTGCAACCATTCCTTTTTAAAGGATGGTTTGTAATATTAAGATTAAGATAAGTACATCCACTCCTTATTAAAGGATGGTTGTTTCTAAGATTAAGATAAGAATCAGATTGAGGTAAGATAAGGATGGACCAAGATTAAGAGGGAACATTACTTAGGGAGTTAAATAACTAACTCTCTAATTAAGGGAACGCATTTAAGTCGTTCATTGTGTGTGAACTTTGATTGCTCATATCTGAGTTGTTGTTTACGGCATTCATTATTATGTTGTGCATATAATCAACCTCCATGCTATCGACAATTAGTCGTCGTAGCCACGTTAGCTTGGGGCCATGAGGGGATCGTACCAGCATTCGTGCTGACCCCCTTTGGGGGCTGTTTTTACTACACAGGTACAACAGGAAGCGGCCGTCGCGAGAGTAAGAAGAGGATACAAGTGTTAAGGGTTAAGAGTGGCCTACGAGTTGTGCATGTACACTCGTATGGCAAATTGAGTTAGTAAGATGTATAGGATGTGAGGGGATTGTAAGAAGGATATGTATATGGTTAAGATTGTTGTACTAATGTTCGGTATATTCTGTAGTCAGACCGTGGCAAGGTCCTGGATTGTAAAGAATTCCGCTGTGATATGTGTAAATATATACTGTTAAGTTGCGAGACCACAATTGGATTGAGTTGGGGTGTTACAATCAGGGGGGAGGGGTGAGTTGCAGACGTGAGTGATTGCAAGCTAAACTTAGATACCGATGAACCATCCCCAATATGCAAAGCTTTAGAAAACTTGGAGATGGGAAGCC
The DNA here is from genome assembly GCA_023374045.1 of Limonium bicolor. Classification (NCBI taxonomy): domain Eukaryota; kingdom Viridiplantae; phylum Streptophyta; class Magnoliopsida; order Caryophyllales; family Plumbaginaceae; genus Limonium; species Limonium bicolor. Next base: position 210,237,412 of record CM041781.1, read on the forward strand.
TGGTTTGCTTTGCTCATGGTTGACACCGAGATAACACCCATTAAAACCCATACCCGCTTCAACAAAACATGATAGCAACTGAACACTTTGACACGCATGAATAAAAAAACATCAAAAGAAGCAGAATAACGACTAAAATATTAACAAACAAAACCCAACAAACCAAAATATAATAATTTAAGGGGTAACTAGAGGAAAATAGGGAGGGAAGGAAGAAGACCATTAAAAATAACCCTTGCTAGAAGATCGAGATAGTTGCTAACAATGGTGGATATTTGAGTTATGGTTTATTGCAAAGAAAATGACAAAAAAATGGAGAGAGCACTCCCCTCCCTCACCCCCTACTTCACTCACTTTTCCACATCACATTCATATAAACCCTTGTTATATTTGAGTTATGGTTAATTGCAAAATAAAATGATAAAAAAAAGGGAGAAGCGAGCTTTTCCACATCACATTCATAAAAACCCACTGAAAATCCCACTAATGTTTACAAGCAAAGAAACATAGCCTTTCAACCCTAGTAACAAGTTGATCACATATGGGGTCCTTTCTTTGTTGTCCCATTACTAATTAAAATGCAATGATAAATTACTTATAATATGTTTATTTTTAATTTTATTTTAAAATAATTTTTGCAATGATACTCGATTGCCCTTTAACTTTTGAGAGTAAATCATTTTTTACATTTGTAGGATTAACACTTTTTCAAGTCCGTTGGCGCTCGCACCCCACACTAGTAGAACAAATGTTTTTAATGACGGCGTTTAAACCACCGTGGTTTAAAGTTTATAAACCACGGTTTTCATAGAAATCGTCGTTTAAGGTACACGCCATAGTGCATATACCACGGTTTTTGGAGAACCGTCGTATATAGGTTACTGATATACCACGGTTTTCCGGGCAACCGTGGTATATAGTACATGCCAAAGTGAATATACCACGGTTCTTTGGGAACCGTCGTATATAGGGTACCTATATACCACGGTTCCTAGGCAACCGTCATTTATATTGCATATCTTACTATATTAAACCACGGTTTTTTTGTCAACCGTGGTATATAGTCTAGGCGGGATTTTTAATTTTTGGCCCAAATTTAACGCGGCTCTTTCTATCTATTCTCTTATATTCTCACGCTAATTTTGGAACCCAAACCGACGAAAATCTCCAACTCTTCTTTTTCATTCTCTTCAATGTCACGGTAATTTTGGAACCCAAACCGACGAACATGCTCTGCAACTCTTCTTCATTCTCTTCAACCTCACGGTAATTTTGGAACCCAACCGACGAACATGCTCTGCAACTCTTCTTCATTCTCTACAAGTTCACGGTAATTTTTGCAACCCTCACCGGCGCACAAGGAACATGCTCCATCCTCACTCATTCTCTTGTTTTTCGGTATTTTTTGCAGCTTACAACTAGAACAAGGAACACATGCTCTACATCATCTCCACTCAGTGCAATTTTCGCAACCATAACCGGCGAACAAGGAACATGGCCTCCATTCTTCATTCTTCTCACGGTAATTTTGCAACCCACCGTGAACAAGGAACATACTACGCTAGAGTTCTTCACTCATTATTTTGCAACCCTAAATCGCAAACAAGGGACATACATGTTCTCTAGCCTCTTCATTCTCTTCTGTTTCTCTGTTTGAGATCTGTGAAGCGACGCTAATAAATCGCCGGCGATTTTGAAAAAGAGTTCATAGACTATAAACCACGGTTATATGTATAACCGTGGTTTATTCGTTGATTTTATAGATAATATACCACGGTTTTGACATTTAACCGTCGTATAAAATGACTTTATACCAAGGTTCTGAACTTAACCGTCGTTTAAAACCGGTGAGGACCGCGTCCAAAAACGGTCTTAAACGATGGTTATTTGCAAACCGTGGTATATAGTCTTCTTTTAAACGACGGTTTTCAACCGTGGTATATAGGCAATTTTATATACCACGCGAGCATAAACCACGGTTCCTAACGGTGGTATATAGGCAAAATAACCGTGGTTAAAAACATTTTTTCTACTAGTGCCACTACACTTGACAACATTGTTTTACCCGTCCGTACCCTGCACGCGCGCCTGTACAGTCGAACGACAACGTTTTTCAATGGCGCGGGACTTTAGGTTACAGTTCTCATATAAACCGTAATTTAAAGTCCATATATTTCTACGTGCCCAGAATGTTTATATATAAACAAATGATTTTCTAAGCACATGTTATGATCCTAACAAATTGTAGCATATTTATAATTAAAACTAAACAATTGGTTAAACAGATTTTGAATAATAAATTTTCATGATCAATATAAAAAACATTGTTCAATTCTACTTATATGTTATTAAAAAACAACTAATATACTAAGGATGAGACTTATGGCCCAATGGTCGGGGATATTGAGTTGTTCCCAGTTTTTGCTGGTTCGAAACTTAACATAAGAACGAAAATTTTGGCGGGCGAAGATTTTTTAACAAAATAGCTTTACATTATTCATGAACCAAGTCTACGTATAACTGTAACACCCCAACTAAAAATACCGTCATTAACTCTTAAACCTCCACGTCATATCGATGGTATCGTAGCGAGAAATCCTACTTAATTTGGTGTTACCGTTGTTAGTCACCCACGTGACTAACTAGGCCTATTCAATCACACGTTACGGTCTGATGGACCCGAATATATCGAGCTTAATATATACAACACTTAAACCAAAATATACCGAGTATCAAGTAACTCGCATAACTAATACAAGTTTATCACATCTGTCTAATTATTTACAACCATGAGTGTACACACACTACTCATGTAAACAAAATAGAAACCCGAAGTACGTCTACCCACTCCTACACTTAGGGTGAGTCGTCTTTCGTCCCTTACCTTAAAAGTAATGGTAGGCTCCGAAGGGCTCAGCAACTTTGCTGGCATGGTAAACGTGCAGTCCACGAGCTACCGGGGCTACACACGACTAATTGGTCGTATACATACAATTGATTATTATACAAGCAAGAATACGAAGTACGATAACATACAACACATCAACCGTGCAATAACATAACTCATAAAAATCAAACGTCGTAATGGAATTTCATCGAGCAAGCGAGTTAGTTTCCTTTCTTTCTTGGGCCTGAGAATTTGTTTAGTTCTCGTATTTGGCATTAGCTCATATAATGTCAACCGTCCTTTATTTAGAATCGTTCATACCTTTTCCCGTTGTTTATTTTGTCAGGTTGTAAGTAACCCTAGCTAGTGAGTGTGAACTCCAAGGCTTAAAAACAACAATTCCATCTTAAGTTAGCTGCACTAGTAGAAAAAAGATTTTAAATGACGACATTTAAACCACGGTTAAATGAAAAACTATGGTTTCAAGTTTATATACCACGATTTTCAGGGCAACTGTCATTTATAGTACACGCCGGAGTGAATAAACCACGGTTTTTGGAGAACCGTGGTATATAGGTTACTTATAAACCACGGTTTTCAGGGCAACCGTCATTTATAGTACACGCCGGAGTGAATAAACCACGGTTTTTGGAGAACCGTGGTATATCGGTTACTTATAAACCACGGTTCTCAGGGAAACCGTCATTTATAGTACACGTCGGAGTGAATAAACCATGCTTTCTGGAGAACCGTGGTATATAGGTTAATAATAAACCACGGTTCCTCAGGCAACCGTCATTTATATTGCACATCTTACTATATTAAACCACGGTTTTTTGGTGAACCGTTGTATATAGTCTAAGCGGGGATTTTAATTTTCGGCCCAAATTAACGCGGCTCTTTCTCTATTCTCTTATATATTTTTCTCGGTAATTTTGCAACCCACACTGGCGAACATGCTATGAAACTCTTCTTCATTCTCATCAACTCTCGGTAATTTTTGCAACCCACACCGAGAACATAGAACTATGCTCTGCACCATCTCTTCAACCTCAAGGTAATTTCACAACCCATATTAGCAAACAAGGAACATGCTCCGGCTTCTCTTATTCTCTTATTTTCACAGTAAATGTTTACAACCCACAATGGCGAACAAGGAACACATGCTCTGCGCCTCTTCCTCATCTCCACTCACTATAATTTTTGCAACCCTAACCGGCGAACAAGAAACACGGTCTACGCCTCATCATTCTCTTTCACGGTAATTTTGCAACCCACCGGCGAACAAGGAACATAGTGCGCCGCCATTCTTCACTCATTATGTTGCAACCCTAATTTGCAAACAAGGAACATACATGTTCTGGCCTCTTCATTCTCTTGTGTTCGCGCTCTATTGAGATTACCATATTGAAGGCGGCGCTTCTACATCACCGGCGATTTGAAAAAAAGTTTGTAGACTATAAACCACAGTTATACATATAACCGTGGTTTATTCGTTAATTTTATACATTATATACCACGGTTTTAAGAATAACCATCATTTAAAAGGCACTTTATACCATGGTTCAGACTTTAACCATCATATAAAAGGCACTTTATACCACGGTTCAGACTTTAACCATGGTATAAAGTCAATGAATTCCCGCGGGAGAAAAGGTCTTAAACGACGGTTTCAACCAACCGTGGTTTTTTCTCTTACTTTAAACGACGGTTATGAACCGTCGTTTATTGCCATTTTTAATATGCGACGCTAGCATATACCACGGTTATAAACCGTGGGGGTTTTAGCAAAAAAACTGTGGTATTAAACCTTTTCTGTACTAGTGTTGGGATATAGGCGATCCACCACACCATGATTAATATCTGGCCTCCCACCTCGAATAGTAATCCGAGGAGGCTGAGTCGGTTTGTTGACTCAAGGCGACAAGTCCGAAGACAAGTCTCAAATGGAAGTTGGATCTGATACAGATACCAACCTCCTAACCACATACATGTGTGACCGGTATCAATTCCGGATTCCTTTCCCCAAGTTACCAATTAGTAGAAGTCTCATAGAAACAATCTTTGTTAGTTAAATCTTTGTCGGATATTAACTAACCAATCTTAGGAATTCGTTCCATGTTCTTACACCATTGTCCAATGTTAGATATTTTCTGTGGGAAACATTTGTGAATCTCTAACTGTTATTTTATGTTCCTTACATGCGTCGATTACTAATCGAAGTTAGTACGCAAGCTCAAAGGAAAGTCGGTTTAGCACAACATGAAACACGAAGGAAATGCAGTAAACCATTTTCATGCATTTATCTTGCTTAGTCATTGCATATAAACAAGTAGCACACAAATCGAGGTAAACCTCGGTAGCATATAGACTGCAATCAATGTTCATAGGATCGCGATCCGGATCGTAGGATCGTATGATCCTACGATCCCACCTCATAAGTACGATTCGGATCGATGCTAGACTCGGAATTTGGTAGGATCATGGTAGGATCGGGTAGGATCAGTGGGATCGTTCAGAATCGCGATTCAGCACCGATCCCACCATTTTACATTTTACAACATACAAATACATAAAAAAACATAAAACGAGCTTTATCTTATTCACTAATATCACCTCACGTCCTCACCTAATGACTTAACTCGTATTTCCTAGATTATAACCCTAACTTATTCAATCTTCCTCTTCATTCAACCACAACTGCTTCAATCCTCTTCATTTTACCAGCAAAGCGAAGCAGCACTACAGCTTCAATCCTCTTTGTTCAATTAGCAAAGAGAACAGCAACACAACAACTTTAATCCAAAATCGAACAACAACACATCAGCTTGAATCTTCCTCTTTATTCAACCAGAAAATAACAGCAGACAACAACATAACAACGAACAATTGATTTCTTTTTCACACCTTTTTTTATCACAATAAATGTTAATCAATATCTAGCATATTACAGTGGCATAATTGACCAGAATCAATTTGGCTACTATCTCATTATAATTTAGTGTTACTATTATAGTTTAATGGTTCAGTTTTTTCTTTTGACTATCATGATGCAAAGACACTAGCGTTACATCAGTGTATGTCAATCGTAGTGGCAAAATACTGGATTGAAATCTCATAAAGCTAGTGGTTAGATAATAATTACTTAATTTGTTCTCATTATCTTCTAGTATAGAGCATGTTGTGGGACTTAAGTTTTGAAGCTGGCAAACAGCAATGTCAAATTTTGGTTGGAGCTGGACGTAGAGTTTGTGTTGTAGGTAAAATGAAAATTGCTCATGGTAATTGATCAGATCCAGGATGGGAACAAGGTATTGAGGTTGATCGTGCTACTAAAAAAGTAAAGTGCACGTACATGTATAGCAACATTGTGTGTAGGGGGTATCTATAGGCGGAAAGCCGGAAACATCATCTCCTTGGCACCAATATAGATGTTGAATCATGTTTGACAGTCCCAGCTGATTGATATTTATTAGATAACATTTTTTTGTTGAACTGAATTATTGGATTTGTGATTTCACATGCTAATATTTTGATGTTGTAAGAGTATTCTTACTTATCGATTACTTAAGATGATGAAACTATATGTTATCTTTGCTCATGGTTTATTTGCTGTAAAATTTTATATGATTTTAGGTTGGCTCATGCTTTTTCTTATTGAAGTTTCATAATATGCAAGATTACATGAACTACTAACTTATATTTATTAAATTTTGTAGGATCGTTCGATCCTACGATTCGATCCCACGATCCGATCCTAGGGGCCAATTACGATCCTATGGTAGGATCGCGATCCTGAAAACATTGACTGCAATAAAACCATACCGTTCACCAACGAGCGTGACTAGTCTAGAAGATGCTCGGCTAACCCCGTCGAATGTCTCCGACTATTCGGATCCTATAATACATTAGTCGGGAAGGTTAGTAACTTAATTACCTTCTAACTAATCCATTATTTCATGAAACTCTCTTAATTACCTCCTAATCACTTCGTTATTTTATGTGATGTTCTAACTGTTTCATTATTTTATGTGATGTCTTCTCGTCTTAAACTAAGTCCCGATCATTATGGCTCTTAACTTAAATCTCTTACCCATTAATTCACTAATACCAAACAGCCCATGCTGTTCTAATTAGTTTTCCACCAATTAACTTTTCAATATTACAAATTAACCACACTTAGTTTATAATCTTTACAATTAACTCCTTTTATAATTCCTTTTGTAAATCAACTCTTAATTTAATTATCTAACAAACCTATCTTGTATTTTCGGATATTATAAGCTAACCCCAATGTCATTTTAACACTTATATTAAGTTTCCCAATATTTACAGTTTTGCCCCATTAATTTCTAAACTTTACAATTTAATACTTTTAACTTTATAAATTCAGTTTCTAATATTTTCTTACTAATTCTTGGTCAGTTACTTAATTACCACTATTTTTTTCAATTACAGCCACAACCCATATTTTAATAATTATCATTTTGACCTCTAAGTTTTACAAACTTTACAATTTATGTCATAATTGTTATTATAACCTAAAGTTTTAACCCTTATTTAATAAATCCCAATTTACCCCCTAAATTTCTGAAAATTATCCTACATACCCCATACCTTCTCGGTTTCAATTTTATATTTTCCTTAATTACAATTTTACCCAAAACTTTATGATTCTTATATTTTATGTTATAATTCATATTAAACTCTAAGTTTCATCATTTTAACCTAAGTTTTGGTCAACCTTTGACCTATACCATTCTCGGCCTTATTTATTCTTTTCTACCCAGAATTTTATAAAATTACACTTAGGCCCTAAATGTTCTTAGAATTTACATTTAACCACCAAACTTCATTTTAACTTATAATTTTCTTTATTTCCTAAACAGCCCCCAAACTTGCAGCTTTAATATTATTTACCCCTACTAAACTTTTCTTTTTTATAATCTTATACCTAGACCTGGGAAAGGTGACCTGAACCAGAACAACCGACCCGATCCAACCTGATCCAAACCCAAATTTAAACCGAATGCTATGACCCAAAATGTGACCCGAAAATCCGAACCAAACCAAAACAAAATCGAATCAAACCGAAATTTGATATACCCAAATCTACCCTAACCGAATTCACCTGAACCGCATTGACCCGAACCGAATTGACCCAAACCGAATTGACCCAAACCACACATGAAACTAGACAAACTTCGATTATTCTTTTGTTTGTTATTGGCATGTACGAACGCATCATTTCCATGAACTAGGACTAAAATAAGGAATGTTTTCATTCATTTACAATTCTTGCCATCTTTGCCATGTCCAAGGAAATTGGTTCAACCTCTTACAAATCAACAACTCACAAAAAGCATATTATATTTATGACCGACTATGTCCCACCAAGTTTCAAGACACACTGAAGTGTGGCCAAAAAGTGAAGTGCAGAAGCTTGAGGCTAACATTCGAGGGGGCAACAATATTAATACTCTACAACACGTAACTGACCCCTCTTTACATACTGGTTTGTTCAATTAGTTTAAAAAAGTACAAATGCAATCACATAATCTGTTTGTTATAGTCTTTAGGTTATACTTACTATAAGAAAAACTTCAATGTGATGAGATGAAATTTTCACAACAACCGCTCAATCTTCATCCCATCATTTTTTAGTGTATCTTCGTGCTTAATCACAGCATCCTGCATGATGATTGTGAAATACCCCTAAATTTTAAATACATTTATTTTCTAGTTTACAAATATATTATAAAGTTTGCGAGTATATTATACAGTATTTAATAAAGATAATACGTTTAATAAGATAATCTGTTTAAAAACTACGATAGTTATGATTTTTATCTTTGTATTAATGATCCTTGTATTTCTCTAGCTAACTTGGTATATTTATTAATTAAAAATGGAGTGATAATAATAATGATATAATTCAAAGACTAATGTTGATTTAAGATACATCTATTATATAGTTTATGAGTATATTAGTTCACGAGCATAATATATAGTTTAGGGTATTATACTATAATTTACGAGCATATATAAGATAATTCGTGTTAAAAAAACATGTTTTAAAATAGGTCGATTGTAATTTTTATGTCATAATAATGATCCTCGTGTTTTTTTATTAATATGGTACTTTTGTTTATTAAAAATGAAATTATAATAAATATTATATGTTTTAAAGGCTATGAATAATTTTTAATTTAACTTTTGTTACTTACTTTAATACAATAATTGTTGTTACTTAATTTAAGAGGTCAGTTTTATCTTTTCATATTTCCTAAACCCTATTTACTAAGTCGGTTTTATCTTTCCATATTTTCTGACTTTAGTTAATTAGTTAGTTTTATCTTTCTATATTCCCCGACTCTATTTATTTCGTCGGTTATGTCTATCCATATTTCATGGTATTCAGTTTTTTTTCCTAGAATTTATTCAAACACTTTATCTTCCCTTCACTAATACAATAGTTCATATTCCTTTCATTTCACATTCCCACACTTTCTTTAACTTCCGACCAGCTATATATAGGTGTTATCTTCTCCATCCTTCTCCACAATTTTAGTCCTATGTCTTCCTTATCTCCCTCTAGTTATCTCTCCTTGCATAAGATATTTCTCCTTCCTCACATACACAAGAAAAATAAATATATATACATATACACACATCACTCATCCTCACCTTACCATCTCTTATATTGGTACAAACAAAGATAACAAAATATACACCTTCGTTTCTTTCTCTACTCACGCGAAGTAAAAAAAAGAATAATAAGAAGTAAGAGTCCAGCCTGTCAACTTTCAAACCAAGGGAATAGAAAAGGAGAGATAAATCAATGTTGTTTTCTTTGTGTAATTCGCGGCGCATAGGTAGCAGAGCTCTGAATTTGTGAAAGACAACATTAATAGATTTCGTGCTTGGTTGTTGCGAATCGTTGCTAAACATCAAGTAAGTTACTACGTTCACTAATTTTTATTATATTTATAATAATGAATTTTCACATGGATGTGAATTTTGTGTGTGATCATTGTTTGAGATTGAAGTGTTAAGTGTTAGTGATAATTTCATTTTCTTATGTGAGTGATTTATTTTGTAATGGATATCAGTGGTGATTTAAATATTTTCTTTTAAAAAAAGAGATTGATGGAAAATTGTCATGAGTTTATTTATGAGATCAACTGATATTGTTGTGAAATCGTTAACGAAATGATTTTGTGAAAATTGAACTATTTATTCAATAAGGATGATATCATAATTTATTTATGGTGAAATATGTGGATTTTGATGAGATTATATGGTAAAGAATAATAACGAATAAAAGAATTTTTAAGAGAAGAAAACTATGGTGCATGTGGGCCGTATTAGGACACATGAATGAGATGATAAATGCGGGCCGCATTAGGACGCATAAGTTTGAGATTCTGTGGGCCGCATTAGGACACAGTTAGCCCTATTTCTACTCCTTAGTCTTTTGTACTATTGGGGGGTGTGTACACTTAAGGATTTAGTGGCGAGTTGGATTCCCGACTGCGTGTTGGGGTCCGGGTTACAGCTGCGTGTTGTACCTAAAAGTGAGAAAAGTTGGATTCCTGGCTGTGTGTTGGGGTCCGGGTTACAGCTGCGTGTTGTACCCAAAAGTGAGAAAAGTTGTTTTGTCCTGGCTGCATGTTGGGACAAGGAAGATAATTAAAATAAATTGGCTAATGTATTATTGGGTTACCAAGAACAAATCATGAACTATGGTATGATAATATTATTTAAATGATTTGTATATTGTGTGATTATATTGCTAAAATAGTTTTTAAAAGAGAAAATGATTTTTACAGAGTGGAGTGGTAGCTTACTCAGTTTCTCTGACTTTATCGTGGCCCTTTCTGTGTTTGTTTGGATTTCTGCCACAGGTGTTGATGTGCTTGGGGTTTGGGAAGACGACTCCACATAGACTGGTTATTTGTAATTGAATTTTATTTTAGGCTTTGAGACTTCAAAATTTTTATAGAATTGTTATTATAAACATTGGATTTTCTTATTAAAAATAATGATTTGGTTATTTAGTTAAATATTAGGCCTTAGCACTCGTTTATTTGCGAGTGTGGCTGAAATGTCCCGGATTAGGATTTGTTTCCGCTACTTATCGATATTAAACTTGAATTGTAAAAAAATATGACCAAATAAAAGGTTAGAAAATCCGGCGTGTTACAGAATGTCCAAACATTGTCACATAACCTATAGGTGTGAAGATGTCCCTGCAAACATAAAAGTACTAGATATTGGAGAGAAACTAGAAAGCCTTTCAATAATAAAGGGCCATGGGTGCAAATGATGGCATCAAAATCAGTGATGACGTCAATGCGTAACAAAACCCAACAGTGGTTTGAAAGAAATCTAATCATTAAAATCTTAAGACATTAGCGAAGAATAATGAATGACTGGAGCATTAGGGCACAAACGCGAGGTGGTGATAGAATGGCATGGGCGCGCGACGCTCACTCGAAATGACGGGCGCGTGACGCTCGCTTGAGGTGACGGGCGCTAACGCAGGACGCGCGCGGGGTGTGACGGGCGCGGGATGGCGGGAGGCACAGACACAGCGTCAGGTGTGGGGGGGAGGGGTAGACTGGGCGTCGAGTGCTGAATATTGACCACTGATTCACCAAATTTTAAATTTATACTTGGTCGATACAATTAATAAATCTATAATTAAAAATATTGTCATCCAATTTGATATGTATAACCAACCAATACACAGTAGCAATCTTCATCAAGAGTAACACTATATTAAGAGAATTTGGATCCAAATATGAAAATCAATACAAGTTACAAAGGTCGCTTAAATTTGTACTTTAAAACTTTTGTCAATTAAACACAACGCGGTAATTCACCTGAATTTGACCCATAACCCGAAAAAACTGAAAAAATGCATAGGCTAACCCTAACCATAAGCACCTGAACCCAAAATCAACCAAACCGAAGTCACCCGAATCTAATTTTAACCAGATAACCCGACCCGACCCGATCCGGACTAAACCGAATAGTGAATATCTACAAATTGACCCGAACCGAATCCGAACCGAGTGACCCGAATTGTCAGACCTACTTATACCCATTCCTTTAGTCATAATATTACTAACACATTTTAATACTTTTAATTACTTAAATGGTCACAAAACTAATTCATTAAAGTCTCTAAATTCGTAAGTATTTTTCTATCCAATTTGTAAGGTCACTAAATTTTCCAAAATGTCCTAAATACCTCTGATTTTTATGCCTAAGCTTATACTATATTAAATAAATCATTTAAAGGCATACAACGCATAAAAGAACTTAAATAACTAACTAATTGTTGTTGGCCATAATACAAGCCGTTAAATTCAAACCAAAGCAATAAAAATAAGCCTTAATTTAGTACATAACTAAGCCAACAAAATAAATACCAAACAGCCCCCATTCGGCCATAATATAATTAAATTTATAATTCATTTATAAGTTATTTTCCTAACTCGTATGTCTTTAGTAACTTAGTCATAAGTTTATATGTTGATTAATATCATTTCCTATGTTAAACTAACCCATTTTGTAGCCTAAGCTCTCCGCCATTTAATCAATCAACACTTAAACATTTTTAAGACATAAAATAAGCTTTAAGGAAAGAATGTTAACCTTAAACTCAAGTGTTTGTTTCCAACAGCAAGACTGTCTTGGTCCTAACAACACATATGGAGGAAAATCACTCCTTATTCATAAACAAAGGTTAAACCACTTGTTTAAGCATTAATACTTAGTTAAAGACTTACCCTTTGTTAATGTAACTTTGCTTGTTTTTGGAACTTGGATTGGAAGCACACATAAGGCTTTGAAGGCTTTATTTTTTGCCATGACCAGTAGAGAAACAAGAGTAAAAATGATGCTCTTAACAAGATCAAAGAGAAGGACAAGTTTTAAGCTAGGAAGATGGCATTACCTTAAGCACTTATAAGGTACTTTCTGCCCACGGTTGATACTTGGTTCAAAGAGAGTTTTGAATCTTGAAATACACTTGAAATGGTGAAGGAAATAAGCTATGTAAGATGCCATTCTCGGCTAACATAAGAAGTAAGGGAAAATGGTGTTTTAAGGAGTTTTCTTACCTTAAACCTTACTTAAGAGATGGGTAAGTGTACCCCATGAACTCCCATGGTTTTTTCCTTAAAAGTTGATATTCTTGACAGATTAGAGCAGTACTTTGGTGGGAAAAGAGTCTCCTTGAATAATGATGAAGGAAAATGGTGTTTTAAGGTGAAAAAGGGTATTTACTTAGCTTGTATGGATAGATGGGGTTATGAGCTGCCATGGAAGGCTTAAATATTTTCAATAGGAAGGTGATGATGGGGAGCATACACTACAGTCAAAGGGAGGCAGCAAGAGAGAGTGATGTAAGGTAATAATAAAATGGAAGATGATAAGATTTTAAAAGCAAAAGTGATCTTGCTTTTAAGAAAATAATTTGATCAAGGTGGTGAGTCACGACAATGCTGATGCATCATTATAGATATTTATGGGGTAATTTGATCATTGACCAATCTAGAAAGAATAAAGGTCTTGTTTGGCACTATTTGGGTACTATTTATAAATGAGTGCACAAATGTCTGATTTATTTGAAAAACTTTGTATTAGGATTTATAATGTGGTAAATTATAGTACATTAGTACATTATGATGTAATTAAGCCCTTAAATCAGTCAAAACCAATTTCTAAGACAATTTCCCAAAAATGTGCTTTAAGGAGTTTTAGAGCACATTTTGTGTTTCAATTGATTTTATGGCTTGGTTTTATTTGGTGATGGTTTCACATTGTTATAAGCTTATATATTAATCTTAGGGATCCACTTTTGACCCTACTTAAGGTTACACAAACTCTAAGGCAAGTTTTTGCACTAATTGACCTTAAGGTGTGTTTTTGTGTTCCAAGGGTTTAAATTTGTTCACCTATATTTCTAAGGCATGTTTTAGCCTTATTATATCATAAATTTATGTTTAATTACCATATTTAAGTTTGAGTTATTTCAATAACCGTAATTTAATGCCCTTTAATACAAACATTTTTTTACGATTTTTTCTCACAACGTATCTTTTCTCCGCGCACACTTTTCTTTTATCTGTACTCTAACCTCTTGACTCGCCACTGATTTTTCCGGCCACCACAGAGAACAACTCCACCACCACCTTCGCCACCCACCACCGACTTCGCCCCTCACCACCGACTTCGCCCCTCACCACCGACTTCGGTCTGCCAACCACCGAGTTCCCAATAAACACTAGAGCCTACTAACCCGGTAATTTTGTTGTCTTTGTGAATAAAATACATCCTATTTGATTCTAGGCTATAGTTCATTCACGGTAATCTTGATTACATTTACACAAATGTATACTATGCACCTATGCAGTAAGTCTGATCACCGGAGCTCTCGCACACTAGTTGAAAATTTGAAGACGGGGCTGAAAATATTTGTGTGTGCCAATCTTCATTCACGGTAATTTTGACACCCACACTGGCGAAGAGTTGTGTTGTGTGTACTACTGTTTGGGTTTTTGGTTTCGTTTTCATATTAATGGTTGATCATGTGTACAGTTTGACATTTTGATTGACAAACTGATTTGGGAATGTTAAAAAAATGGGGGATGTTGAAGAACTTTTCTAAAATATGATATGGTTAAATATTGATTGAGCATTGAATGAAATGTCTTTGGTATTGTTTAGGTTTGTGAGCAATCTGTTAGTCCATCTCTCAAAGTGTCCACCTTCACACTTCAGTTATATTGATCAGGTTAGTTATAAATTTGTATATTGCTACATTCATACATGCTATGTTTTCTTTGATTAACTAACAATTTACTTGATCATGTGGATGAATACAAAACTAAATCAAACACAGTTACCCATCTAAAATGTACCTAATAGAGGTATATCTTGGATAGTCCCCGTCGGATTATCCATGATCGTTAATCTCACATCTAGGTTGTGAATGTGTTTTCAATATGTAATTTATTGAAATGTTTGGTAGTATCTCCCTAATGCTGTTTGGGGGCATATATTATTGATTAATTTCTTAATATCACGCATATGAAGAGCTGTAGGGAGATGCTGCCAAAATTTTCAATAAATAATTTATTGAAAACACTTTCACTGGTGGGATCTAACGTGAATGGATGGGTTTAGGTTGATTAATATACCCAATTAATCGTAAGAGTGCTAGCCACAGATGACAGTAAACTATGTATTTTGACATATATAATGAGATGGGACGTTTGTGGATGTACATCAACAAATTGGACATCAAGTTCCTTGAAGGAGTCGATAAGTTTTACACGGTGTTGGCGAACAATCTGAAACCGTCAGAACAGGGATATATATTTTGTTTGTGTGTTGACTGCCAAAACAATTTGAGGTATCGTGGGGTTGAAACAATCAAGGATCATTTAATCTATCATGGATTTACAAAGGACTACAAAGATATAATCCGATGACACGGTCAGAGCGTAGTGGATGTTCTTTAGCCCGACGAAGAAGAGCTGTCAAAGACACAAAAACATTGGTTAGAGCTACTATTGTTGCGGGTGATGATGAAGACTACACAATTGACACTGACCTAGATGTTGATGAGATTGAGGCAATTCTAGAAGATGTTGAACGACATAACTCCAACAAGTTAGAGAAGTATGAAACTTTGTTGGATCCATCCAAAAGACCATTGTACCCAGGATGTGATGCTGCAAAGTTAAATCAGCTGGGTGTTGTACTAAAGTTGTTCAATTTGAAAGCAAAATTTGGTTGGAGTAATGTAAGTTTCTCTACCCTTTTATAGCTGTAGAAAGACGTACTTCCCGTGGATAATCTTATACCAACAACAACTTACACAACAAAGAAATTGATGTGCCTAATGGGTATGAAATACCGTAAAATTCATGCTTGCCCAAATGGTTGCATGTTGTTTCGGAAGGAGGCTTAATTTCTTGAAAGTTGTTTAACATATGGGGAATCACGCTACCTGAAAAGACAACAACATGACACTAGTGTCAGTAAGAAGGGTTCAACTGCTAAGGTATAGTGGTACTTGTCCATTATTCCAAGATTCAAGCGATTAGTTGAAGTTGAGAAAGACATAAAGAATCTTAGGTGACATTCAATTCACAAGAAGAAGGATAGAAAATTAAGACATCCTACTGATGCGCCACGGTGGAAGAACATAGACAGAAAATTTCCTAATTTTGGTGGGGAACCAAGAAACCTAAGGCTTGGCTTGTGCACTAATGGAATGAATCTGTATGGTACACTGAGTAGTATATATAATACTTGGTCAGTGTTGTTGATGATTTACAACCTGCCACCTTGGTTGTGAATGAAGCCCAGACACATTATGATATCTCTTTTAATATCTAGTCCAAAGCAACCTGACAACAATATAGATGTTTTCCTACAACCATTAATAGAGGATCTGCAACTCCTATGGCATGAAGGGGAAACAGTGTATGACTCATTTGCTAAAGAGAGTTTCTACATGTGTGCCATGCTATTCTGCACAATCAGTGACTTTCCTACCTACGATAATCTTTTAGGATATTCAGTCAAAGGGGGGTTGGTGTGTCTGATTTGTGGTGATAACACTTACAATATTCGCTTGAAACAAAGTGGTAAAAATGTTTACATAGGTGATGAGTGTTTAAATGAGCATATTTTAGAGGTGTATTTCATTTGTTATATCAACACTTTTCATGCTCATTTCTCCACTCTAGCTACTTTGCCTCTACTTTTGTGTTTTATTAGTGTTTTACACAATTGTTGCTGAAACAAGAGGAATAACATAGCTAGGCATAAAGTAGACAAAAAGACAAACGCGTGGACACAAACGGATCCAAAATTGGAGCTAAAACGAAGAAGATACAGTGTTTTAAAGATTAGCCTGCCCACAGGACCGGCCCTAGGTGGGTCGGTCGGTAGTTCCGGAGACCGGAAACACTCCTTCCGGGGGCTGAAATGGCTTTTGGTCCCGACTGACCCTAGGACCGACCCAAGGTGGGTCGGCCGGACTTAAAAACATGCCCGAAATTGCTACTAAATTCGACCAACCCTAGGTGGGTCGGTCGGGTCAAAATTTTGCCCAGATCTACGTTTTTAAAAGTAGAAAAATAAGGAGAGAGAAGGGGAGTTTGAACCCAGTCTAGGTGCAACGCCAAAGGAAGTAAAAAAGGGGGAAAAGAGGAAGAATAAGAGAAGAAGGAGAGGAGGAAGACCCACCTCCATTGAAGCTCTCAAGCTCCATTAATGGTCATTTCTTACTCTCTAAGCTGTTTGAACTCTTGTATACCTTGTGATGGGGTTTCTCCCTAAAATCCCCAAATTTCTTTTGTAAACCTAACTCATATTTTGTAGTTGTTTTCTTCTCATCAACGCCAAAGGAAGGAAAAGAGGGGGAAAAGAGGAAGAAGAAGAAGAAAAGAAGGAGAGGAGGAAAACCCATCTCCACTGAAGCTCTCAAGCTCCATTAATGGTCATTTCTTACTCTCTAAGCTGTTTGAACTCTAGTATACCTTGTGATGGGGTTTCTCCCCAAAATCCCCAAATTGCTTTTGTAAACCTAACTCATCTTTTGTAGTTGTTTTATTCTCATCAATTCTTAATTAATGCTTTAGATTTGATCTCCTATTGCATCTTTTGTAGTTGTTTTATTCTCATCAATTCTTAATTAATGCTTTAGATTTGATCTCCTATTGCATTTATTGTGCTTCCTTGCGAAATTATATCTTGTGCTTGGGATTAGACAAATTGGGGATGAACCCTAACTTTCATTTCTCAAGATTAGGGAGTGGAACTTTGGGGCTATTGTTATGAGCTTGAAATTAATGCTATCTAGTGACTCTAGCCTTTCTTGAATTGGGAGGTGTGATTAATTAGGTAAGATTTGATTAGTCCAAGATTTGAAGAATCTTTACATTAGCTCTAATAGACAACTTAGTGAGGTAGAAATGAGAGAATATTTGGGTGATTTAGAATATTCCCACTATCCCTAGGTACACATCTATCTTAGATTAGTTAGTTTAACTTTATTATTTTTCTTCAATTTCCAATATCAAACCAAAAACCTAAAAATTATGCACTTTTATTTATCTTCTTGCACATTTACTAAGCTTATAATTAACTAGATAGTTACGAAGTTCCTATGGATACAACCTTGTTGTACTACAATGACTGGGTTCACTGCCCATAGTTAGCAAGATAGTTTCACCACTATTTTGCACAACAATGGGTCATCGGAAAATACTTCCAAAAGGACACATATACCATAAGATGGCAAAAGAGTTTGATAGGTGATAAGTGCGAAATATATATACTTTAAGGGTTTTAATTCTTCTCATTTTGATAACAATTCATGCCATATTTCTCACTTATCATATGTTTTTTCTTAGATATATGTTTTGATGTGAACTGATACATTTTATGTGTCTAATGCAGGAAAAATTCTAGGAAATACATAGAATTTCTCATGAGGATTCCAACGCAACAAACTGGGAGTAAAACGGAGCTAAAACTAAGAATCTAGGCCCCGTCGAAGTTAATAGAGCACTTCTCGCTATGTTTTATCAAGATCTTTAGAAGATAAAAATATTTTATCAACTGATAAACACCGTAGCTGCTATATATTCACCCATCCAGAGCCATATTGAATACATCCTACGCCCAGAGGGGCGTACGCCTCTTTTCCATCAATTCCTTTCACACGTTTCCAACACTTCAAGTCATCATCCTCATCACATCATCCACCACCACCATTCACCATAACACCATCATCCACAATCATCACTTCCACCACGTTTACCTCCATCTGTTCACTTCTCCACGCGCACACCATCACTCACCATACCACACCATTGTCCACCACCACTTCCACATATTATTTTTGTTATGTTTGTAATTTTTATAATTATGTTTGAGTAGTTAGTTTAGCTTCCCAGATTGGGGTAGCCAACCGGATCTTTATATTTATTTTGTAATCTTTTTACTAATTCAATAATGTAGTAGTTTAATTCCAGTTCTTCATGCGCTTTAAGTCTCTAGCTAATTATTAAAGCTATATTTGTAGTTTTCTAATCAACACGCGAGAGCTGAGATAGATAACAAGACATAGGAATTAAACCTGATTAACGACTAGAAGCATGATCCCGCCTATAGGTTAATCGGTCTCAATTAGAAACTGTTCTTTATGCGATTGGTTGTGTTCAGATTAGAGCATCATTCTGCTGCTAGTTCTAGCAACTGGTTAGGATTCGTTAGACTTAGCCGTTGACGAATTAATTAAAGTTTCTGAGTTTATTGCAGAATTAGGGAAGAGTTTATTAATAGATTAGAAAGTGAAGTTTTGCAGAACAATCCGGGGTTCTTCCTTTAATTAGAGTTATACTCTTTATCTATTTATTTAGTTTATTTTTACTGTTTTATTAGTTTGTTATTTTATGTTAGTTTGTTGAGCTATTCTTTTCATTAAATTAAGTGAACTTGAAAAAAGTGACGTTTCCTGTTTTCTTAGTTTAGTTTCTCAGTTAATAAATAAATTGTCAATTAATTGAACGAGATACCTGAGATCGACAACCCCACTTATTCCACTATTCCGCAAAATGATAGGTACACTGTCTAGGTAGAAGTATAGTAACACATATTTCTGCTAATAAATTTTTGACGTCATTGCCGGGGACCCTGACACGGTTAATTGACATTTTTATTTATTTGATGGAGATTTTATTCTACTTTTTTCTTCTTTTATTCTCATATTATTTTATTCAATTTTTGATTCGTAAATTTCTATTTGACTTTTGCTAAGTATTGGCTACGTAAACAAGTTGTCTTTCTAATCCAATTTTATTTCTTCTTTTAATTTTTGTATTATATTCCTTCGATACTTTTGGTGACTTTAGAAATACGTAAGTTTTTAAACCTATTTTTGAATTCAATCTACTTCGTTTTGATTTTCTTTTCTTTTCGTACTTTCCTTTTTGTTTTTGTTTATAGATTAATAATTAGGATTTAGGATCTACTTCCAGGAGTTAATTTTGTTTCATTTGTTTTACTTTTCCTTCGTTTTTTTATTTTGTTGTTACGTGTTCGTTTTTTATTTTCCTTACGTAAGTTTTGTTTTTTTTATTCATACACTCCAGTTCGATTTTATATCTTTATCTTTACGTTTTATTCAATTTTGAATTTGAGTAGTTACTTGTCTGATTTACTTTTACGTAAATTTCTCTTCATTAACTGAGTTAGTTTGTTTATTTTATTTGTTTGATTTCTTTTCTTTTTTTTTTTAATTTTATTGGAAAATTTCACCAAATACCACTGAGTTTTTGCTTAATTCACGATATACCACCGTGTTTTTGAAATTACACAGAATAACACTAAGTTTTTACTTATTTCATCAGATAACACTTTGTCTCATATTTTGTTAAATGTTCCGTCAATATTCCAGGAAAATGACTAAACTACACATGTTATTAATTAACAACTTGAAAGTAATTTATCATACTGATAAATTTCATAAGACACCACTTTTATTTAACTATTTATATGGGTACTTTAGTCTTTTTTCTAAGAATATTAATGGAACATTTAACAAAATATGAGACAAAGTGTTATATGGTGAAATAAGTAAAAACTTTGTGTTATCCTGTATAATTTTAAAAACACAATGGTATATCGTGAATTAAGGAAAAATTCAGTTGCATTTCATGAAAATTCTCAATTTTATTTGTTAAATTTGTTTCAACTCAGTTGTTACGTGACTTGATTTCATTACAGTGCTGAGCGCGTTAGTTAGGATTTGATTTTCTTCTTTTTTTTCTATATTATTTAGTTAGCTGATTTCCCTTTTATTAATTGGGATTTTAGTTTTGTTATCTTCTTGATTTTGATTTTGATTTTTATTTTCGTTATTTGTCATTTATTTAAGCAATTCTCTTTTTATTTATATTCTTGTTTCTCTTTGTTATTTTGTTTAGTTAAATTTGTTTTTATGTTTATTTCCTATTTTATTTTTTATTTTTATTTTTGGAGGTAAAGATGGAGGATAACATGGATGAGTTGAGGAGAGTGCTGCCACAATTGGAGACGACGGTTGTGATAATGAACATAGAGCAGAATTTGAACAGGTATAATCAGCCGGGTGCTCAAAGTTACAACTACAACTGGCGACAGAATTATTACCAACCACAACAATCGTCTTATCGAAAACCTCATTGGTGGGAACGTGAGCAGACGATAATGCAGATGGAGGATGAGAAATTCTATGCCTATCAGGATCCTCCTAAGGAGGATACGAACAGGATAAAGAGCATGCTTGCAGAGATCCTGGAGCAAAGAAAAGCCACTAATGCTAAATTTGCTGAAATTGAATCTAAGTTTGATACTAAGTTTGCAGAGCAGGCAGCCAGAAATGTTGATCAGGCCGCCATTAATCAGAATTTGGAGACACAGATAAGCCAGCTTGCAGAGCAGCTAGCAAAGGAGCAGACAAATTTCCTCCAAAATTAAAGTCATTCGAACCCACTGGACCCATTTCAAGTAGAGACTTTGATAGGAAAAGACCATTCCAAGCCTATAATTTTTGAAGCTGAAGAGGAGTCTGATGAAGAGGTTAAGCGACATGCTGAAGAGTTAGATTGCCCTCCCTCCCCAACCTCGACTCAACTCGACTATCCAGTGATTGAGAATATTTTTTCTGAGCCGGTCTACGAGCTAGAAGAGGATTTTTTCCATGGAGCCTCACCAATTGGGAGAGGATATTTGTACCCTCAAATCTGAGGAGGGAACACCGCTACCACCAAGTCATCAGTAACTCCCACCTTGCCTCCGGGAGCCTCAACAACAGGAGGAGGACATTTATGTCCTCGAATTTGAGGAAGAAGAGCAAATCACACCTGGTCTTCTGACTGAGCAGTGTTACCGGCAGTATCTCCTCAAACATTAGGTTTTGTGGAGTATCAATTTTTTAATTTTATTTGTTGAGGTAACACTTTGTTTTGATCCAGGTGGATTAATAATGAAGATTGGTGCCTACTTATCACCATTGAAGCCATTATCCACGTATATTTTTTTATCCTGGTTGAGTTCTTTATTTTCTTTAATTTTTTTAGTTTAGTTTAGTTTTTATTTAGTTTTATTTTTATATAGTTTATTTGTTTTGTTTTAGTCTAATCTATTTTAATTATACATTAATTTCTTTTTGGTAGTTTAATTTTAGTTCTTTTTGAGTCGGAAGTAGCAATGATGGTCGTGCTTTTAATGTAACGTTTTTTTTAGCATTTTTGTGGTAGTTTTGTGAGTGTGTGTAGGTGGAATTTTTTGTAGTATTTTATACTCTCCAAGGCTGGACACTTGCTGGAACGCAAGTGTGAGGAACGCTACCCCCCTTGTTCAAGCTTAAGTGTGAGGAAGGGAACCTTCCTCAATCTACGATATCAGGGGAGTTTCAGTTTCTCCTTATTTTTAATGTTTATGTTCAGCCTATCATGACTTTTATGCTTAAAGATTATTTTATTATCCTGAATGAAATCCTTGAAGAGTTTGTAATATTTAGAAAGTCCTTTTCTTGGTTTTAATTTGTGAACAATGAGGACATTGCTCCTCTTAAGTGTGAGAAAGTAGGGGTACTTTCTAAATATTTATAATTGCACTTAATGTCACATTTATTTTTGTTTGTCCTCTTATTTTGAAAGGATTGCTTCTTTTAAGTGCCAATAAATATTTAATCTCCAGGTGAAAATTTTTGTTGAGGCTTTGAAAACAAGCCTGATGGCCACCTCAAGAATCTTTCTGCTTTTGGCTGTTTGTATGTATAGTTTTATCCAAACTGAATCTATTTTCACTAAAATTTGATGGATCAGCTGATTATGAAAACTGAATTAGTCTAGTTTGGGATTTTTGAAATGATAAGAAAGTTTGGTATGAAAGGATAAGACAAGGTACTCCGGTGATCTGAATTGAAAATTATTTTTGAACCAAAATAGGCCTCATCACCCATCTACCTAAGGTTTTGTGATCTGGGATAGAAGGCCCAACGCCGCTACATGGGTGAAGAGAAAAGTCTGAGGGGTTGAATTAAATATGCAAATGACAGAACATAATGTTAAGGAAAGGAACTTTGAAAAGTTAAATGTTTAATTCAGTTGTGCTTATTATGATCATGAGTATGTGGTGTTGAAAGGTATCGCGGAATAAGGCATTACTTCACACCCCTTGTCATCCAAAGGTTAGAGGAAGAAACGTTGGAAGATCCCAGACTATTCAGTTTCAATTTCTATAATCTAACTTCTCTATGCTTTTAACTTTACTCTCTATTTCACTGTTTGCGAAAACCTACAACTAGTAGCAGAACTTTTCTTTTGATTATCATTTTGCTTGTTTTCCATCAACAGTTATTTGATCCTGAGTTTCAATACTACGACCCTTAAGAGTAGTTATATTCTGTATTTGCTTGAGGATAAGCAAAAGCTAAGTGTGAGGAAGTTTGATAAGGGCGGAATATATATACTTTAAGGGTTTTAGTTCTTCTCATTTTGATAACAATTCATGCCATATTTCTCACTTCTCATATGTTTTTTCTTAGATATATGTTTTGATGTGAACTGATACATTTTATGTGTCTAATGCAGGAAAAAGTCTAGGAAATGCATATAATTTCTCATGAGGATTCCAACACAACAAACAGTGAGTAAAACAGAGCTAAAACGAAGAATCTAGGCTCCGTCGAAGTTAACAGAGCACTCCTCGCTATGTTTTATCAAGATCTTTAGAAGATATAAATTTTTTTTATCAACTGATAAACTTCGTAGCTGCTATATATTCACCCATCCAGAGCCATATTGAATACATCCTACGCCCAGAGGGGCTTACGCCTCTTTTCCATCAATTCCTTTCACACGTTTCCAACACTTCAAGACATCATCGTCATCACATCATCCACCACCACCATTCACCATAACATCATCATCCACGATCATCACTTCCACCACATTCACTTCCATCTGTTCACTTCTCCACACACACACCATCACTCACCAGACCACACCATTGTCCACCACCACTTCCACATATTATTTTTGTTATGTTTGTTATTTTTATAATTATGTTTGAGTGGTTAGTTTGGCTCCCCGGATTGGGATAGCAAATCGAATCTTTATATTTATTTTGTAATCTCTTTACTAATTCAATAATGCAGTAGTTTAATTCCAGTTCTTCATGCGCTTTAATTCTCTAGCTAATTATTAAAGCTATATTTGTAGTTTTCTAATCAACATGCGAGAGCTGATATAGATAACAAGACATAGGAATTAAATCTGATTAACGACTAGAAGCATGGTCCCGCCTATAGGTTAATCGGTCTCAAATAGGAACCGTTCTTTATGCGATTGGTTGTGTACGGATTAGAGCATTAGTCTGCTGCTAGTTCTAGCAATTGGTTAGGATTCGTTAGACTTAGCCGTTGACGAATTAATTAAAGTTTCTAAGTTTATTGTAGAATTAGGGAAGAGTTTATTAATAGATTAGAAAGTGAAGGTTTGCAGAACAATCCGGGGTTCTTCCTTTTATTAGAGTTATACTTTTTATCTATTTATTTAGTTTATTTTTACTGTTTTATTAGTTTGTTATTTTATGTTAGTTTGTTGAGCTATTCTTTTCATTAAATTAAGTAAACTTGAAAAAAGTGATGTTTCCTGTTTTCTTAGTTTAGTTTCTCAGTTAATAAATAAATTGTCAATTAATTGAACGAGGTCCCTGAGATCGACAGGCCCACTTATTCCACTATTCCGCAAACGATAGGTACACTGCCTAGGTAGAAGTATAGTAACACATATTTCTGCTAACAATAGGAAAACTGATCACAGCGTAGAGCGTGCGCCTTTGTCTGGTACAGAGGTTTATAGAAAGGTACAAAATTTTATCAATAACTTCGGTCCACCTACCAAAAATGTTGAAAAGAGTATCTGGAAAAAGAAGTCAATATTTTGGGAACTTAAGTACTGTCAGCATTTGGAGGTCAGACATTGTATTGACGAAATGCATGTTGAAAAAAATGTGGGTGAGAGTGTGACCAAAACCCTATTGAACATAAAAGGTAAGAAAAAGGATCATAAAAAGGGAGGAAAGATATTATTGAGCTGGGCATACACAATGAGCTTGGTCTGAAAGCACAAGGAAAACACACATTCTTGCCCCCCACATGTCACACTGTGTCTAAACAAGAGAAACATAGATTATATAGTACTCTTCACAACATTAAGTGCCTTCGGGGTATTCCTCAAACATAAGAAGTCTAGTGTCAATGTCAGAACTGAAGTTAGTAGGAATGAAATCTCACGATTATCACGTGTTGATGCAAGAATTTTTACCGGTTGCAATGTGTGGGATATTGTCTGATGCTGTGAGAAGCACAATCATAAACGTTTGTGTGTTTCTCAAAGAAATTTCTAGTAAAGTTTTGACATGAACACTCTAAAGAAGCTACAGAAAGATCTTATTGTCACTATGTGTCAGCTAGAGATGTATTTCCCTCCCTCATTCGTTGATATCATGGTACATTTGCTTGTACATTCATGCAAAGAGATCAAAGAGTGCAGACCTTTGTATCTTCGGTACATGTACCCATTCGAAAGATATATGGGTGTGTTGAAAAAGAAAATGAAGAATCATTGCCACATAGAGGGTAGTATTATGAAGGGATTTGTAACAGAGGAAGTGGTTGATTTTCGCACCCATTATCTTCAAGGTGTTGAATCTATTGGTCTTCCGTGTTCTAGACATGAGGGCAAACTACATGGTATTGGTACTGCTAGAAGAAAGTTGAAGAGAATTGGTATAGACACTCTTAACAAGGTTCATTTAGTTGTATTAAGTCACCTTGAATATGTTGAACCATATTTTGAGGAACACTTGTCCGTTCTTAGAGCACAACATCCTGGCATGAGTGACATCAGATTGAAGAATGAGAAAAATCAGACTTTTGTGAATTGGTTCAAAGAAAGAGTGATGTCTGATCGGTCCACTAATGTGCTAGAGGTGGTGAAGTTGGTGGCTCTTGGACCAAATCTCGATGTTGCTTCATACGAGGGATACGATGTGAATGACTTCACATTCTATATAGAACATCACGATTGTAAATCAGCGTCTTATAATAGTGGTGTGGAGATAGTGGTGTATTTGGATTTGTACAACGTCAAGGGTGTGGGTCAGAATCCAGTAGTGATGAAACAATCATACTGATCGTGCCCCGATGCAGCCGATAGTTGATGCTCTCTCGATATCTTCCATCACTGTTATGAAGAAACCGAGGGGTAGAGGGCCGACTAGAGTACTGAAGCAGCAGAAGGAATTGAAGATAGATCTAGCATGGGATAGATTCGGTCGATATTGCGTCGGCAGTAGATCAAAGTTTGCGAGCATGCTGGAAAATCTGTTGAAGTCCCATGTGTCTATCACCCAAAAGTGGCTACAAGTTCCAGAAATGGTGAAGCAGCTGATATGAAAGAAAGTCCAAGAATGATACAAAATTCTATACGGTGCGAGGGACACCATTCTTTCACTTGTTGGTGATAAGGCTATGGCATTCTGTCACTATCTGGTATCTAAGTGGATCAACACGAATAACCCAAATCCAGTGCTCTCGTTTGTGGTATACACTGGGATGATCACTAAGGAGGAGTGGAAGCAGTTCTACGAGGAGCACCAGCCTCTGGAGTTCAGGGTATGCTTCAACTTATAAGTATCTTGAAAACTTCTTATATTATTCACGTATGATTATCAACCTAATCTATTATTTAACAACAAAAGGCAGAATAAGCAAGGTTGAACCATGAAGCAAATGACCATCCCCATACAATGGGGGAGAAAAGGATATGTGGGCAGCATGGCAGAAGCAAGATGGTTTGCTGACTTGAGGAATGATGACGGTACTGAAGGCCCCCTTGAGGATCAGTTAAGGTGAATAGGACACATATGTACTTACTTGGACGTCAAAGAATAGATAGAGAGGGCCAGAGGCAATATCCTCATCCTGAGATGGCACAACTTGCTGCGTAAATTGTAAGTGTTCTAAATTGTTGTCCATAAGTTTGAATATTGTCATCTTGTGTTAATTTATTATAATTTGGATAGTTTGAAACTGCACAGAGAGGAGAGATAGACCTCTTTGCTTCTTCTTCTCAAGATGATTCACTCAATCAAGCACTTGGAATGAGGGATCAGCCGGGGCCTGTTAGAGGATTTGGGGGAGAAGTGCATCAAGAGCACGTATTCCAAAAGGCTACGAGGCATACTCCGGGTGTTTATGATGTTGAAGCAATGCTAGAGATAAAGCTAGATGATGAGCATCAAGCTGCTGAAGAGAGACTTCAGAAAGCTTTGGAGGTGGTGACACAGCAGCGTCAAGTAGATCCTTGTCGGCCCTCTTCCTCATCCAGTTGTACTGCTGCTCCTGACCCGTACCTATTCTGTAACCTCCAAGTAGGTTCCTTTTTTAATATTGCACTCTTAAGGTCAAATAATATTAAATTTATGACTTTTTCAAATTTATTTCCATGTTTGTTAAAGGAACAAAAAACTGTCATCTTCAAATGCTGGTTGATGGGGTTGTTGCGGATGTTGGATACGGGACATTCCTCCCATCGGGGCCACACACTTTGATTAATTTCCACTGTCTCCCTGTCTTCTATGCTCGAGTGACCTTAGACCTCGTTGTAGAAGGATATGAGCGTGTATTTCTTCTGGTGGCTGTTGATAACAAGTGCACGCTGATTGAAGCAAAGGAATACATGCTACCATGACCTTCATGTTTTATCATTGTCGCTGATGAGGTAATAGCGTCTAACAATTACTTCAATAAACAAATATGAGGTTGTTTGTCTTAATATTAATGTGGTTACATTTTAGTAGATCCCTCGGATCCCCCCTCGTGAGGAACATCACAATTTCGGAGTTAATGAAGAGAACAACCAGCCGGCTAGAAGCACGAGATGTGGTCGAAGAGACACATATGTGACTGATGAGGTAATAGCATTTAACAATTACTTTAATAATCAAAGATCACATTGTTTGTCATAATCTTAATGTTGTTACATTTTTGTAGATCCCTCAGATGCCACCTCGTATGGAACATCACGACATGAGAGTTAATGAGGAGACCACCTAGCCGACATAAGGCACGAGAGGTGGTCAAAGGGATAAACATGTCACTGTCCGTGCTGCTATGGAAAAGAGCAAGGTGGCTACCCATGGTAAGTCCAAGGTAGCAGAGGAGACTACACAATGACGACCACTGATCAATGCCTCTATGAGGAGAAGGTTCACACTCCCGGATAGATGTGTTAGAGCCTAAAGCTCCTTACAGATGGATCTATATGACAAGATTCAAGAAAGGGGTCATCATTGCACCAGCATCACCATGAAACTACCCCAGTGGCTTTTCCACTATGATGATGATGATCGACATACTTTGGTGAGCTTTGAGGACGTGAAGAAGATGATGTGCGAAGATCACTTGAATATATCCATCATCCAAGATTATTGTTTGTAAGTGTTTCTATAATTTAAAGTCTTATTAAATAAATAAATTAGACTAACTAACTAACTAAATTTTTTTATTATGTTGTCATATATGTATATGGATGCTTATGTTTAAGACTAAGAGAGAGGGGGATGGCAATAAGGTTTTGGTGGTGTGCCCGGAATGCTTGTTCTTTGACGAGGCAAGCAGGGAACCCGCTGTTTTCATGCACTACTTGACTCATTGCTCCGAGATTGTTGAGCGGGATATCATCAACTATTTGATGATGTCATATCACCAAACATGAGTACATATACTTTTGAACTTGCATATGAATTATTATAGTTCAGTAGTTTATTAATTTTCCTCTAATGTTATTGAATTTGAAATTGTAGCAATCACTGGATCCTATCTTTGTTTTGGACCACTACATCAACATTACATGTGCTTGATTCATCAGGACAGTGGGATGATTTCAAGATAGAAGACTTAGTCAAGAGGTAAATGTGACACATACTTGTAAGTACTTGAGTCAAAATGATATTAATTTTTCATTGTGCTTAATGCTTTTTTTAATATGCAATAGTGCTTATAAAAACTCCACCCTCCATGAAGTTAATCAGTTGACAATCAAATTCATTTAAGGTACGGGTAATTCATATGTCACTCTAGTTATCGTTAATATGTACTTTCACATGCATGTGTTTTTGTAACATAGTGCCCTAGGCAAGGAGACTTCAAGGGTTGTGAGTACTTCATCATGAGATACATGTACGAGTTTTGTCGGGGTCTCCCGCAGGTTGATGTTGAAGAGAATGTAAAATAATGCTTGACTAATATCTCACTAATTGTTCAACACTTTTTTGAATGAAAATCTACATATTTTGGTGTTGACTAATTTGTATTCCCTTCCTTTGCACATATTTATGAGTACTTTGCGAGTACAAGAGGTACTTATGTGGCACAAGACTTAATCTTAGTGAGAGAACACCTAGCTAGCTTTTTTTTTCAAGATTCACTGGTAGCTAGGCTTGCTAGCATTTTGTGTCGTGTCTGTTATGTACATCCAGATCAACGAACTAACTACATTGTCTATTCTGATTGTAAATTGTATATTTTGGGTCTTGTCTGTTAAGAGGTGGAAACTATAGCTACAGAAGAATGTTTTGATTGTAAATGGTTATTTATAGAAATGCATTTGCAAATATTGCATTAGTTCAACGCAGTTGGTGCATTTTATGGTAATACTGCTCTTTTGAGCTGCTTCTGTGCATGTCTGTATGCATTTCTGCTACTATACTAGGTTTGTGGTGTATTTGTAAAACAATAAAAAAATTCTAAAATAAATGACTTTAGATTACAGTTTCCGCATATGGTTAGTATGGAAACCGTAATTTAAAGCCCTCTCTCTCACACTCGCACCAAAGGGCTTTAGATTACGGTTTATTTCAACCGTAATGTAAAGTTCGGGATATCCCACGCCCAGAATAGGCTTTTAATTACGGTTTTAACTATAATTAAAATCTATCAGGTATAGGTGACGCTGGCGCTAACTACGGTTCAAAACCATAATTAAACATAATATTTAACCGTAACTTTTTCCTTCCGTTCCACCAGTGTTGATATTTTCCTCTATTAGAGTGTCTTCCTCCTCCACGGGAATATGGATTACCTCTAGTATATCTACCACCTCTGTTACCTCTACCTCTGTAAGAGTTTCCTGTATTTTGATAGGAATTAACTTAAGTAGCACTGACAAACATCTGTGTAGAATTAAGAAGATCAAAGGTTTGTTGTGCCAGATGTGACTCAAAGGTAAGCAGTTGACCATATAAAGCTTTAGGAGTGATATAACTAGTTCTCAACATTAAGTTAGTTTTCACCGAATCTAATTCCAAGGGTAGCCCACTAATAATGCAACTCACAAAATGACAATTAGTCATAGGGGCACTAGTAGAAGTAAGAGCATTAGACAAGTTTCCCGCTCGATTGAAATGGCTGAAGACAAATCTGCTCCTTTCTTAATACTCATAAGTTGGCTATGCAATAGCATGATTCTGGATGTGACGTGGGCAGAGAACATGCTCTCAACAGTTTTCCATGTTGTAGTAGCGAATTTAGACATGACTACTTGTGAAAGTATAGATTCAGTCATAGAAGCATTCAATATGACATAATTAGTTGGCCTGTTTGTTTCCAATTACTGTAATCTGCATTTGCCACACCATTTACCGTTTCAGGTGGAGCTAACTTCGACCCATCAATCCATCCATACAAGCCATGACCCCTTAGATATGGCTCAAGTTGAGCTCTCCAGATGAGAAAGTTATCAACAAATTAATAACTTGATGAAGTTTGAAGAAGGGGAGAGAAAAGAAGTAACGGAGTTGGATGAACCTGTGGAAGATCCAAGTGTTCCTGAGAAGTCACCTCATGAGCTTACAGAGCTAGACGACATCAGGATGGAGGAAGGAGGAAGAGGACAGGGTAAGGAGGAATACGAAGACGAAATGGAGAAGAAAGCCTGCTATGACTCTCATAGGTTACCCTAATGCTTTTTATAATCGGTACAAAAATAAATATAATAGACTGTACAATGGGCTGAAAGTAACAATATATACTGATGCGAGCTTTCTTTAATTACATGTCTTCGTTTAGTCTTGGCATATTTGATGTCATATTTATGACATAAATAGGTGGGTCCCGCATGAGTCCCACATGAGTCCTATATTTTCTCTAATAATATACTGTTACATATAAAACAGTCAGATCAAAACAACTACACAACAGTTATACTCCTAGCCAGCTTCGTTACTCGCATTACTGGGTCCAATATGAAGAAACTAAGAAATACCGCGAGTATAGTATAAATTTTAAGAGCTACCACATGATTACTTTTTTTCATTATTATTGAAGAACCGCGGCATGATCTAACGGGCGCGGATTGTGGGACGAAAATAAGATTTCCGTCAGATTGACGGATAAGATCTCAACCATCCATAACTAATAAAAATAAATAATAAGAATAAATGGTTTGGATTAAATTGACAAGTGACATGCACATCCGCTTTTTTCCTTTAGTCTACTTTAGAAAAAGTGCTACATTACTAATTTGAAATTACTAATATATATAACACGTATATAAGGTTACATCATTTTCTATTACTTTTTAATAAAACGTTTTTCTAAAAAACCCTTACTAATAAGACTTTATTATTAATCAATCACACTTCTTTTTTATACTATAGTGGCCCTGGTATGTTTCCTTTTTTTTCTTTTACAATATATAAATAACATAATTAGTTATAATCCTTCTATGGTATATCATCAATTTAACAAAACTTCCATCACACACACATATATATATATATAGCTATTGAATAATAGTTTTCTAATCTTATAATATTTGTTGTCGATACATATATATTAAAAATGAAGTATAACAATTCAAAATACACCAAATAACTATTTAAAATTAAGAAAGTTGCTAATATAGAAAATACCAAACCAATATTTATATTATTTTCACAATTAAAAGAAGTGATGTATATATTTTTTTAAATATTGCACGTTAATTTTTTAATCTACATGTTATAAGTTATCGTGTAGTGCATATATAAAAATTAAATGTTAATAAGTAGGTTAAGTCGACTCCAACAATTCAGTTTATGTATAATGTTGGAAATGTTATGTATAATCATGGTGTGGAAACGTTTATATATAATAATAGAATCGTATAAACGTGGAAACGTGTATATAAACTCGTGGAAACGTTTATATAAACACGTGGAAACGTTTATATAAAAACATGGAAACGTTTATATAAACTCGTGGATACGTTTATATAAAAACATGGAAATGTTTATATAAACTCGTGGATACGTTTATGCATAACGGTGGAAACGTTATACTTGATTGTTGCATGGAAATGCGTCGTATAAACATTATATTTAATTGTGGCATGGAATGTATAATTGTGTAAACGTATATATGTAATCATGGTGTATTTACGTTTATATATAAATCATGGAAAACGTATTATGGCAGGGTAACATTCATATATAATTACTGAAATGTTTATATGTAATCATGCCATGGAAACGTTATATATAATCATGAAACATTTAAAAAAACGTGGAAACATATTATATATAATTATATATATATATATATATAACATGGAAATGTTTAAATAAAAAGGTGGAAACGTTCAAATAAAAAGGTGGAAACGTTATCTGAACTTGTGGACTCCTTTATGTATAACGGTGGAAACATAATATATAATTGTGTCATGGAAACATCACATATAATTATAAAAAAGTTTATATATATTCATGAAGTGGAAACGTTATAGATAATCATGGAATTTTAGAAACGTGGAAACGTTTAAATTAACACGTGGAAACGTTTATCTAAATTTGTGGACACCTTCATGTAAAACGTTGGAAACGTTATTTATAATTGTGGTGTGGAAATCTGTCGAGTCAGTGAGACAATACAAAGTATAGAACGACTTCAAAATATATTACCCTACACCACACACCCTAAAAACCACCCTATTAAGGGTTTATAGTGTAGGGTTTAGGGTCTAACGAGTCAATGACGACAAGAGAAATTATAGAACGGCTTCAAAATAGATTACCCTACCCCCCAAAACACCCAAAACCCACCCTAGGATAGCTAAAAACGTCGAAGGCATTTTTAGGGTTTGTAGTGGCGGGTTTAGGGTCTAACGACCCTAAACCCGCTACCACAAACCCTAAAACCCTGTCGAGTTAGTTGCTACCATATAAAGTACGAAACAAATTCCAAATATATTACCCTACCCCCAAAACACCCCAAAACCCACCCTAGGATAGCTAAAAACGTTGAAGACATTTTTAGGGTTTGTAGTGGTGGGTCCCTAAACCCGCTACCACAAACCCTAAAAACCTGCCGAGTTAGTTGCTACAATATAAAGTACGAAATAAATTCCAAATAGATTACCCTACCCCCTAAAACACCCCAAAACCCACCCTAGGAAAACTAAAAAACGTTGAAGGTCTTTGTAGGGTTTGCAGTGGCGGGTTTAGGGTCTAACAACCCTAAACCCGCTACCACAAACCCTAAAAACCTATCGAGTTAGTTGCTACAATATAAAGTACAGAACAAATTTCAAATAGATTACCCTGCCCCAAAACACCCAAAAACCCACCCTTGGAAATCTAAAAACGTCGAAGGCTTTTTAAGGATTTGTGGTGTAGGGTTTATGGTCGTTATTGACAACAATATAAAGTATAGAACAACTTAAAAATGGATTACCCTACACCACACACCCTAAAAACCACCATAGGAAAGTTAAAAACGTCGAAGACAATTTCAGGGTTTGTAGTGTAGGGTTTAGGTGAAAATTTGTCAAGTCAGTGACGACAATATAAAGTACAGAAATCTTCAAAATAAACTACTTTACACCACACCCCCTAAAAACCACCATAGGAAAGCTAAAAATGTCGAAGACATTTTTAGGGTTTGTGGTGTAGGGTTTAGGGTCTAACAACCCTACACTACAAACTCTAAAAATTTGTCGAACTAGTGACAACATTATAATAGTTAGTGTCATCTTTTCTATTATAGTGATGAAAACGATTATATAAGATTGTGTACATGTTTCTAATCATCAGTATAAATATTTATAAATTATATTGGATACATAAAAATCATGTTTAATGATTACGTAAAATCGACTCCAACAACCCAGTTTATCGTTTCCAAATTATCAACATTATCTTACTTGTAATTTTTAATTTCATTTTAAACAAATATTAACTTAAAAGAATAATAAGAGTGACAAGTTTTACTTAAAAAACTATAAATGTATTGAACCTAATATGATATATATATATTTTGTATTGGTAATCACTTATTATAGCACAATGATTATCTTTATAATACTCTCATCGTATCAAAGGGGTTATTAATAATGTCTTACTAATAGTTTTTTTTATTTTAAACCAATATCAATAGTTCATAAATTAAAAGAAGACTCTTATTTAATTTTGTGTTTTTATATTAGTTTAACTTCTTTTCAATAATATCATGACATTTATTTTTGAATTGATATATACTTAAATTTTTTGTACGGATGTGTAAAAGATAAATATTATTATCAAATTAAGAAAGTATTATTTAATAACTACATATATGTGCATATTGTCATATAATTTATTATATGATTGGTGACTTTTTTATGACAATTATAAGTAATTATATTATTGAAGTACTGTAAAAGAAAAACAAATTATAAACAAAAGCTAAGTTAATATTACCTCCATTAGGACAATTATAAAAAATTACAGTCATTCCTTTGTGTGGATGGCTGATAAAGGAAGAAAGAAAGAAATTAAAAAAAGAAAAAAAAAGGTACAGGTACTGCCCAACAACGATAGAAAAATGACTAAAAACGTAACACATGTATGATTTTATGTACTGAATTGAATGGTTAAGATCGGAAGGAAAAAACAAAAAGAATGGTGGAGATTCTTTGCATCCACGACGGAAAATGTGCGCCCGTCGTCAAAGCTCGCCCGTGATCTAACCACCCAGCAGGAAATAACTCGATAATAAAATAACAAGGAAAAAGGCCATGTGAACTGTATACGAAGGGAGGAAACATAGTAAGGAAAAAAGAAAAGTAATGCATATACAACATAGATTTCCGTATGTCACACTTAAAGCACAGATGCCGAGATGTCCGTACTGACTACAGACAGATCTTTTTTTTTTTTTTTTGAAGATAAACTGACTACAGACAGATCGTATACATGTATTTTCCTTTTTCAAAACAACGTACTCCTATTATACAGTATAGTATTTTCCTTTTCGTATGTAAAGAAAATCTCTCTTTATACGCGCGGTCCGAGATCCTACGTTTGCTTTAACGTTACAGATAGTAGTACTATTTTATCGACGTCGTATCTTCTTTTTTTTTTTTTTTTAACTAAACGACGTCGTAGCTTCTTCAATAATAAGATCGTCTTTCTTTTTCTTTCTGGTTTTGCTGTTCATATGAGCTGGCGTTACTTTTGGCAGCAATACGCACATAATTAGACTAATAATCCAAAAGAACCGGATATCCAAGCAAAGGCGATCACACCATAAGATAGCCTAGTACTCTAGACTACGTAAGCCAAAACTAAAAAAAGAACTTTATTCGCCTGAATATAAACATTTGCCTATGAGCCTATCCCCGCATGTCTTATTAGGTTACTTAAAATTCATCCTCTTCAGAATTTAATAGTACAATAAATATAATTTACTTTCAATCTATATAGGTTTCCAAAATAAAACTTAACCAGATTATTTTATAATAGAACTACGGGATTAATAAAAAAGCTTCCTTCTTAATTTTCACATTGCATCTTCTCATTAAAATTATATCTAGTGTCTCTTGATTGATGAGTTTAGTTAATACTTTTTCGTGTTCAAATTATAAGTTGTTTTAGAGTTGTGAATTATATTTAAATTATAAGATGTTTTAGAACTTTTGTATTTTTTTCTATTTTAACCTTTTATATTTTTTAAATTATTATTAACATTGTACTCTATTTATTTTTCTCTTACTAATAATTTCTTTTATTTTTCTCATACTATTCTTTTTAAACTTTTTATTAAAAAGTGTTAAAAATCAAACAAGTTAGAATACTAGGTAGTATAAAATATGAAGATACTAGTAATAATAAAAAAGGAAGATGTTGACAATGATGAAGTATATAAAGCTGAGTTTCCATTAAAGAACCCGGAGCTTGCTCCACCTTCTAATATGGAGATAAACATTTGTCAATATATGGTTGGTTGAATAAATAAGGAAAATAAAAAAAGAAAAAAATAGAAGGAAAAGAAAAAACAGAGGGACACATACACGCGCGTACGGGGGAGTCTCAATGGGCTAAATGTGGCTTTATTAGGAAGAGAGAAAAAATAATATTTTTTTCAAAATGTTATAACTTACAAACTAAAAGTGCAAAAATAATAAAATTTATATCATTGTTCATCATTTTTCATGCTCTTCAAAACAAGATGCATCATGAAAATGTTTTGGTAAACTTAAAATTTTATATTTTTTGAATGAGTATATATTAGGTATTTTTAAAGTGAATCTTATTCATTAGCAAAATGAATCTTCTTTAATAATAAAATAAACCATATTCATTAGCAAAGTAAATCTTACCCCAAACACTCTAATAGAAAAGTTAAAAACGTCGAAGACATTTTTAGGGTTTGTAGTGCAGACCCTAAACCACAAACCCTAAAAAACCGTCGAGTCAGTGACGACAATATAAAGTGTAGAACTAATGCCAAAAGATTACCCTACCCCCAAACACCCTCAAAACCATCCTAGGAATGCTAAAAACGTCGAAGGCGTTTTTATGGTTTGTAGTGCAGGGTTTAGGGTAACCACAACCACCCTCGCATAAGTTGTGGTATGATTAACTTTTACAAGTATTAAACAAAATATTCACTTTTCCTAAACCTTTGATTCATCTTTAAAAAACATTTGATTCACTTTTCTTAAACCTCTGGTTCACTTTTCTTAAACCTCTTATTCACTTTAGATAAAACAATCTCTATTTACGAGAATCACTTTTCTTAAAACTTTGATTCATTTTTCTTAAACGCATGATTCACTTTATAAAAACATCTGATTCACATTTCTTAAACCTCTTAATCTACGCTTACGAGATTCACTTTTCTTATTACTCTGATTCACTTTGTAACAACTTGTGTTTCACTTTTTAACAACTTTTGATTCACTTTTCTAAAACCTATGATTCACACTAGTCAAACAATTAGAATCACTTTAGTTAAACAATCTCTATCTATGAGATTCACTTTTTTTAAACCTCTTATTCACATTTAAGCAACTCTCTGATTCACTTTTTAACAACTTTTGATTCACTTGTAACAACCTTTGATTCATTTTTCTTATATGTACATACGAAAATTAAATTTATCAGAACATATCCATGATGCATCTTGTTTTCAAGAGTACGAAAAATGATGAACAATGGTATAATTTATTTTATTTTTGTACTTATATTTTGTAAGTTATGACATTTGGAAAAAAAAATCTCTCTCCTACCACCTCCTACCCATCTCCCCCTCTCCCCCTCACCCTCCCCCTCTCCCCACTGCACTATTCTCTCTTCCCTCTTTTTTTTCTTTTTCCTTTATTTCCCTCCAATAGAGTGTTGACATGTGGACAATCTCCATATTACAAGGTGTCTCCACCTTCAAATTCGCGTACATTAATTGAAAACAGTCCAAGGATATAGTACGTAGGGATATATATCGGTGCATCGAAGATCATATTCATGAGTGCTAACTTAAAAGTTATTATTTTCCTTATAACTAGATCTCATGTCCATCTTTGTAAGATAACAAGAGATCTTCTTTTCTCTTATACAAGCGTCCATTAGAAATAACAGTATTATTCAAAATAATACTTCAAAAAAAAAAGCTATATCCTTATTAAGACCAAAAGCCCAACAAATACTAGAGAAAATAGATATTAACCGAAAACTAGCAACCTCGTAATCTTCTTAGCCTTTAAAAAATGAATCTTGGCCCGTAATGCTGCAAATGTGTTAAATGTATGTATTAATGAACAAAAAGGGCATTTAGGGTCCCATCTAATCTACAAAAAAAAAAAAAAAACCAAAAACATCGCTGGGGACTAACATAATCATACTCTAGCTCCATGCAAAATAAATTAGCGAGGGCTAGGCTTGAGAGAAATTTTTATATTTGAATGGTTGCTTCATTTAAAAAAAATTGGGAAAATTCACGAGATACCTTGTTTTCTTTCGTAATTCACAATATACTTCTGTGATTTTAGTAATTTAACTTTAAACATGTTTAAATGTTATCCAAAATTGATGAAACTTTACATGGACGATGCTAAAGTGTTATATTTTGGTCCAATATCAAATTTGAAGTTTTTTAAGCTCACATGTGACCCGTGGGACCCAATAAACAGTCACATATTCATTGGGTCCCACAGGTCACATGTGAGCTTAAAACGCTTCAAATTTGATATTAGACCAAAATATAACACTTTAGCATCGTCCATGTAAAGTTTCATCAATTTTGAACAACATTTAAGCATGTTTAAAGTTAAATTACTAAAATCACAGAGGTATATTGTGAATTACGAAAGAAAACAGGGGTATATCGTGAATTTTTCCAAAAAAAATTAGCGAATGAAAAATACACGATTCAAAATTATTTAGGTAAAATGGAATCAGTTCATCCACCTCAAGGGATCGAAATTCTCTTGTACCATGAATACACGACATATATGATGATCCTCAGCTTTTAAATTCTATGACACAACTAGTAGATTCAGACTTATGGCACTTTTTAGAGAATGTCACTTTCCTTTTACACTTCAATGGAAGTGTCCCGTAAGACGTGGATTGATCTTATAAAAAAAAACTCATCCTCTTTCCTAACTGTATTATACAATGTTTGCTACATTGTTCCTCTATCTAATTTTTTACTTCCCTTTTGGAATTGCATCAGACCTGTTGAAAAAACTTATGTCGGGGAAAACATCTTAGCTAATAAATGTTGGTTCGATCAGCATACTTAAGGTCAGACTAGTGATTACATTTTTTTTCTCTTGCTTCGAGTATGGTTTGAGGGGATATTCATGGTAGCATTGACATCACTACAAACCATTTCAATTTTCAACCCCATCATCAATGTGAGTATGTGACAAACAGACTAGAAAAAATTTAAAACCCCAAGAGTTTTGAATCCCTGTAAAACTGCTCCACTTGCGCCCGACTTGTGTAGGTGAAGTATAGTAAACCAATGTATTTAGTGGTGAGTTTTGCAATCAAGTCCATTGTTTGGAGAATATATGGAGTATGAACTAACCTGGATTATATGGAGTAACCTTCTAAGATGGTGGGGATTTATAGGTTTTGTCTGTACTGAAGGGCCATGATATGTCCTGCTAGCATGACAAGGCATATCTTCGCTCCTATAGAAGAATAAGATATGATATATAATACTATATTTTTCTATGCCTATTCACAATCAACAACATATGGGAAGCGAGGAACCGAATAATCTTTGAAGACTTCCGCAACAGTGGGAAGATTGGAAGACTCGATCAATTTTTTTCTATTGAAAATATGACTACTATATTAAGGTAAAGGGAATACAAACCTAAAAGCACTAAAAGATGACACCAACATGTTGATTACAGATAGAAACACACCATGAGACACTAACTGTCAAGCAAAAGCCATTTAACTGTAATCATCTCCAAAGGTCAAGACACCACAACTAAGAGAGGAAAACTCGTGGCAAGTCTAAGAGTGTAATCACCTAAGGTGAACCCCATCCCGAAGGATGGTTGTCCATCCAGCCGAAGTGTGAAGCATCCTTGGATAACGAGTGCAAAGAAAACGATGTAACGACCCAACACCACCCTAGTTCTAAGGTTGAAACACGCCACATACTTATTACCTAAGATACGCAAGGTTACTTACACAACACCTAAATCCGAAACAAATAACTCATATATTACACAATCTAGAGTTTACAGAGCTGTTCATACAATCTTACAAGCCAAAACTAACAAAGCATACATAAGCTCCAAGGCTCCAAAATATATATATGGACCACAAGGTCAACAATACAACAACAAACTCCAAATATAAAGCTAAAAGATGAAAGCATAAACCTTCATCCAAAATGCTAAACAACCTACAAATCAGAGGATATATAGGGGTGAGCAACCACATCTCACCAGGTGATAAACTTCATCAGCATGAGCATACTCAAACCCCTTTTACAGAACATAGTTTACATATACATATGTTTCTCAAATTAGAAACTGAATCGAAAAGGAAGCTCATCAAAACACTTGAAGTCAGAAACAAGCTGAGAGAATCAGAAATCACGAAAGACAACTCAACAACAGAAGATAGTTACAAAAACCATAAAGTCTTTTTAGAAAAATGGAAGTCACTTGCCAGACTATCAGAAGAATGAAAAATAGAGGTAGAAGCAAAATTTCATAACATAACTCATTTGCATAATAGAGCGTAGCTCTTGTAGAATGGAAGTTCATAAATCAAAACTGTTAAACAAAGAAAGCAAAATGGAGACAGAAACTACAACTCAAAGTGTTCACAAATCGGAACATTCACAAATCAGAGCGGATCACAAACAAAGTGGTTCACAAACAACGTGGTTCGCAAACAGATCGATTCACAAATCAGAATGGGACACTAGCTCAAAGCATTTACATACAGAAGGGCGAATGCCCTAGGATAAGAGGATCCCACAACAGAAATGGTTGATACCATTAGTCGGACCCGTCGGTCGCTAATCATCCTGAGAAATCCGAGGAACAAAAAATAGAAGGGCGTCGCACGCAGCATGCTACTGGGTAACATGACCTAGTCATCAACAACTCAGAAGACGAAGTAGCTAGGTCCCAAAACAGAAGTTTTACTTACTAAATGGAAGGTGTTATAAAACATAAACAACACAGCACAATGAAACTTACGTAACGAATTTGAAGTTGTTGCAAAACAGAGGTCTTATGCCAAGACTATTGAAGCATGAAAGCCAAACGAAAACGGAAATCGAATTCACACTTCCAAAGCAGTTCAGAGATTATAAACCGAACAAATATTTTCAGAACAAAAAATCATGTAAACGTACACCAAAACATGTCAAAATAGCTTACACACTTAGGGGATCATAACCGCACAACCAGAATGTAAAATGTAAGTCAAACAAACATTTTAGGTGAAATTAGACGATTGTTCCGACATGCATATGGGCTTGCAAGTCCAAACACATGCCGAGACTCCAAACAAAGATGTCCGGACAAATGTTCGATAAAACATATGTGGTGGCATCCGGACATGTGTCTGAGCTTGCAAGTCCGAACACATGCTGAGACTTAAAACAGAAGAAGGTCTAGACTCGAGTCCAGGCTTACAAGTCCAGACACATGTCTAGACTTGAAACCCAGACATCACCCTCGCACCCCGTCCGGACATACAACATGGTCGGACCGAAGTCTGGACGAAGGAGAAATCGTCAAATATCAAAGGCATCCGAAGATCTGTCTAGACAAAACGAAAGCTACAAAAATCATAAGCAATAATAACGAGCACAAATGCCAGAAATATCCACTGAAAACTCATCAATTCTTCATATCAAAGTAGACATTCAAACACAACACCATGGGGGGTTTAAGCGGAGCAAAAACATAAATCAAAACCAATCTAGATTCTCATCAAAATAAGAGAACATATCAAACACAATCTGAAATGGAACAAT
Organism: Limonium bicolor; assembly: GCA_023374045.1. NCBI lineage: Eukaryota > Viridiplantae > Streptophyta > Magnoliopsida > Caryophyllales > Plumbaginaceae > Limonium > Limonium bicolor. Next base: position 210,279,210 of record CM041781.1, read on the forward strand.
ACGTATGAGTGAACACACCTATATTGAATCCATCTACCACTTACCTCGAATCAAAAAACCGTAAAACTCTACAGACTCCACACTGCACACTCTTCGAATCCCCACTTGAAACTTAACGAACAACTGACTGAATTGATTAGAGGTTGGAACCAAAATCAGAAACAAAAAAACAAAATGAAGAGCAAATACTAGTAAAACCCATCATTTCCAAATCTGATGACGACAAACAACAGACCGGAACCCTCACACAGAACCACCCGACGATCGAACACTGGATGCTGAAAACAAAGGAAGAACTAGAGAGTGTGGAAGGGAGAAGGAGAAGAGGAGCAAAGGGAGAAGAAGAACGAGAATTCAAAATGTGGAAGGAGGAAGGAGAAAATGAATAACGTGATCTAGGAAACCCCCTTCCTAACTTAATTAATAATAAAGTAAACTTACTCTCTTTCCCCTCCTCCCTTCTAAGTTAGTGAACATAATCCTCACTAACATAAGATAGAAAATGACATAATGCTCCCTTTGCAAACTAGAAACAAAATTAAAAAAACTGGGCACAACATTATTCCTCTATAAAAAAGAATTTCATCCTCAAAGCAAGGACAAGACCACGGTTATTCTCCGGAGATGGAACCATTATCATGTAAAGCCAAACAAACCAACACCTTTGATGACCAACACTAGGAAACCTCACCAAAAACAGACTAACAAACCCAACATCTAAAGATTGAGAATTCAACAAGGACAAGTGGCCGATAAATTTAAACAAATATCATATAGATAAACAATGTAACACCCCTGCCGCTAATACCGTCATTACTGTACAATTACTTACCTTCGCAGCGGATATTACATACACAACGGCGGGTGTACAATGCCGTTAGTCACCCACGTGACTAACAAGGCGAGTTAAAATCCTACATACTATCGGTCTGATGAATATGAACATACCGAGTACTCTACACAATACATTACTTTCCCTTGCATACTCAACCATAATTCAAGTACAACTCCAATACAATACCATACCGAGTCTACTACAATCCGTAATTTACCGATACCGTTTGGACTTCCAAATTCACAATACATTACAGATACAATCCCTATTATACAACTACCCACGCTTACATAGCAGTCCCCGTCCTACTCTCTCGAACGGTGGTCAGCTTCGAGTACCTGCACACTAAAAACGTTCCCCCTAGGGGGTCAGCTTACGCTGAATATGAATTTCGCATATACCGCGTGCTAACCGTAGTACGCCGACTACTTTGGGTCGGATATACATGGAGTTCATTTTACATGCATACATACATACTCATGCTACAGCAATACAATCAACAATACCTACATACACATACACGGTTCAATACTTACCAAGGAAGGCAATTCGATAGTCAACCATTTGTATTAGTTACTTATCCCTTACTCTTTCGTTGCGTTACTCACTACTCCATTCGTACCGTGTTCGATATTCGCTACTCTACTCATACTCACTCCTTACTCTTGCATGCTCATCCCTCCGTGTTCTATACCTTACTCGCACATGATCCTTACTCTGTACTCGTTACTATACTTGTGCATACTCACTACTCAATACTCCATACTTGCTCATACATATTCAATACTCGGTACTCATTACATACTCATACTCACTTCTTAATCAGTACTCATTACTTTACTCATGCATACGCAATGCTCAATACTCATTACTTTGGCCTCTGGGCGGAGTCATACACAAGACTCGCCACCGGACCTACAATACGAGGGCTATACGCTTAGCTCCTCAAATACTCAAATGTCCGTTTTTACCGGACTACTCAAATTCCCAGCACTCTTCTCTCAGAGTATATTACAATCTCATGGATTAGCCTAGAAGTATCTCTCTCGATAACCTCCACTAGCTTAGGGAATTACCACCGTCTAGTATCCTCAGATTTAAGGGTTTCCCAACGTATCGAATACTCTCATGTTCGGGACATTACTTACATCAGTCGGGTCCTCTCATAATGGGTCGACTAATTGCTAAGGGGGTTTGGAGATCCCTCATCATTCTTTACTGCTCTCATGGTTCATGTCTTGCACCAAGATTAATTCCTCTAATAGAGGTTACTTATGTACTTCCACTACTTATTATTTGTGGATTATTCATTTCGGTTCCCCTACCGTTATCGGAAGGTTATTACTCCCGTACACTCTCTCACATTTTAGTGAGTTCATCAGTTGCGTTATCGTTCATTGACCCGTTAGTTTAGTGCGTTGCTACTATTCCATTAGTTCCCGACATGACTCTTACTACGAGTCGCTACACAACAAGACTCATCTATGAGTCGGTCTACGCACTAAATGAAGCCACACAATCAGTCAAGAAGGGTTAGCTCATACAACATACAACAAGACATACAATGAAAGGCAATAAACCGTTTTCATGCTTTAGTCTTGATTAGCCGGCATACAACACACAAATCAACGTAACTCGGTTAGCATACGGGGCATGAGAAAATCATACCTTTCACCGGAGTTAGCTTTACCACGTGTTCCCTCGTTCCCTGGGTTCACACTTGTTCCACTGATAATGTTCCAACATTATTATTAATACTATGTTCATACGGTACATTAGTAATTACTACTCCCGTACTTACCCCGTTATCCCGGTATACTTAATGTTCTCATACTCTCAACTTACTTGATTACTTTTCACACTTGTTTTCCTACTCATATACTTACTTTCTTACCTTTACTACTTCATTTATAGCGTACTACTACATATATATGCATATATGTATATAGGCATATATATACATATGATTACTATAATCATATAATAAAACATTTTTTTTTTGTTTTTGACTCGACCGACCTTACCCAGGGTCGGACCCAAGGTCGGTCGAAGTCAGTAAGTTTCGGTAAGGCAAAATTCCAGGCTCGACCGACCTTGCAAGTCCGGTCCCCAAGGCCGGTCCATTCCAGTAGGTTTCCAGGTTCAAATTTTTGCCTCGACCGACCTTGCCAAGTCTGGTCCCAAGGTCGGTCCATTCCAGTAGGTTTCAGACGGGAAAATTTTCTGGTCCGACCGACCTTGCAAGTCCGGTCCCAAGGTCGGTCCATTCCAGAAGGTTTCCGTCTTTGTAATTCTGGGCTCGACCGACCTTGCAGGTTCGGTCCCAAGGTCGGTCCGACCCAGTACTTCAGTTTTAAAATCCGTTTTCAGTTCCCTTCTTTACCCATTGCTTCCCCAATCTTCCTACATGTAACCCCACATGTTTTTGTGCCATTTGGGCTCCCGAAAATACCTTAATTCATCCCCCAACTCCATTACTAAATCCATCAATCTACTTACACAATTTACCTCACCTCTCTTCCAACACATGTAACAGTTTTTGTTTTACTTATGCTACAGATTTTTTTAAACCAACTCCTACCATCCAATATTTCTTCTACCAACACCACTTCTAACATCCCCAAATACATTTCCAAGCAAACACACTACCTATACCCAAGTCCAACATTCATTTCACTAAGTCTTGTACTCCAATTCTTCTTAATTCCTCCAATGAAATCCAATGCCTCTTGCTACAGATTTTATGCTCCTTCATTCACATACTACTACCACCATTCCATGGTCATCAACCACTTCTACTATCCCAATCCACACCTTGGTTCTCCCATTCACCAAGTCATTCCTAAATGTACAACTCCTACCAAAATTTTGCCATAGTTTACCTACAATTCTAACTTCTCCACATACATACTTTTCCATCAATTCATTCCTAATCTAGCCACACCCATACAAGGGTCCTACCAGCACCCAAGCAAATATATATCCATCAATAATTCCTCAATCCTTAATCCTCAATTCCAATACACATACACATACACATTACATTTGGCTCCCAAGCCTACAATTCAAATACTTGCCCATAAATACTCAAACTTCCACAAACTACAATGCTAGTACAATAGTTTAGGTCCTTTTATTTGTTTACCCATTCCCATTACACTAATGCATTAAATTAAGCATTGAGAAGGAGCTCTTACCTTGAGCTTATATTTTCCTTCTTCCTTTTCCAATCCTCATCTTCCTCTCTTTCTTGTACCAATCGGTCAAATGGGTATGGAGTTGTCAAACTCCATCCCAACACCCAAGAAACACAAAAATGCATTTTAATTATCCTTCTAAACCCTTAAATAATTCTAATTCAATTAAAAGGGCTTAGTGCACAAGTTAGGGTTTTACCTTTTGGATCTTTGAGAGGGATTCTCACCCTTGAATCAAGAAGGGAGTTACTCCACCATTGGAGGGTTGAAACAATGCTCCAAAGCAAGAGAAAAACAAGGTAAGAGAGAGAGAGAGGCAAAATCGGCCATACCAAGGAGATGGAGAAAAGTGAGGTCTTTCATGGAGATTTTTACCTTGTTTGAAAGAGGAGACTCCAAGCTTCACAATGGTGTGCTTTTCTCTCCAAATGGGGAAAACCCATGGAGATGAAGTTGCTCATTTCCGGATTTTGAAAAGATAGAAATGTAGAGCTTGAAGAGGGGAGTTCAAATATGTATTTTATTTTACATTTGGAGCTCAAATGGAGCTAGAGCATGGAGAGAAAGAAGAGAAGCCATGGATGGTGTTGGAGCTTCTCAAAAATCGCCAGCAAGGGGGAGAGGGAGTTGCAGTCGGTTGGGAAGGAGGAGAAGGAAAAAGAGAGAGAGAGGAAAAGAAAATAAGGAGGAGAGAGAGTCCCCCTTTACTTTTGTACTTTTTACTTTTTGCTTTTTGATTTACTTATTTGTTACTTGTGTGTGTGTGAGAGGGTGGGGTTAATTAACCCATTAAAACCGGCCCCCACATGTACTACTAGTTGGAGCGTTTTTCGTCTTTTACAGAAAACGTTCGTTATTTTACCCGGTTTCGGTACTGTTCACTAACCGGGCCCGTTTTCCGGAATTTTCTCGTTTCTTTATTTTTATTGCTTATTAAGCTTCTGTTAGTGCTTAATAATAGTTATTTATTGACTTATAATTTTTACGGGTTCGTTTGACCACTTAAAATCACGTTTTCAAGTTTTCTCGAAACACGTGCGCTAAGGCTCTATTAGCGTTTTAATACCTTATTTGGACCCGTTTTCTTCGGGAATCATTCCCGTATACTAATTAGGCATGCATAAGCCTTAGGAATCCTTACGATACTATAACCGAGGTCTCGTACCTCCTATGGTTATTTAACGCTTATTTTAGCGTTTTCTGCTTTCTAAGCGTTTTTCTTATTTCTTTTGGATTTATTTTCCTTACCAAAATTACTTAGGCACTATTAGGCCCTTAAATACCATATTAAAATATTCTAATCACCATATTTAAGTTCAGGGTATTTCAATCTACCCCCCTTAAAGAACTTTGCCCTCAAAGTTGGTGAATCTAATATTGTTACTTGTATAAATACTCTATGCTAAGGTTATGACCTCTACATATAACTTATCAAGCTCCAAATGTCTGACATGATGCATACTACACATCCAAACAACATGTCACTGCATGCATAGCAATCAAAAATATCCGTTTTACTTCTCTCCAAGGGGGTCCATCCGCAGACAATTAGGTACCATCCTCCCCCAAGTCGAGTGATCCCTCAGGTACCGGTCACGTTTGAACACTTACGCTTTCTGGTTCACGACCGTCATGACTTGAGCACTTACACTTTCTGGCTCTACGGTCCTTTGGTTCAGATCAAATTCATTTGCACATATAGAGATCCTCAGGCACTTACTCATACTTACTTACTCATACTTACGCATACTTACTCATACTTACTCGGGACTACGCTGCCCCAGTGCCCTTGGAAAAATACAAAACACCCACTGTCACCGTACGATCGGTGTAGTGGTTTCAAAACTAATCAACACTCCCACCGACTCAAAACTAGCTTCTCCTCCTATGGTTTCGACCGGATACCCGTGCCTAGGCATGGAGGGTCCACTAGCGCCCGTGGAAGCGGTTTCAAAACCAATCCTTATTCTCGAGTTTGAAGAAACATTGTACCAAATTAGTTTTGGAAATTCATTTTGAAAACTTGCATACATCTCCCAAATACCATTTATGATTATTATACCTATTACTAGTGTTATTTCTGTGGCCACTTAAGGGGAGCTTCCAGAGTCCTTCAACCCCAATGTGATCAGCATTGGTGTTGAATTATCCTTCCACCCCAATTTGTGTTCGGTTTCCCTTGATCGCTAGCAAATCAAGTTCCACTTCCCACCTCCATTCAAACAGACAGCTCGTCAAACATTATTTCGTTTTCTATCTTTTTAATTTTGCTACTCATAATCACACACATACATTTTCCAATTTATATGATTCACTTACTTACTTACTGATCATCTCATCAATTATTACTGCATCATCTCCAACTACTATACTTAAGAAATTCATGGGTAATATCCCATTAATTTACTATACTCCAATTTATACTCATAAAATACATCGGTTTTATACCGATTTATACTCATTACATACATCGGTTCCATACCGATTTATACTCCTCAAGTCTCCCATACGTACTCATTCCTCATACTATTACCAATGGGGTTCTCATTCCCTTGGAGTTTCTCTACTCCTTTTTCCTATACTTATTTCTCAAATACCTGCAATTACACGATGAGTGAATACAAATGTTTATGTAACATAAGTATCAACCATCAAAATGAATTCTCTTGCGCTATGCGCATTGTAGTTTACGCACCTATCACGTAAAACATACATTTCACGGTTTTCGCTCTACCCCCCTTAAAAGGGATTACGCCCACGTAATCTACCGTGTGTCAATATTGGGCATTGGTCGAAGGCATTCAGCCGTCATGGTGTGGTTCAGTTTCCATGCGGTCTATTATACAATGTTTCTTGATCAATGGGTCTTAACCGTATTACCGGTTAGTCCCTACATCAAGAATTTTCATCGGAGTTTATCTCACTCTTAACCGGGTTTGGTTCTAGCCTTAAAGGCTTCAAGGTATTGATGATTAACCTTTTATTCACTAGGGGTATTTCACTTGGAATTCTGGGCCCACTAGCTTCTGCTGCGTGACCCTGATAACTTGGGTTATTCGCCCTTCTTGTTATCCTTAATGTGTTACACTTCACTCTTTTATCCCTCTTATTGTGGGAGTAAGGTTCATTCCATGAGGCGTGGTGTTCTTTTACCGTGTACAAACTCAATGAGTTTTAAATTCATAACCAGCTCTTTGGGAATCTATATTCATACTGTTGTGTATTATAGTGATCATTCACTTGGTTCCTCCGGATTATTGTCGGTTGAGGTTGAGCCACTACTTAGTTGTAGTGCTTCCTCTGTTGTCAGTGGCTTCTGAATTCTGCTTAATATTTTGTTTGGTACAAGTGTTCTTTATTTGTGTGACCTTGCATTTCTATGCGTCGGTCCTTGTGACTTTCTTAAGTCTCCTTCCACCTTTATTCCAATGGGATTCACATCTTGTGATTGTTGGTGTTTCACACTCCTCGTGCTTCTTTGGCCTTAGGCCGCACGGTTTGTTTCTAAGCTTCTGCTTAGCTGGCTTATGCCAAGTTCATTGGTGAAGGGAAAAATTTACCACTACTTACATTTCCATATTTCTAGCTATCCCACTAGATCATTAACTGTACAAGTGCAATACCAAAACACTCAGTCCTACAGAGTGCAGAGGCGTAAACTCTTGGCAGTAACTCTCTTATGAGATCGCAATAGGAATGATCGTTACTCTTTCAGGTGGTGCTTCATTATTTGGTGCAGACTTCTGGCTTTTGCCCGGTCTGTCTACCATCTTGTATTAACAACTTCATAGTATTGGGTGCTATTTCCCACACATCGGTCGCCTGTTGCGCACCATGTTCTTACTGATTCTACAGTATTGGTTTACATGGCCTCCGCTGTTGCTAGCTTCAGCTCATGCATTTCCACCAGCATGGTTCGGTGTCTATACTTCTGAGCTCCTTGAGCGTCATTTACTTATACCTTATGTTCCCCCATACCGTGTTCCTTTTGAACCGATTACTTCTTGGTTGTCAACAGTTGCCATTTAAGCTTATTTGACATCGCTTGGCAGTAATTGTTTGCTCAAGCTTCACTATATTAGTAGTTCTGGAAGGGATATATTTTCAGACATTTATTGCTGGAATCCTCCCTTGGGGTCTGTATGTTCACCGCTCTTGCGGTATCACAATAACGAGGGGTATGCTTTCTCGTTAGTTATTTAACTATCTCACTGGTGCCGTTCTTGGCAACTCTTCATACCGTTCACATTGGTTTTTGCGACCTTTGGGTTGCGTCCTGTAGTAGGTTTATGGCATACTAGCCGTGTTGCCTAGAGCTCTGCTCATCTTAGGCGGTTCACAAGCTTTGCTCTTCTTTATACCTTCAATTGGTTTGGAGGTAAGTAATTTTATGTTGATTGTTGTCATTGTTAATTTAAGGTATCCCCTAGTGAGTGGGATCCCTTCGGTGTTCTAACCGGGTGTCCAATCTAGCTCTTGTACTTTTATCACGCTTCCGACACCCTTCAAGGACTGCTCCTGGGTGTTGTTGAGTGGTGCCATTATATCTGGCTGATATTTAAGAGTGTGTTTAGTCTGCTATCCTTCCTCGCGGTTCTGGATCTGAGTTATCCGTTAAGGGTTATAGCGTCTCCCGTTCTTAGGGTAGACCATTACTATTTTCCTTATGTTATAACGGATTTGATATTCCTTCCGGTGATGAATGGTATTTCTCGGTACCTTATGTGATCACACTGTGTGTTTGTGGTAGTTGTCCTGGGAATTCCATCCCGTTCATTGAACACTGATGTGTTAATATTAGGCATTTGTCTTAGAATGTTTAGACTAGGTATTCCTTCCAGTTATCATGCTTTATTTCGGTATCTTCGAGACATATTCAATGTCTTGTTCCGTTGTTAGTGCTTCTCGCACTTTTAACTCTCAATCACTCTCCTAGAGTGAGTTCTTGACTCCTTAGCTTGTAAGCTTATATGAGTTCCCTTCTTGCTCATTTGAGCCATCTTACTGTTCTGGTTTGAGTTTACTTATGGTCCGTAGAACGGAGCTGACTACTTCCCGTGTTTCGTACACTACATGTATACATACGTGGGGTACCTTGCTGGTACGTTACCACTTACCTAACTATCTGTCAGGCCCGCAAGCTCCTTCAGAGTGCGGTCGTCCCACATCCCGTAATTGGGTACACTCGTAGTGTTCGTCACACGCCTAGGTGAAGTATTCTATTGTCAACTCCCCTTGTATCATTCTATGATACTCACCGTAAATCCGTTAGTTCGGTTTTAAAAATCCAAGGTTTAGAAGAAGGGTTTGTGGTTTTTGAAAGAAAAATTCGGGTTTTGAAATAACAGTTCGGTGTTAAAAGGAATCCTTCATGGCGTTGCCATGATTGAGGTCTTGACCAAGTTCAGCGTCTTGCTGACCGGTATACTCTTAATACAATGATCGGGCCGTTAGGCCTTTCCAAGGTTTCATTATTTAGATACTTAGGATTGGTGATCCTATAGTTGCTCCATTTGTCATAGCGGTACTTTAGCAAGTAACTGCGGGTTGTTAAAAGTCTTCCAACCGTCTTGTAGTTGGTGCACTTGCCCTGGGCAAGTGCGCGGGTTGGTTGTTTTTCGGTTGTCATATACCGGTTACGGTATCGTTTCCATCCATATTTGGTGGCTTATTAGATCATCCTTTGATCTCTTAATCTCGGTAATCGATCTTCTGAGTCGTTTCTCAAAGTACTTGACATGGTTGTCGTCCATCCGGGTGTTTCACACCTTTACTGTGGTTAACGAGACTTAACTATCCTTAGGAACCATGTTGTAGTCCAATAGGTGTCTGTTTTATGAATACTTTCATAGTTATCTGAACCATGTTGTTCGGTTTTATAGCCCCTTGGTGTGTAGGTTTGGTGTTAATCCAACCTCGACTAATTCCTTAGTCGATTTGTATACCGTTGTTGGTATTATCAAAGGTTACAGTCCGTAGACTCTCTTGTCTCGGGCTTTATTACTCTTTCTTCCTTGCTCCCTTGCACGGTTGTGCTCCTCTTCTTGCTGGCTACTCATGGTTCTCGCGACTGCAGAGCACGTCGCCCCATGGTGCCGTAAATTCCATTATCCTGTGTGTAGGATCTTCGATCTTTGGTCATTAAATGCGGTCATTGTCATTCACCGGGAACCGTCTTCGGGACTTCCAGTTCTTGGACTCTACCGTATGACAGGTTCCCTTCTAATAAGGTTTGTCTCTGCAACCGCCAGATCGGGTCTTACCCGAGTGTGAGAGGTCTTTCCAACTCTCTGGCATTCTTGTCCCAACTTTAGAACGGGGGACGCGGAGGACGGGTATGGTTATGGTAGGTTTCCGGTTCACCCAGAAGTTCCTAACTAGCGTATCTCACACGCTAACACTCAACCCTTAGCCCTAAGTCTCTAATTCCTAACTCGGTATTTCATCCATCAGAGCGATACTTCGCTCGGATACCACTTTTTGTAACACCCCTACCGCTAATACCGTCGTTACTGTACAATTACTTACCTTCGCAGCGGATATTACATACACAACGGCGGGTGTACAATGCCGTTAGTCACCCACGTGACTAACAAGGCGAGTTAAAATCCTACATACTATCGGTCTGATGAATATGAACATACCGAGTACTCTACACAATACATTACTTTCCCTTGCATACTCAACCATAATTCAAGTACAACTCCAATACAATACCATACCGAGTCTACTACAATCCTTAATTTACCGATACCGTTTGGACTTCCAAATTCACAATACATTACAGATACAATCCCTATTATACAACTACCCACGCTTACATAGCAGTCCCCGTCCTACTCTCTCGAACGGTGGCCAGCTTCGAGTACCTGCACACTAAAAACGTTCCCCCTAGGGGGTCAGCTTACGCTGAATATGAATTTCGCATATACCGCGTGCTAACCGCGGTACGCCGACTACTTTGGGTCGGATATACATGGAGTTCATTTTACATGCATACATACATACTCATGCTACAGCAATACAATCAACAATACCTACATACACATACACGGTTCAATACTTACCAAGGAAGGCAATTCGATAGTCAACCGTTTGTATTAGTTACTTATCCCTTACTATTTCATTGCGTTACTCACTACTCCGTTCGTACCATGTTCGATATTCGCTACTCTACTCATACTCACTCCTTACTCTTGCATGCTCATCCCTCCGTGTTCTATACCTTACTCGCACACGATCCTTACTCTGTACTCGTTACTATACTTGTGCATACTCACTACTCAATACTCCATACTTACTCATACATATTCAATACTCGGTACTCATTACATACTCATACTCACTTCTTACTCAGTACTCATTACTTTACTCATGCATACGCAATGCTCAATACTCATTACTTTGGCCTCTGGGCGGAGTCATACACAAGACTCGCCACCGGACCTACAATACGAGGGCTATACGCTTAGCTCCTCAAATACTCAAATGTCCGTTTTTACCGGACTACTCAAATTCCCAGCACTCTTCTCTCAGAGTATATTACAATCTCATGGATTAGCCTAGAAGTATCTCTACCGATAACCTCCACTAGCTTAGGGAATTACCACAGTCTAGTATCCTCAGATTTAAGGGTTTCCCAACGTATCGAATACTCTCATGTTCGGGACATTACTTACATCAGTTGGGTCCTCTCATAATGGGTCGACTAATTGCGAAGGGGGTTTGGAGATCCCTCGTCATTCTTTACTGCTCTCATGGTTCATGTCTTGCACCAAGATTAATTCCTCTAATAGAGGTTACTTATGTACTTCCACTACTTATTATTTGTGGATTATTCATTTCGGTTCCCCTACCGTTATCGGAAGGTTATTACTCCCGTACACTCTCTCACATTTTAGTGAGTTCATCAGTTGTGTTATCATTCATTGACCCGTTAGTTTAGTGCGTTGCTACTATTCCATTAGTTCCCGACATGACTCTTACTACGAGTCGCTACACAACAAGACTCATCTATGAGTCGGTCTATGCACTAAATGAAGCCACACAATCAGTCAAGAAGGGTTAGCTCATACAACATACAACAAGACATACAATGAAAGACAATAAACCGTTTTCATGCTTTAGTCTTGATTAGCCGGCATACAACAAACAAATCAACGTAACTCGGTTAGCATACGGGGCATGAGAAAATCATACCTTTCACCGGAGTTAGCTTTATCACGTGTTCCCTCGTTCCCTGGGTTCACACTTGTTCCACTGATAATGTTCCAACATTATTATTAATACTATGTTCATACGGTACATTAGTAATTACTACTCCCGTACTTACCCCGTTATCCCGGTATACTTAATGTTCTCATACTCTCAACTTACTTGATTACTTTTCACACTTGTTTTCCTACTCATATACTTACTTTCTTACCTTTACTACTTCATTTATAGCGTACTACTACATATATATGCATATATGTATATAGGCATATATATACATATGATTACTATAATCATATAATAAAACTTTTTTTTTTTTTGACTCGACCGACCTTACCCAGGGTCGGACCCAAGGTCGGTCGAAGTCAGTAAGTTTCGGTAAGGCAAAATTCCAGGCTCGACCGACCTTGCAAGTCCGGTCCCCAAGGTCGGTCCATTCCAGTAGGTTTCCAGGTTCAAATTTTTGCCTCGACCGACCTTGCCATGTCCGGTCCCGAGGTCGGTCCATTCCAGTAGGTTTCAGACGGGAAAATTTTCTGGTCCGACCGACCATGCAAGTCCGGTCCCAAGGTCGGTCCATTCCAGAAGGTTTCCGTCTTTGTAATTCTGGGCTCGACCGACCTTGCAGGTTCGGTCCCAAGGTCGGTCCGGCCCAGTACTTCAGTTTTAAAATCCGTTTTCAGTTCCCTTCTTTACCCATTGCTTCCCCAATCTTCCTACATGTAACCCCACATGTTTTTGTGCCATTTGGGCTCCTGAAAATACCTTAATTCATCCCCCAACTCCATTACTAAATCCATCAATCTACTTACACAATTTCCTCACCTCTCTTCCAACACATGTAACAGTTTTTGTTTTACTTATGCTACAGATTTTTTTAAACCAACTCCTACCATCCAATTTTCTTCTACCAACACCACTTCTAACATCCCCAAATACATTTCCAAGCAAACACACTACCTATACCCAAGTCCAACATTCATTTCACTAAGTCTTGTACTCCAATTCTTCTTAATTCCTCCAATGAAATCCAATGCCTCTTGCTACAGATTTTATGCTCCTTTATTCACATACTACTACCACCATTCCATGGTCATCAACCACTTCTACTATCCCAATCCACACCTTGGTTCTCCCATTCACCAAGTCATTCATAAATGTACAACTCCTACCAAAATTTTGCCATAGTTTACCTACAATTCTAACTTCTCCACATACATACTTTTCCATCAATTCATTCCTAATCTAGCCACACCCATACAAGGGTCCTACCAGCACCCAAGCAAATATATATCCATCAATAATTCCTCAATCCTCAATTCCAATACACATACACATTACATTTGGCTCCCAAGCCTACAATTCAAATACTTGCCCATAAATACTCAAACTTCCATAAACTACAACGCTATTACAATATTTTAGGTCCTTTTATTTGTTTACCCATTCCCATTACACTAATGCATTAAATTAAGCATTGAGAAGGAGCTCTTACCTTGAGCTTATATTTTCCTTCTTCCTTTTCCAATCCTCCTCTTCTTCTCTTTCTTGTACCAATCGGTCAAATGGGTATGGAGTTATCAAACTCCATCCCAACACCCAAGAAACACAAAAATGTATTTTAATTATCCTTCTAAACCCTTAAAGAATTCTAATTCAATTAAAAGGGCTTAGTGCACAAGTTAGGGTTTTACCTTTGGGATCTTTGAGAGGGATTCTCACCCTTGAATCAAGAAGGGAGTTACTCCACCATTGGAGGGTTGAAACAATGCTCCAAAGCAAGAGAAAAACAAAAAATCGGCCATACCAAGGAGATGGAGAAAAGTGAGGTCTTTTATGGAGATTTTTACCTGATTTGAAAGAGGAGACTCCAAGCTTCACAATGGTGTGCTTTTCTCTCCAAATGGGGAAAACCCATGGAGATGAAGTTGATCATTTCCGGATTGTGAAAAGATAGAAATGTAGAGCTTGAAGAGGGGAGTTCAAATATGTATTTTATTTTACATTTGGAGCTCAAATGGAGCTAGAGCATGGAGAGAAAGAAGAGAAGCCATGGATGGTGTTGGAGCTTCTCAAAAATCGCCAGCAAGGGGGAGAGGGAGTTGCAGTCGGCTGGGAAGGAGGAGAAGGAAAGAGAGAGAGAGGAAAAGAAAATAAGGAGGAGAGAGAGTCCCCCTTTACTTTTGTACTTTTTACTTTTTGCTTTTTGATTTACTTATTTGTTACTTGTGTGTGTGTGTGAGAGGGTGGGGTTAATTAACCCATTAAAACCGGCCCCCACATGTACTACTAGTTGGAGCGTTTTTCGTCTTTTACAGAAAACGCTCGTTATTTTACCCGGTTTCGGTACTGTTCACTAACCGGACCCGTTTTCCGGAATTTTCTCGTTTCTTTATTTTTATTGCTTATTAAGCTTCCGTTAGTGCTTAATAATAGTTATTTATTGACTTATAATTTTTACGGGTTCGTTTGACCACTTAAAATCACGTTTTCAAGTTTTCTCGAAACACGTGCGCTAAGGCTCTATTAGCGTTTTAATACCTTATTTGGACCCGTTTTCTTCGGGAATCAATCCCGTATACTAATTAGGCATGCATAAGCCTTAGGAATCCTTACGATACTATAACTGAGGTCTCATACCTCCTATGGTTATTTAACGCTTATTTTAGCGTTTTCCGCTTTCTAAGCGTTTTTCTTATTTCTTTTGGATTTATTTTCCTTACCAAAATTACTTAGGCACTATTAGGCCATTAAATACCATATTAAAATATTCTAATCACCATATTTAAGTTCAGGGTATTTCAATATCGGGCACTTCAAATAAATCGTCCACCCGAGCCAAGTTAGTTGCAATCATAGTACCTAGAATCATGCAACTAGTTAAGCAAGGGCTCATTCTTCATGGCGATGGATTGGAGTTGCTTGGGTGATCTTAAACTCTTGGTGTTACTTGAACATAGATTCGAGTTAGAAGACAAGCTAAGAGTTTGTCCCCACTGCTGCCGCTCCAAGACTTTTAGACCCTACAAATTTGAGTTGGACCTCGAGAGATTCTCACAATGGGAATTTTTACAACCTCCTTGCGAACAAGCACTCGATGGCCCTATTTCCTGCTGAAAGACCTGGTTTCCATGAGGACACTCAGCTGCCCAGGTACATCCCGTCTTTCCGCCAACATGTCATAGACGATCACATCTCAGGCTAGCACAGGTTGTGGAACAACTCAAGGGTGAAGAGACCGAGACTTAGCTAAGAAGACTTTTGTGCTCATCCACAAACCATACGGAATAGGGCCGTTCGAAGAAGTCAAGCATTGATCAGCCATGTGTGAGAAGAAACCACATTGAGAGCAAACAAGCGTCATGTTATCAAAGAAGATTCCGAAGGTGAAACCTTTCCCATCTAGTTTGATATTAAGGGAGCAAGCATAGGAACATGCAAGTTGAGAAGGAATTTAAAGTGCATCGTTTTACGGCAGTAGGGTTTGGGGTCTTCCATGATTCCGGTGAAGTGTCCAAGTTTGGAGGCTACAATGGCAACAAAATGGATGTTTCTGTGAACCTGAGGAACATTGTAAACTCTAACCCAAAATGGAATAAATTAGAACTTATGCTTGTCAAAGGGATTCTCAGGTTCCACCGCCTTCAGTGCAAGTAGTGGTTGATGCACCAAGGGCCCCGGACCAAAACGACATTCATCACCTCAGCAGATTCAAACTCGACCAAGAACAGGTAGGGGCCAATTTTACAAAATCTGAAATTTCCCAAGTCGTTCCAGTGGTATGCAGAGTAATCACTGAGGAGATGGATGACATATAAAGAGGTGAATAAAATCGAGCGAGAAGACTCTGGTCGAGGTTGGCGAATGAACCATTAACCATTATGAGAGACATGATGAATGTGAATTTCGTGAATAGAGTAAGGTTGGGAGGAATGAATGAAGTCGAACAAGCATGTAACAGTCAGAGGATAGAGGTGGGTGGTGCAAAACCGAAGAGGATAAATAAACACAGATTGAGAATGTGGAAAGGTGAAGGATCCATGGGTGTGACCGTGACGGGTTTCATTAAGCAGGCGAGCAACAATGGTAGTTATTAGAGATGAAATGATTGCATGCAAGTGATGTGAAAAGTGGCTGGGAGAATGAGCAGAGAAAAAGAGAATGAGTGACATGGAATATTTTCATGCAACATCAAACCAAGGGATTGTGCTCAAATTCCAAAAGTACCTAATGATGGGAACCTAAAACGTGCCAAAAACTTCAAATGAGGAAGAGCACAAAGAAACCAATAGAATATGAGGTGGCTGTCGATTATTGGAGTGGCTGAATCATTGTAGAATCAGGAAGGAAAAACAGAAGGACACCCGTCAAAGGGTTGGAAGAACACCCGAAAGAGGGAGAACCTTGTCCTTGTGGAAGACTCGATCAAATCGAGCACATGGCAGTGACAAAGAAAGACAAAACGCTGCCCTTCGTGTCATTTGGAGCATTCCCATCTAGCATGAACTTAATCGTACTACTATAGTATATCTTTAATGTTTTTCTTCTATATTATAATTTATGTTAAAACATAAGGGATTGCTTGCAATCTGTTGTTGTGGTCACAACAAATAACGACAAAAATGTTTATTGTCTTGAAGGCCAGGAGTTGGTGGCTGGTGTGTGTTTTTTTCTTTTTAACTTTTTATTAATAATTGGGGCTGAAGGAATGTCAACGATCTTATGAAAAATGGAGACCAAGAAAATAGCAAATTAGTGAGATTAAATGAATCCTCCAATTAGTGATAACGACCTATCCCCATGATCAGTGGCAGATCACATAATGACATATGGGGTCACATAACCCTATAATAGGTAGTGCATTTATTCATTTATTTATTAAATCGAAAAGATACATTTTGGTTACATCAAAAAATGGCAATTACCTCCTCCAAACAGACTCTCTACCAAACCTACACCTTGCATCTAGACCATAAGGAGAGCATTTACCTCCTTAAAAACCTCTATAGACAAAACTTAGTAGGAAAATTCTATAAAGGAAAAAAGAGTGCAACGTGCTTGTTTATCACCCCCGATATACATCATAAGAACAACAAGTCATCTTTAAGGCATCTAGAGTTCATGAATCTCTCACATGGAATTGGGAAGTCTTTCCACCACCTTGACATCCGCTTGCAAACCCCTTGCTTAGCCATTCAAACAATGTTGGCAATGGAGAACTCTTTGCCTCTAAAGATTAAATGATTCCTGGCACCCCAAGTGTTCCACGCTCCATAGAAGAAAGTAGACCGTCAAACTCTCCTTGCTTTCTTACCCATCGAGACAACAAACCAATCATTATGTCCAAGAGTGACATTTTGAACACAAAACTGACATTCCAGCATTGGATGCAAATAATATAACATGCTAGCAGTTTCCATAACTCAGTTACAACAAGGACAAAGACTCTGACCAAGAGGGATGCTATCCCACTCGAACAACATGCCCCGAGTCATTACTAAGAGCCAAATCATTATCTCTACCCTTGGCTTAGATAGACCAGCCCACAATTTATTATAGTTAACGAATAACGTACCTTCATTAACTTGAGAGATAAGTGCATAGCATACATCTCACGTAGAGAACTGCACTCCTTGAACACCCCATGTCGCTTCGTCATCCTGCATTCGAGAGGGGGAACGATTAGCAATAGCAGTAGACAACTCATTCAATGTATCCATTTCATATGAGACATTCTCCTCCTCTATGTTAGTTTACAAACCCATTCATTACCGTTTCATTCACCAGTATGAGCCACCAATGCATCCTTCTGATTACTGATCTGGTATAATCGAGGGAACTGCTCCTTCAACGTACCAATAGGCAACCATTTACCAGTCTAGAAATGAGTGCTTTGTCCATCTCCAATTTCAACCTTTGACAATAGCTCATGGGCTGCATGGTGATTTGATGTTGCCTTCATAATCGCTGCCCATATTCCGTTAACCTTCATGGTTTGCTATATAAATTCCCAACCATGTAGGCCATATCTCATCTCATAAATAGAGCAAATAACCTTCTTCTAGAGGTTCTTGTGATTTTGGGAGAAATTCTATCTCCACTTCATAAGGAAGCCAAGGTTCTTAATTTGTAAATCGAAGAAGCCAAGGCCTCCCAAGTGGTTTTGCAGTGTCAGCTTAGCCCATTATTGGGGGCTTGGAACTTACCAGTGCCCTTACCCCAAACCTTCAATGTATGAACACTAGCCTTTTTCTAACCTTCTTTGGCACCACAAATAAACTTGCATAATATAACGGTATGGATTCAAGAACGGACCTGATTAGGACTGCTTGTCCAGCTTTTGAGAGGTTGGTGGCCTTCCATTTAGCCATCTTTGCTTCTATGCGCAAAATAACAGGAAGCCATGTCTTGAACTTCCTTGGATTAGCACCGAGTGCACAACCTAAGTAAGTTGATGGTACGTAGCCGACTTGGCATTTGAGAATACGAACCACCTTGTCAACTTCCTCCTTACTTGAAAGATATTACACTTATATGTAGTATTCTTTCTATATATTTGATAAGCCGTAGACTTATCATATTTTATAAGCTAGATTTACAATAATATTAGTTAGATTAAGGTTAGAATAAGTAGTATTTACGTTATTTTGTATGTAAAATGATTTTATATGTTCAGTCTTATGTTTTGTGTGTTTTCTGTGCAAGGAGAGAAACTCTACATCAGGAACTAAGTATTGCCGGATGTGAAGCCGGATTCCTCATGCACGGCACGAAAGCAAAGTAAAAAGGAGTCAAGTCGGGCATGGTGCCGGGTAGTATGTATCCGGCATAATCAAAAGATACACCTGTTCACCAAAAGATAGCGGTTATTTACCGTTATCCAAATACTCGATGCCGGGTATGGTGCCGGATATAATCTGTCCGGCACAAGTGACTTTTCGTGCCCTGCGGTTTCGACCGTTGTGCGCAAGTTTTTAATAGACATGCCGGATCAAAGCAACCCGGCAAGACATCCGGCACAAGTCTTTTTGGTGCCTATAAAAGGAGGCCGAATGTTGCACTTCAGAGGATCATCATATACATACTTACACACTCAGAAAACTCTCAAAAACGTCCTGAAGTGCTGCTGGAGGAAGATCTTGCATCATTTACAAGGAGAAGAAGAATTTGTCAACGGGTTAAGGCTAAGACCATTTTCCTTCCCCCCTTGATTGTTCCTTTTCCATTTAATGTAGAGGATGCATTATAATCCTTAGTGGTCACTGATTTGGAGTGGTTCTCTTTATAAACACACTATGATTATTCAATAAAAGATATAAGTTTCAACTTGGAGTTTTGTGTTTCTTGCAATTGGAATGAAGTTGCTTCTCCTTCCATTTACTTCAAATTCTAACTTTATTAAGGCAGAAGGGTTGAGAACCTCCAAGTGGTCTTTCCATTTGTCTTCTACAATTTAGGGGATGAACCATAAGATTAGAATTAACCAAGTTATTCTCCCCTTCTCGGTTTGTTGATTACCAAATATTTGCTAGTTTTCGATAATGATTAGGGAGTTCTTGGTTCGGCTTCGAACTGGAGAAGTAAATTGTCATTTTGATAATGCCGGATAGACTACCGGGTACAAGACGTCCGGCACGTTCAAAGTCTTTGAATTTGCCGTGCGTATTCTGTCCGGCCTAATATCCGGCACTATCAAGAGTTGGTTAATTCGAAGTTTATTCTAATCCTTGGTGATCGTATGTGTCTTTATAACGTTTACCATTATAAATCTGGGGCGGATCATTGTAAATACCGCTTAGTTTTGTTAGTTTTATTAGAATTAGAAAATTTATCACATTTTCTCCCTCTTTTACTTATTAATTACAAAGGCTAGGACTAATTTTCTATACAAGTCCCTAGGGGTTGACTTGCTTGGTCTTAATTTACTTCCCTGCTACTTTTGACCGGGTTTTTGTTTGCTACCCGTATAGATTGAGTAGGTTTTTCTTTCATTTTTACTTATGCCGTGCGTGGTGCCGGGTACGAGATACCCGGCACATTTTTGGTTATTTCCCTATGTTTTGTTTAATCTCTTGTACATAAGTGTTCAGTAAATGCCTACTATAAATCTTGCTAGCAATATTCGAAGAAAGACTCCACGAGTGTAATATCCAGAGTCCATCATGATACCTCAAACCCAATGAACTTGTGCTCTTTTATTTGTTGGTCGTAGACATGAGTAACGTGTTGTGAAGCATTATTGTTAATTTATATATTTGTGTTTCTATTCAAAAAGAACTTTCCCTGCATTCTTTGATAGTGTCCCAAATATTGCGAGTTTTCTTGTGTTTTTTTATTATTACATGAGGTAGCAAGGAGTACAAGCTCGTAATGTATCCATCCAAGGTTAGCATAACTTGCTAATGAAAATTACACTACGAAATAACAGGAGCAACTACTCAAAACTACAAGATCACATTACACCTCTGAATACCTTAGAATAGACTCCTGATGTTTGAGGAGAGAGCTAGATCGGGTACCCATATTCAGTGGTGAATCTAAAAATTTTGTTTGGGGTAATTTTTTTTGACGTATATTATTTTGTACATTTTCAAAAATTTATAAAAACATTTAACAAATTTTTAAAATTCCGGGGTTGGGGGCCGATCCCCGTTGGATCTGCCTCTCCATATTCCCGTGGAAATCCTTCTCTTTTTTGCACCATTTCATCACTTGCGATGCAACCATAGTTGACAAATTCTGAAGTGTTATGTGTATTGGGAAGAGGTTTGGGTAGGGGCGGGGTCATGGGCAATTATTAGGGTGTTACACCCGGTTCCATGGAACAAGGCCCATAAATTTTAGAGGCTCTATATTCTAGGGTTTCTATTTTTTTAGTTTATATGATTATATATGTTTATAAGATAAAAATCTATACAATCAAATAAATAAGAGTATATTAAATTTAACAATATTTTTTTAAAAATAAGTTGATAATTTACTTCATTTGTAAAGTTGTTTTTATCTAATAAAAGTATATTTAGTACGTAATTGATAATTTTTTAAGTGATCTGTATCCCACTACAGTACTATCGTCAGAAAAAGTACATAATTTACATAACCTCTTGGATTACTTTGTTTTATTAACAGTTATATATGTTCTTTAACACACATAACATAAGCGGTTAAGAATGATATTTCGAAGAAGTTAACATATAACTTGTATGATTTTGCTGCAAATGGGTGTTAGAAAATTTGGTATTTTTGAGTGATTATATGATAATATTTATATCTTCTTTAGCTAGTAGCTCTAGTATAGTGTATTTTATATTAAAATTAAAAGGAAAAATTACATCCCCACCTATGACGTTTGATGAAATTACACACCTCACCCACGAGGTTTCAAAAATTACTTTGCCCACCCATGTGGTTTCCTCTATATATTTTACATCCGACAACTTTTCTAATATTTGATCAACTTAAAAGATGCTTAAATGTTATCCAAAATTGATAAAATTTCACATGAATGATGCTAAGGTGTTATATTTTGGTCTAGCGTGAAATCCAAAGTTTTGTAAGCTCATATATGATCCGTGGGACCCGATTAAACATGTCAATGTAAAATAGAGGAAACCACATGGGTGGGCAAAGTAATTTTTGAAACCTCGTGAGTGAGGTGTGTAATTTTACCAAACGTCATGGATGGGGATGTAATTTTCCCAAATTAAAATTTTAAAAGCCCTCAGTTTAGAAATTTAACACAGTCTTATATTAGAGAGGCCCCTGAGCTGCTTAAGGGCATGCTCTAATCATAGAGTATGACACACGCATGCACAGAAGGTTTTTTTTAATATATATATACTTACATTAAATAATTATAAGGGACTGCCCCATTGCAAGAAAGCTGTGGGACAGGTTAGTTATCAAGGGTAAAGATCCTAACTTCTACACCATGAGTTTGAGTGACTGGTTAGATTATTATGTGTGTGGGCTGGAGAAATTCATGATCAAAGATAAACTGAAGGTTAGCTTTCCTATTGTTTGCTATAATTTATGGATATGAAGAAATGCAAAGCTCTTTGGAAAAGAGAGCAGGATTTTTTTTACCTTTCAGGTGTATCTCTCAAGCGGTCTACCAGAACCTGGAGACAAGTATAAGAGAAAACAGGGAAAACTCTTCATGGAAACCCCCTCCTGCTAACTACCTTTTGTTTAATGTTGATGGTGCATATAATTCGCTCTTAGACTATGCTTCTGCAGGTGGAGTTTGTCGGGATCAGTCTGGGAATTGGGTTACCGGTTTTGCAGTAGCGTTTGGAAAACATGGTGTGCTACACTCTGAAGCGATGGCAGTCCTGAATGCATTGCAGATTGTCAAACTGAAAGCTCTTTTTTTTATAAGGGGGCTACACATGTAGCAATACATTGACCGAGGATCGGTCTACACAGGTTAGGAAAATCCTTAGCCAGAAAATAATAAGAAAGTTTAATCGTAAATTCCGGGAGACCAACTACGAGCATTGGGATAGACTTTAGGATTCTAGACTTATGATCGATCTCAACAGCCCACCAACGCTTAGACTTTCAGGTTCCTACCAGCACTTATATCTTCATGACCATACTACCTATCTTCATCCCATCTGCTGTTTTTTATGATGAAATTCCAAGCTCGCGCTAGCCTGTTAAGGCTATGCCCTCTGATGTAAATCATCAATTAAGCTGTCTTTGCAGCGCTACTTATCAAAAAAACCTATCTTCATTTCATCCCATCCTAAATTGTTGGAACAATCTATAAAGATGAATATGCCGAGAGCTTGAGCTTTTGGCGAGTGTTAAAGAAAAACCAAGGCTGCTATTGAAATCGTTGGGGCCTATTTCTTCACTCCGCTTCTCCTCAGGATGGGTCAATATTCACTAAAGATCTCCGTGGGTAACGATAGTGAATACGCAACCGCTGACCATATTTAAAGCATTCACGGGCCTCCGTAGAAATATTTGCAAATTTTTTATTCGGTTTCCTGACTCGAAACTTCCTCGTCTTGTCTTGTTTTGCCGTATTATCTGGAGAGACAACTACTTTCAGATTAATCTGAGGAAGAGTATTACCGTCCACAAGAGAGCTGTCAAACTGAAAGCTCTTGAGAATGTCTTAGTCCCTGTCTGATTCAAGAATGCTTGTAGAGCTGTTTGAAGACTGCTCCGTTAACCATCCTCTGCGGCCCATTATTCTGGAGTGCAGAAAAATCATGGAGTCATTAAAGGATGTGAGCCAGTATACTCCTGGTAACTGTAATAGGTTAGCAGACAAGATTGCTAAACTAGTCTCAGGTGGCGACCTTTGTAGACAAATTCTGGATCTTCCACCTGATTTTGTTATCTCTGATATGTACACGGATAAGATACTGACATAATCGTAATTGATAGAAGGCAGCTGCCTCCGTTTTGTTTTGACCAAAAAAAAAAATTATAAAAAAAACTTACATTAAATTCCCAATCCCGAACATCCAACGGGGATTAGTCTTAGCTAGGGACGAAGCTGGAGCTACCAAATTGTCTTGTATTAAGAAGATTGAACCAATGGGTCTGGCTACTTGAATACTAATGCTGTTCTAGACGTACAAATGCGCAGTCATGTGGCATCTTCATCATCTTTATTCATCGATCTAGCTAAATTTCAAGACAGCATAAAGAAAGGGGCAGCGGCAGGGCATCCAGTGTAGCGTTCTATACAAATTACAAAATATAGGCTATCTTGTGGACCCAGCAGGTGAGGGAGGTTAGTGGGGGCCATACGCATACCAGCCTTTTACAGTGGGCCATATGATTTCGTCTCATCTCTACTCAGCAGCAGCAGCTTCATGATCTCATCAGGTCGTTTTTAATTAAAAGGAAGAGCAAAAAGAAAACTCGCTATCACACTGCATTGTATTCTGAAAGGATAAAAAAGAAAGAAAAGGAAGGCCCCGAAAGTACAAAGAGGTAGGGATGAATTGAAGCTTCTCAATCATGATTATTTCATTCTTAGATATGGCGGTTTTTTCATTTTCACACCACACCAGTCAGTCATACTCATATGTTCCCTTGAGCATCTACAAAAGCTTATGTTTGAAAGCAGCTTTCGACTTTTTCCTGCATCATGTCCCCTCCAACTTCGGTCCATCAATCTCCCATATATTTACCTAATGATGCCATTCCTTCCCATAACTTTCCTTTCTCAGTCAAGTGTAATGGTAAAATCGTAAATAAAGTGAAGTGAGGAGGGTGGTTTCCTTGGCTACGATCCCGAGCTCTCCTTACTGTCGGTCCATAAAATGGTCGATCTTCTTCCACTTCTTGAAACTCCCTCCTTCCCGGCGGTTTTCTCTCTCTTTCATCACTTTAGTTGATCAGAACGTCGTTCTCTCCACTTTCTCTCGATAGTAGAGAGAGACTGATCTATCATTCATGGCTCCCACGAGTCTGCCGCCGGGTTTCAGATTCCACCCAACAGACGAAGAATTGGTGGCTTATTACTTGGAGAGGAAGATCACCGGCAGGAGAATAGAGCTGGATATCATCCCAGAAATTGACCTCTACAAGTGCGAGCCATGGGATTTGCCAGGTAGCTTGCTAGCTAGGGTTTTGCTACACACTCGATTATCGAATCGAATGTTAGTTAATACTCACATTCATATCATTAATGTTACATATAAAAAAACACACAGATTAATACTCTTTCGTTTCGTTGTACTTTAATCGCGGGTGGGCTTGTTTGCAGAGAAATCGTACTTGCAGAGCAAGGATATGGAGTGGTACTTCTTCAGTCCAAGGGACCGGAAATATCCAAACGGGTCGAGAACGAACCGGGCGACTCAAGCTGGGTACTGGAAGGCAACCGGAAAGGACAGAACTATAAGTAATTCTATTAATAATAACAAAAGACCGGCGGTAACGGGGATGAAGAAGACACTGGTTTATTATAGAGGTAGAGCTCCACGTGGAATCAGAACCAATTGGGTAATGCACGAGTACCGTCTCATTGATTCCATCGGTTGCAGCAATAGTAGTAGTGCACTCTCCTTAAAGGTACGTATAAATTAAGAATGCTAGCAAGTTAGGGTTTTGTGATTAGGTGATTTGTTTTTCATAGTATAGTACTATCATTTATGATTGATATATGTGGATTCACGCAGGATTCTTATGCGTTGTGTCGTGTTTTTCAAGAAGACACCGGTGGATGTGATT
Source organism: Limonium bicolor (assembly GCA_023374045.1). Taxonomy (NCBI): domain Eukaryota; kingdom Viridiplantae; phylum Streptophyta; class Magnoliopsida; order Caryophyllales; family Plumbaginaceae; genus Limonium; species Limonium bicolor. Next base: position 210,304,659 of record CM041781.1, read on the forward strand.
GGTAATACTAGTAGTAGTAAACAAAAGGATGATTCCGTCGGAAGCGACGACTGTAGAGTCATCGATGCTGTTATGGGGACGGCGGCTGCTAGCTCGCAGTCAGCTGAAGCTGATCAAGGGAAATGGGTTTACGATTATGTTAATCACAAACGTAGTAACTTGCAGCAATCATCATTAGTATCAAACGGAGGAGAAGCTGTTGGATTCTCGGTTGGAGCTGATGATGATGTATTAGTAGCAGCTGGTTGTGACTACAAAACACCAGCAGCAACAACTATAATGAAGAGGAACATCATGACTGCTCAAAGTTCCCATCGGAAGCGTCGTCGGAGCTGACGCAAGGCACACCGCCGGCAGGGACGGAGGAGATCCAACAAGTAAGAAAGGATTTGGAAATGGTGCTGCTGCTGCTGGTGATGAAGCTAACAGTATTAAGTGCTTGTACTCATCATGGTCGTCTTCCAATCTTAAATCTGAGGTATGAAAGAATTAACCAGCTACTTCATTACTTAGATTATCTCCTGATCTCTAGGCATATAGCTAGTGTCACTGATCCCTAATATAATTAATTCTTTTGATCTCTGATTTACAACCTTCTTTATATATAGATCTAGTACCAACTCATATGAAAAGCTAAGCTAGCAATAATCATTGTTGAATGTTCCATGCATTAAATATATATAAGCTCTCTCACTATACATAATAAAGCTGGCCGGGAAAAAGAGCCCTACATTATCTACAAATTATGCAAAAGTTTGAAACGGTCCATACAAAAAGAGTAGCTAGCTCGTTGAAGCTTGTCTTATCTACAGCTAGCTTTTGATCTCAAAAGGAGTTAAAAGAATCAGGAGGTTAACCAAAAGAGAAGAGGGGGATTCAACTAATTAAAGCTTCTTCTTGGTCCTTGCTTTTCTCTCTCAGTCTCATCTTTTCCTTTTGTAAAGCTTCTTCAGTGTTCTCTATCTCATATATCATATGTGACATTACCCTCATCAGCTTTATGATCTGTCACCGTTTTCAATGATCTTTCTTTTTGACTGACTAAGATCCCACCATTAATCTCTGCTCGCAGATCGATCTTGATATTCTAGTTATGTCCATGTCTTCTGATTATTCCTTAGTTTTTATATGAACTCTACTAAAAGATGTATATATGGTGGATTTGATAAACTGCAGGACGTTCAACTGATTCCAGATTACTACGGTCTGAGCGCGTATGACCATCTTCTCCTTATAACCCACCCCCTGCGCCATTATTGCTGGAAGATTTCCCGCAAATAAACCTAGCAGCGGCAGCAGCAGAAAATACTGTATCCAATCTGCTCAACCCACTGGTGCCCAGTGCTTCTTCAGAACACAACGCCGTCAATGATGTTGATGATCAGTATTATTACTACTTAGGCGGCTACGACGGCAAGTTTCAGGAATTCATGAACGAATCCATCATGCTAGAGCAGCTATAGTCTTGTAGTCATATCATACCAATGTCGAAACCAATGTTACTCCTTTTTTTTCTTTAATACACAATCTAAAGTTTACTAGCTAGATGTTCAGTTCATTTTAACACACACACAATCTCTTTTTCAGAGATTATACACATAACAACAACTCAGATTGTGAGTTTGTTCCTAGCTGCTTTTTTTTTTTTGATAAGTGGCTGAAATTTCGCTTAGACCGATACTGAGGTTCTAATAAACCTTCTCGCATACGGTAGTGGGATTTTGAACCCAAGACCTTTGTCATGGATCCACTTCACTGACCAAGCCACGGGAGCTTGGCTTCCTAGCTGCTTTTACTTTCAGTTAATATTTATTCTTTCATTAATATCTTTTTTTTTAGCTTTATCATCATCCCTTTTGTCAATGATGGGAAGCCTTAAATTTTGCCTCGTTTTTGGAAATGGGGGGAAATCATGTAATATGTACCAGCAATATATTTTGTATCATTTCGTATGTTATAACAAATATCAAAAGATCGAATGTAAAACTTTCGCTTATGTTTTCTTTATAAACTGGTTAGTTTGGCTCTTTTGTATGAAGTTTCAAAATAATATGGTTAAAATTATCACCAAGTTTTTTCGCTCGTTCCTTTCGTATCATTTTGTGAAGACTGGGAAGTTTCTTTTTTTCAAACCATAACCATCCATTGTCAAAAACATAATCATCTAAAGATACAACCTTCTTCCAAGTTTGACCTAAAGTAAGCTAATAACCGCTTAGGCGACTATTAATTGTAACTTTATCCCAATGAGATGTTGCACAAGTAGCTGGAGAGTCTCACTGCCATCACCAAACCCTAGGTTGCTAACCAAGGTAGGATGTCATATTATCACGTTTGTAAATTATCACCATCGTAGTGGGTGCCTGGTCCGAGGTTGCTGATTTTTGATATTATCGACATGGCCGACTTCCCTATGATCTTGGAAGACTCATTTTGTAACCAAGCCAAAGCCCAGTCAGTCTTGCATTTACGGGGGCCTTTTGATCTATGATGAAAGGCAACTGTGTTTTATTGAAGCCATGCACAATGAAGTAGAGCTTCTACGATCCAAGTACGATGCAACTAAAGCATAACTGAATGCAGACGCTATTGGTGGTAGATGTTCTGCGATTGTGGTCGTGGTTAGACCGAAAAAGCCAGTAGTTGAAAAGAGACTATTCCATTTGAGATGATAGCTTTGCTTGAAGCTAATGTAGACTCGATGCCTCCGGAATTACCCAAGGATCTCCCCCCACGGTGAGTAGTTGATCACAAGATCGAGTTATCCTTGGGATAGTTCCACCAGCTCAAGTCCCGTACCGAATGTCACCGATGGAGCTTAAAGAATTGCGGATCCAGCTCACCGACCTCTTAGAATCAGGAAAGATTCGATCCCTAGGGCACCATTTGGAGAACCAGTCTTATTTCAACAGAAAGCTGATGGGTCTTTCCACCTGTGTATAGACTATCGAGCACTAAACAAGGTCACTATTAAGAACAAGTATCGGATCCCTCGATAGTGACTTGTTCGATCAGTTGTCGAAGGAATCATACTTTACCAAGTTGGACCCGCAGTCGGGGTATTGGCAAGTTCGTATAGTGGAGGGTGATGAAGGGAAAAGGACGTGTGTAACTCCTTGTGGGTCTTTTGAGTTTCTTGTAATGCCCTTTGGGCTCTGTAATGCTCCCACTACATTTTGTAATTTAATGAATGATATACTTTATGGCTATATCAATATGTTTGTTGTCGTGTATCTTGATGATATTGTACTCTATATCGACAACTTAGCGGAGCACTTGCAACATGTGCAACTAGTCCTCGGTCGGCTCTGTGAACATACGTTGTTCATAAAGAAGGAAAAGTGTTCCTTCACACAACAATAGATTAACTTTCTTGGGCATATTATCTCGAAGGGCAAGATTGTAATGGATCCAGCAAAGATTTCGGCAATCGTGGAGTGGTCGGCCCCTAGAGATGTCGGAGATCATTTTTGGGTCTTGAGAACTACTAATAGAAGTTTATTAGGGGATACTCCCTACACGTCGCCCCACTCACCGACTTATTGAAGAAGGAGGTGAGCTGGTCATGGTTGCAAAACCAACAAGAAGCATTTGATTGGTCAAAACAAGCAATCCCCTACACACCTGTACTTAAAATTCAGGAATTTAAGACAAACCATTTAAGGTGCATACCGATGCCTCTAGTAGAGTGATCGGCGAGGTGTTGGTCCAAGAGGGACATCCCTGTGCTTTCGAGAGCTAAAACTAGGGCGGCCCATGGTAGGTTAACCGTCTTATTCAGTTAACCACTTTTGGTTAACCGGGTATTCGGTTTTTTAGAATTCAATTCCATTACCATTCCATTTAGATCGATTAACCGGATTCGGTTTACCGTTTAATTTGATTTTCTAAATTTCAATTCCGTTACCATTCCGTTTAGACCGGTTAACCTTTAGTCTGATTAGGTTTTATCTGTTAACCTTGTAGCCGTATATTTTTTTTATTGATGAGACCCATACCACTAATATTATAGTACAACATTGATCATGAATGACAAATCAAACATAACATATGTGACAAAAAATATAATAACATAAATATTCCCTCAATAGCTAACATTAATTATTATATAAGGTGAACATTAATATCTGAAGTTTTTCATTGTTCATATAATTGGTTAACCGCACGGTTAACCGTTATGGAAAATTCAATACCGTTACTGAAACCGAAACCGGTCGATTTACACGGTTCGGTTAACCGTACCGCAAGAACCGGTACGGTTAACTTGAAAACAGGTACGGTTTACTTCGATTTCGGTCGGATACCACGGTTTCAGAAATTTTTGGGCAGCCCTAGCGGAAAGTTGAAGGGAGTCAAAGAGCTGTACTCTGCTCATGAGAAGGAATGTTTATCGTGATGCATTACCTTTCCATTTGGAGGCATTGTCTTTTAGGGACAAAGTTTGTGGTGTTCACAGATAATGTGGCCAATACCTATTTCACTTCTCAAAAGAAGGTATCCCCTAAACAGTCCCGATCTCGAGAATTCCTTGGCGAGTTCAACTTTGAATGACTCCACAAGCTTGGGCGACACAACATCATGCCAGATGCCTTGAGTCATCGGTGCCATGTAGTGATAACTACAATATCTTGAGCGAAGACGACTTAGTAGGTAAAACTAGAGAAGCAGCAAAGGCTGACCCAACATACCATCAAATTTGTGTAAGGATGCAAACTGGGGAAACAAAATGCTTCTCTCTTCAAGGAGATTTGTTGCTTGATGAAAAAAGACGTTTGGTTGTCCCCACGGGTAGAATCCTGATAAGCCGCAGACTTATCATATTTTATGTGCTAGATTTAGTATTATAATTATCTAAATAAGGTTAAATATATGCTATTTATGTTATATTATGTGTTAAAGTATATTATTTGTACAGACTTATGTTTTTATGAGTTTTCTGTGCAAGGAATGATTTTCTAGGCAAAAGTTCAGATGATGCCGGACTCAATGCCGGATTAATCCTGCACAGCATGAGCATAGATCGGAAAAGGAGCTTTGCCGGATACGATGCCGGGTAGATCTCATCCGGCATAAGTGAAGAGTCGCCACGGTTGACTAGACGATGGCAGTTATTGACCGTTGGAGATTTATCTAGTGTCGGGTGTGATGCCGGGTATATCCTACCCGGCATATGCACTGTTTCGTGTGGAATTGGCGGTTTTGACCGTTAACAGTTAGGCACATTTCCCACGTGTGCCGGCTATTGGTGATCCGGCGCGACGCCCGGCAACGACATTTTGAAGCCCTATAAATAGGCCGTGAATCTACATCATTTGGCACACTTCAACATACCAAATCCACGCCATTCACACTTCATTTCCACCACATTCCATCTGTTGGTGTCCAAGGAACGTCTGCAGATCCATCAACGCAAGAGAAGAAGAAGACCTTGACGGGTTAAGGCTATTAACATCCCCTTCTCCCCCTTTGTATTCTCTTCTTGTAGTTGTGTGGATGGTGATGCAGAATCCTTGTTAGATTTTTTTGGTTAGGGAAGATTTCCTTGTAAAACTCTTATGACCATTTATGGAATTTTCAAGTTTCTTAACCCGAGTTCTAGTCTTCATGCAAAGTAGAATGAAGTAGCTATTTATTCTCTTATCTCTAAGTCCTATTTAAGGCTTTCCCAAGCAAGAATAGGATAGATTAGGATTTTGGTAATCTTTAAGTTTGTTGTTCCGAAAGAGGGGCATCAAGATCTAAGGTTTAGGGTTAATCTCTTATTTCCCCATTATTCTGTCTGTATTCGCGGCATTAGCTATGCACGATGCTAGTATGAATATTGAGTTCCTTTTGTCAGAACCGAATCTGGAAGTGTTGTTTACGAAATGTACGATGCCAGATGTAGTGCCGGATGGAAGTTGTCCGGCACATTCAAGGCCATGAATCTGCCGGGTAGCGGAGATCCGGCATATGCATTTTGCGAGACCAAATCCTCTTTGAGACTTGCCACCCTTGATTATTGGTCTTACGTTCCCTTACATTGATAATCTTCCAAAATCAAAGTTAGTTTATTTAATTTTCTTAGTTTAGAATCACATTTACTTTTCCCCCATTTTATTTTAGAATAGGCTTTGCCCGGATTAGGACTAGTTTTCTATAAGTCCCTTGGGTTCGATACTCTCGGTCGTAATATACTTACACTATACTCCGACCGGGTTTTATTTTGCTACCCGTAGTAAAGTTGTAGGATTAGTTATTATTTTATTCTTTTGTATATAGTTTTCCCTACAATTTTCCTGTTAGCAAATCCACATTGAGCTTATGTGAGAGTTTCATGACACCAAATGGTCAGGAGATGCCGACACAGCTCAAACTACCATTATGATCCAGCAAAGTTACTATTGGCCGAAGGCGAGATAAGAAGGGACAACAAACTCCTTTATATCGTCCTCCTAATTATCTAAACAATCTTCCCTAGATTCTCTATGGCTAGTTAGGCACGAGAATCTCTCAATTTCTTCTAAAGGAGGCGCCTAAGAACAAAACGTCCTAGAAAGGTGGCACCCCGTTTGCCTAGCCAAGGAAGATCTCAATAACCTTGCTACTATGGTGCCGCCTCCCCACTACCTTCCTATAATAGTGACGCCTCTAATCAGCAAGGAAAGGATCTCAACAACCTTTCCTAAAAGAGTGTTGCCCACAAGGAAAAGAGATAAGACTGTCCAGCGACCTTATCTAGTTGAGAGGATATCTCAACCTCTTTTCACAATTCTAAGAAGAAGTTACAAGTTTATTAGGATAACAATCCTTAACTGCCCAAAGAGATATTTGCCCTCCTGTTTACTGATAAGTGTGAAATATATGGATTTTTAAAGGTTTAGTTTATTTATTTTTCACAGTAGTTTAGGTAATATTTCTCATTTATCGTGCATTTTTATGATTTGTGTTTATGTGATAGTTTATGCATTTTATGTGTCAAATGTAGGTAAATTTCATGGAATTGTATTTCTCACTTCACAAGTTTTGCAACGCAACAAACGGGGAGTAAAACAAAGTCTATTTAACTAGGTAAACTTTAGAAAATCATTATCCCAAAATAATATTAACAACTTTGAGAACATTTCGCAAGATAATATCTTCAGTGTAGGAAATCCAATTTCACCAAGGTAAATGTAATTTCCTTTGGAAAGGAATTTTCTCTGTCCAATTACATATTAAGCCGGTTAATATATATTCTTCTACCCGCTTCAGACATACTTTCTATCAAGCAAACTTAGCCTTTTTATCTCAAAAGATAGTAACCACCTCAAAGAGCATCCCACAAAATAGGGATTTCGGGGACCTTCAGGTAAAATCCCTAGCCAGCGTGCACGCTAGTAGCACACTCATGCAGCGCCTAGCGCTGTAGATCTTGCACTCGCCTGTAGTGCCCTATGTGCGCCTGCGTCTCTGGCTCACGCGCGCACTCAACGCTCGCGTCTTGCACCCGCGACACGCACCCGTGCCTCGCCTCGACATTGTCCGTGCACCTTGTTACAACCAACATCCATGTTGCTCAAGGCTTGGTACACTTAGTCACAGTCAGCATCCATGCCTAGTACAGCCAACACTCGTGTCAAGTAGTGCTAGCGCCCTTGTCACCCTAAATTCCCATGCGCACCTAGCCACAACCAACGCCCGTGCCTAGCACAACCAACATTCGTGTCATGTGATGCCAGGCTTAGTTGTGACAACTACTTGTCATGACAAACACTTGTCATGATAAACACTTGTCAGGACAACCCACGCTCGTGTCATGGCTTGCTCTTTCTCTTGTCATGGCCTCGAATGACACAAGATGTCTGGTCATGTCTGCCATAGCATACTAGCTACCACATGGTACCACAAGTTAGCACAAAGTTATTTCCTCCTGCTCTCATTCTTGGTGAGCCTAGCTCACAGGCCAAGTCCTAGACTTTCCCACCTCATGAGGTTCTCACGCATGACAACGTGACAGGGAATTGGACCCATCACTTTTCACCGTTTGTCAATCTCCAACCTCGTGACACGGCCTGGATGTTGGGCCGCCGAGATGCATCCTTGCCCAAATGGTAAGCCTCACTCCCACACTAGCAGTTCTTACACTTGGTTATAATTGGGTTACTTAGCACATTCACTCCAAAGAAAGGATTGTGACATCCTCCCCAACTAAGATGTGTCGTCCTCAGCAACCCTAATGCTCCCGTACTTGGAGAACCTCGCCTAAGATTCTTTAGTCATCCTTCCTCGCATCTCCATTGCACTCACCTGTGAACTAGGAGTCAGAGCTTCACAAGTGAGTGGTCGGATAACTACTCAATTCTTGATGAGCATCACAAGATCACCACACAGCGAACCCTTTGAACCTCTGCATAGGTTATGAAGCTGTGATCCAATATATCTCAATTCCTCTCTTTGGTACCCTGTACCCTTGGTGCCACTCTTGGAGTCCACCTTTGACTACATTGCTTCGATCCGCCCAACAAGTCTTGACATCGCCACATGCCCACCATACCGGCACCGAAAATTAACACTTGCCAATCTTCGAAGTTGGCTACCAACTCACAACTTTCCTCCAAGGCAGTCCACAAAGTGCCATAGTCCCCCTTGGCTCGCCCGCATGGAAGCCCCTTGATTGTACAACCGCTAGGGTTTGCATTGCCACTTGCTGATCACATGCTTTTGAACACCTTCACTTGAGAGGCCCTCTAGATATGCCTAGCACTTGTGGGTTAGGGCCCTCAACCACACATGCTTCCTCCATGGCCTAGCCTTCATGCTAGCCACTTGATCTTTGTCCTTTGTTGATGCTTTCTCTCCCAACTGGATTTCTATATGTGCCTCCTCCATGACCATATCCAAATCCAACCTTGTTGTCCTCCCCCAACTATTCTTGGGCCTACGCCTTTAATTCCTTGAGCCTTGCTGCCTTGAACGCTTGCTCATGGTTGAGTATCTTGCTTCGATAGGTTAAGTAAACTCATGCCTAGATTCCTACCGCATCTAGACTCACATGCCACTACTAGAATCCCTTCTTCCACAGTCTCACTTAGTCCTATTGATGAAGTACTTTCCAAACACTTAGAGTTGGCACCCATCAGCTTAGTGATTTTAGCCAGGGAAACTTCTACTATGGCTATGTGGTTCGCAATAGTCACCAACTAACCACATCTCATCTCACCCGAAGGAATGGTATCACCCATACCCTTCGAGATCTACCGTATGTCATCATGCATAAATTGGAAACTCACAATTTTGGAGCAAACTTCAAATTTATTTAGTACTTCTTGGACCGAACTACAAAGAATAAACAACAACGCTAGTAATTCCAAACTATACGGGCAACAACTTAAGGAAAAACAACTAACTAAAATGAAATTAAAAGTCTTCTTCCAAACATGAAGAATGACCAAATTTAAAGAACAATAATCAAAACACCTATTTCAAGTTATTTCATGCGCCACCATGTCCTAGAGCTCTCCTCGGCACGATGCTTTCTCTCTAGTGCTTAAACCCACGGGGTGATCTCCTTCGAAGGGCATGAGTCCATAGACCAACACATGAATCGATTCCGTGCCAATTCACATTCGGTTTTGAAACAACTTCACACTTGTGATAGCCTTGGGAGCAAAGGATTCCCCTAGGACCAGGGGGCTAGAGACAAATCTAAGAGCTCAAAAGTTAGATAGCCTCCCCACATACCTATCTTCATATACATTTTGACTCTTCCGCTGCATTCTTTGCAGCAACCTCATATCCCATCCTAATACGCCTTGTCTTAGACATACTATACTTCATTCCGGTATCGACCAAAGCCATCACACATGCATATCTCTCTATCAGGGCATCCACTACAACAACCAACCAACTCATGGGTGTTATAGCCGAATAGTCAATATGAACCACCAAGAGAGAAGGAGGACAACACCTAAGTACTTCATCAGTGTCTGAGTAGCTGCCAGCTCACTTCTCGACTCCCCATCGATTATTGTTACAACCTTCTTCTTAGAGCACTCTCTCTCCCAATGACCCTTCTGACCATAATTAAAGCATATATTAGAAGGTATTCTCGGCTTTCTCTTGCTCCTCTGGTCACCTTGGGTCTTTGGCGTCATCTTGGCCTTGGCTCTACTCTTGGGCTTCTCTTTCTTGGCACTACCCCCTGGCACCTTAATCGGATCCATTCTTCTCTTCTTCTTAGAGATGTATCTCCGCCACGACCTACGAGCTTGCCACTAGCCCCTTGGTTTTATTGACCTTGAAATCTCCTAGAGACTCAGCAAGTGCATCCGCTTTGAACAAGGTCTTCGGCTTCTTCAGCCAGCACTAGTACAAAAAAGATCTATTTTGGTGCCCCTATTTTGGCGTTGTTCTTTCAACCGCCGAAATAGAGCCCTGAAAACTTTTATGTATAAAGAAAGACACCTATTTCAGCGGTTCTTAGCTAGGAACCGTCGAAATATGGTTCTCTGTATAAAAAGACACCTATTTTGGTGGTTCTTAGCTAAGAACCGCCAAAATAGGTGTCTTTTTTCATACACAGAATTTTCGGTGACCCTATTTCGATGGTTCCTAGCTAAGAACCGCCGAAATAGGTTGTGTTCCCAGGTTTTTTTTGACGAATTTTTTTAAATAGCGCCTCCATCTTCTTATTTCTGACCCTTCGCCTCTCTCTCTCTATCTTCACTCACGGTAAATTCACCGCCGTAAAGCTCTGCGCCTCCACCTTCCTTCTCTTATTTGTATGCGCCTATGGTCGAACTGCTGCATCTTGCTCACCAGATTGAAGATCGGGCTGAAGCTGTTCATTCTGAGTCGGTAATATACTCAAACTTATCTTTTCTCTATGGAAAACAAGGAATGCATACATGCTATGCGGTTTTTCACTCTCTTCTTTCTTTCTGCGCATCTTTAATTCTTTATTCTCTTCACTGACAGTAATTTAGCATCTGGAGAACAATATGCTTTGCACCTATTTCATTCTCTTCCCACGGTAATTTTGAAACCCTAACTAGCAAACAGGGAACATGCTCTGCGTGGCTCAACAATCTCTTCACACACGGTAATTTTGCAAGGCGAACAAGGGGCATACACTCTTTGCACCTCTATTCATTTTCTCCCGGTGTGTATGCCTCTACAGAGTGAATAATCGAAACTACTGCATCTCGATCCCGAGGTTAAAGACAAGGCAAAAGATAATTTTTTTTTTAAAAAAAAACACACCTATTTCGGCGGTTCTTAGCTAAAACCGCCGAAATAGGTGTTTTTTTTGTTCTAGCATGCACTTATTTCGACGGTTCACAACCGCTGAAATAGGCCCAAAAGAACCACCAAAATAGACCCTTTTTCTACTAGTGCACATCTTCTCTTGCGCATCTTTGGGCATCCCATAGACAAAATATAAGACTTTGTACTTCTCCAGCAAGTCGGGCAATTCAACAACAATATAATTAAACTCTGACATATAGTCTCTCACTGTGCCCGTCATGGTGATCATGTTCAGATCGGTTTAGGCCTTCCAAACAGCATCCTTCGAATGGAAGTGCCTCCGACTTCTTTCATGAAGTACGCCCCAAGTCCTCACAATCTTCCGACCTATGGTCCTCCACCATTGATTAGCTCTCCCGGAGAGCCTCGGCCTTACATAAAGAAGTCTCTCATGGTCCTTCTTAATGTCATAGCCTCAAAGTAATTCGACAAATTGGAGAAAAGTTTCTTAAGATTGTGCCATCTCGAGCGCATCATAGAGTTTGGGATTTGAAAAACTTCAGTTCCTCTTCCTACTAGGCCCACTCAACTTATCATACGCTGCCTTGTAGCATAGATACTTGAACTTGTACTGTTTCGAGAACTGCGTGAGCTTTCCAAGAAGTCACTCTCGTTGGGGTCCTCCCCTTCTTCCTTCTCACTCTCTCCCTTGGAAGAAGAACTAAAAGAACCCCTAAGGAACCACTATCGCCGCCATGATGTCCAACACCATGCTCGGGCTTGACCTCAACATCATCATCAAGTTCCTCGTCTTCTTAGCCCTCGTCATCACCATGACAACTCCTGTTACCTTAACTCTGATAGTATTGCTCAACCTCATTAGCAAAACGCACAACTTTGCTCTTCACCTTAGGCTATTGTGCATGGGCAATCCCATCATCATCGATTAGCTAGCACCCCTCACAACGGTGTCATGAACGTCTACGCCTAGGACTCATGTTTTTGTCCATGTCAATTTTTGACGTGTCTTACCCTCGTTCTTAGCACCAACCAACCTTTCTCCATCATGACCCTTGCAAGGACCTTTGAGAACTCTAGCCACCGCCACCCCTACTAGATCTAGAATGGACTCTAGCTAGGAATTGTTCACTTAAATCTCGCCATGCTGATCATCAAGGAGATTATGGTTATCTTCTCTCGTCGCAAGTATTTTTTTGCCATGGATTTGGTCGCATCAAGGACTTAGCGCTGAGAAGGTAAACTCACGGTAATGGGAGAGAGATTCTTGCCATGTAGCACCTCCAGCGTAGCAACCCTTTTGTTTATAGACGTAGGGGAAGTCAATGAAGCCACTGCTCGAGAAACTGTGGTAAAGATGAAACCTTTAATGTTGTAGGAGGCTCATGGACCGATTGTTGAGGTAGGCATTAGAATATAGCTCTGAACATCAATGTAGAATTTGAACACGACTCTGATATCAGCTTTGTCACACGAGCACTTACTAGCTATGACTGGCTAGGACTACGCCGAGCCCGTCCATCCTATACACCTTCTCCTTCTACAATCGATAGTTTCAAACCCAAAAGGAATTTTAGAATGAGAATACCACTCATATTGTGATATCTAGTTCCAAGAGGGACCACAAACTCCTTTATTTCCTCCTCCTAATTATCTCAACAATATTTCCTCGAGCTAGTTAGCAATGAGAACCTCCCAACTTCCTTCTAAAGGAGGAACCTTACAACAAACCTTCCTAGAAAGGTGACACCCCATTTGTCTAGCCAAGAAAGATCTAAACAACCTTGCTACTATGGTGCCGCCTCCCAACTACCTTCCCATAATAGTGGCACCTCTTATGAGCAATGAAAAGATATTAAAAACCTTTCCTAAAAGAGTGTTGCCTACAAGGAAAGGAGATAAGGTTGCCCAACAGCCTTATCTAGTTAAGAGTATATCTCTACCTCTTTCCACAAATGTATGACAGTTACACGTTTGTTAGGATAACAATCCTTAATCGCCCAAAGAGATATTTGTGCACCGATTTACCCTAGGTAAACTTTAGTAAATCATTATCTCGAAATAATCTCAACAACCTAGAGAACATTTCGCAAGATAATATCTTCAAGGATGGAAATTCAATTCACCAAGGTAAACTTATTTTTCCTTGGAAAGGAATTTTCTTTTTTCAAATACATATTAACCCATTTATATATATTCTTCTACCAGCTTCCAGACATATTTTATGTTAAGGGAACTTAGGCTTTATCTTAAAAGATAATAACCGCCTCAAAGAGCATTCCAGGAAAATAGGGATTTCTGGGATTTTCGGGTAAAAACTCTAGCCAGCGCGCGAGTAGCATGCTCATGCAGTGCCCAGCGCTACAAATATTTCACCCGCCCACAACGCCCTACGTGATATGTGCACCCTCACGTCTGGCTTGCCCGCGCACTCGACGCCGCATCGTGCGCCGTGACAGGCACTTATGCCTCGCCTCGACACTGCCCGCACACCTTATCATAGTCAATGCCCACGTCATTCACATCCAACACCCGTGTCAAAGGTTTCCAATACCCTTGTCGCTCAAGGCTTTCCGCACTTAGTCACAGTCAGTGTCCGTGCCTAGCATTGCCAACGTCCATGTAAAGTAGAGCTAGCGCCTTCGTCACCTTACATTTCCCCCTGCACCTAGCCATAGCGAATGCCCGTGCCTAGCACAACCAGTGTTTGTGTCATACGATGTCGTGTCTAGTCGTGACAACTACTTGCCATGACAAGTACTTGTCAAGATAACCCGCACTCATGTCATGGCTTGCTCTTTCCCTTGTCATGACCTACATTAGCCTCAAATGCCATAAGATGTCTGGTCAAGTCTTCCATAGCATATCAACTACCAACATGATGCCCCAAGTTAGCACAAAGCTATTTCCACCTGCTCTCATTCTTGGTGAGCCTAGCTCACGGGCCACATCCTAGACTTTCCCACCTCGTCAGGCTACCGCACATGACAACGTTCCAAGGACTCGGACCTATCACTTGTCACCGTTGTGTCAATCGCTAACCTCATGACACGGCTTGGACGTTGGTCCACCGAGATGCATCCTTGCTTAAATGGTGAAGCCTCGCTTCCCAAGCTAGCAAGAGCCTTACACCTGGTTATAACTAGGGTTACTGAGCTTAGCGCATTCACTCCAGAGAAAAGAATTGTGACATTTGGTTAGCGTCTACCTGACCTGTCCCTAGACATCCTAGACAGCTGTGTCTCGGCTGGACACCTGAGTGCCCAGAACATGTCTTAGGACATGTCCTACTATCTCTAGCTAGAGCAATGGGCTCCAATGGCTATAGGGCCTTGCCCCATCCACCGGTGTCTCAGATGTGAGTATGCCAGTGTGCGCTTATCGTATGACTGTTCTGCCCTTAAGCAAGTGTGGAAGTGCGAGCGAAGAAACACTAAGTTGGGACTTGTGTCCGGCATGGCCGAGATGGTCTGGATGGTGGTGAGTGCACTGTGTGGCCCATGCTAATGCATCCCAACTAAAGATGTTTTGACACATGGGTCACTCCACTAGGGAACGTGTTCATGAACGGAGTGCCTAATTACATTTGTGCCTTTAGGATAAAGGGTGTGAGGATGTGAGAACTCACCGTGGGGTAGTTAAAGACCACCCTTAGTAATGCTTGTGGCACAAGGTTGGTTCGATTAGGCTGGTCAGGCCTTGGCCCGACGCCGATCATGAGTGTCGCTTGTTGGTTGCCTAGATGTTGTCCCTTGATGCTTGTTGTGTGTGCTTGTTTCATCGTATGTGTGCCTTGCATACCACTGGACTTGGCTTCCAAACAAATTTTTTATTATGGAAAGTCACTCATGACATAACCATATTAATCTAAAGTAATGAAGCTACGAGCGACAAACCTACGAATCACACACTTTAATCCATGTTCCTGTCTATGACTTGCTTCAACTTTTCCACTAGCAAACGGCCAACTCTTTGTGCCTTTAAAATGAGAACAATAGTTGCCATCGCATCCACTGGTTGACCATTTAAAAGAACATCCAGTTTGACCAGGTCAGTGGCTTGGTATCTATTATCAATTTATCAGCAACTTTTAACATAGTCCTATACTTAACCACATGAGCATTAAGATATGGTGCTTATCTCTAGTCGGTGTGAACATTGTAGCAGTAAAAATATGTGATATATCTTTACCACCTAGGCAGTGTACCTATGATTTTGTGAAATAGTGAATTATGGGGTTGTCAATCTCAAGGACCTCGTTCAATTAACTGACTATTTATTAATTAGCTGAGAACTCTAAACTAATCTATAAAACATAAAAAATGTCACTTTTAGGGAGAAACTAATTAATCTAATCAAAGACTAAATTAAAAAGCAACTAGAACTATAAAATAATTAAATAAACTAAAATAAGAAATAAAGGTTGATACTCTAAATCTGAAGTAGCACCCCATATTGTTCTGCAAGCCATATCTTTCTAAATCTATCAAATAACATTTCCCTAATTATGAAATAAACTTAGGAGTCTTAATTAATCCGTTGACCGGTCCCTGTACAATGAATCCTATCTGGCAGAAATAACAAGCCACAAACCATACCCAAGTTGATTCTAACCAATCGCATTATAACCAATTCCTATTATTGGAGACAGATTAATCTATAGGCAAACCATGCTTCTAGTCGTTAATCCATTTAACTTCCTATGTCTTGTTAACTAATCTCTGCACCGCATTTTTGATTAATAAACTACAAATTTCACTTTATAATTGATTAGAATATTATTAAAGCACATGAAGAACATGAATTAAACTATTGCATTAATAAAATTAGAGGAAATATTACAAATAAATCTAAAGATCCGGTTCGCAACCCGATCTTGGAAGCTTGTCTAACTACGCTATCATAAATCTAAAACAACAAAAATATAGAGAGAGAGACATTAATAGATTAAGAAAGAGGAAAGAGAAAACTTTGATTAAGCAGGTTGAGTCTGAATCCTCGCTCCATCTTTATCGTCACGTTGATCTCTGTCAGAAGTGTAAAGTACTAACAATGGTGAAGTTGTGTATGTGAATAGAGGAAACTATTCTTCTCCAACTTAATTAATCTGATAGCAGGAACATAAGGTATAAATAGATTGAAAAAACAGAAAACAAATTGCACTAATCCACATCTAACAACATGCCTGGAGTTTTTTTATCACTATCTAAAAATCAAAATAAACTAAATTACTGTAACGATAATAAAACCAGTCTCCTAAAAACACCTAACTAATTTAACTTATCAAAAGTGGCTTGAATTACATTTTAACACCACCCCTTAATTCAAACCACTTCGCATACCAATATTCTCCATGAAGAACTAATGCTTTGCTAGACTAAAAGCCTTAGTAAACAGATTGCCTCTTGCTCATTAGTGCCACAAAATTTCAACACCAACTTGCCCTCTCGTACTAGATGTCTGATAAAATGATGTTGCACTTCAATATGCTTTGTACTAGAATGAAAGGCTGTGTTCTTTGTCATGGCAATTGCTGATATGTTGTCACACCACTGCTCAGTTACTCCTTCTTGAACATTCCTCAAATCAACCAGCAACTTCCTTATCCACATAACTTGTCTTCCAGCTGATCCCGCTGCTACATACTCAGCTTCAGAAGGAGACAATGCAACAGTTTCTTGCTTCTTTGAACTCCAAGTGACAACACTTGAACCAAGGCTAACCTAACATGCTTTTTCTGCCATCCATACGACCTACCCATCAATGTTTGTGGGTTAAGTCAGTTTCAAGTTACTTGTTTTCTTAGACCAACTCCCGAATTCTGTAGTGCCGGCTATATATCCAATAGTCTCTTTGCCGCTCCAAGATGCTGCTTTGTGGGATGATGCATATGCCTTGACACTACACTCACATAATAAGCAATATTAGGCCTGGTGTGTCTAAGATAGTTCAAGCTTTCAACTATGCTTCTGTATAATTTTTCATCATCATTCTCCGTTCCATCATTTCTCAACAGCTTCTCAATGGTATTCATAAGAGTAGTTGCAGTGTCACACCACTTCATCTTGATTTCATCAGCAGATCATGTGCATATTTCCTTTGACTTACAAAAATTCCATTTTCACTCTACTGAACCTCTAACCCAGAAAATACTGCATCATACCCAGATCTATCATCTCATACTCTCTCATCATATTCTTTTTAAACTCATACAGTAGTTCCTTTAAAGAGCTAAATATATAATATCATCAACATAGAGACAAACCATTATAAACTCGGAGTTACCCTGTCTTCTGGTGTATAGAGTGGGCTTTTCTCGCTTCTCTGAAGCTTTCCTTGCAAAAGAAAGCATCTATCTTGTTATATCAGGCCCTAGGTGCCTGTTTCAGCCATAAAGGGCTTTGTGTAGTCTATACGCTTTGTGATCTTCTCCTTTCTTGACAAAGCCCTGAGGTTGTTCAACAAAAACTTCTTCTTGCATTTGTCCATTCAGAAAAGCTAACTTGACATCAAATTGATACACCGGTAACTTAAGTTGCACAGCTAAAGCTAGAATAACTCCCACTGTTTCAAACCTGGCGATAAGAGAGAAAGTCTATTCCTTCAAGCTGAGCATACCCTTCACACACTAACTTTGATTTGTGCTTTTGTATGCTGCCTTCAGTGTTATATTTGGTTCTGAAAACCCACTTCAATCCGATTACATTATTTCCTATAGAAAGATCTACCAATTCCCAAGTCTTATTCTTATGAATAAACTTTATTCCCTCCTCCATGGCAACTTTCCATTGGTCTTAACTACTACTTCATCAAAACTTGTTGGTTCAGTGACAATCAAAGCAAACTCACATCTTTCATTAACTTCTATGAAGGAGCTGAATCTCCTTGTGGAGTGCCACTTGATGAACTCAAGGTCAGCGGTGAGCTAGGTGTTTAAGTGATCTTGATGTGGGGTTAGAGGCATTTCAAGCTCTTGTACTTCTTTTGATGATAATTCTTCTGAGCAATCAAAAGGAAGGGTTTTTTTATTACTCATAACTTCTATCCTTGTTTCCACTTCCATTCTCTATCCTCATTAAATACCACATTTCTGCTTACAAATATTTTCCACTAAGAGGATCATAGAGCTTGTATGCTTTAGATTGAGTTGCATAGCCAATGAATACCTATTTCACTGAGCTCTCATCAAGTTTACCTCTTAGATTAACAAAAGCATACATAATGCAACCAAAAAATTCTCAAATGACTTACTTGCGGATTCTTTCCTCTCCAAGATTAATATGAAGTCTTGTTCATGACAGCCTTGGTTGGTGAGATATCAAGGATGTACACCGCTGCTGTGACAGCTTCACCCCACAGCTCATTTGGCATTCCTTTTGCTTATAGGGCTGTCCAAACGGTTCAATTATTTTGGTTATATCGAAAACCGAATTTTTTTAGGTTTTTTTAAACTGTTTATAAAAATTTCTGTTTCGGTTAACCGAATTTTATTTCGGTTGGGTTTTCAGCTATTGAAGAGAATATTTTGATTAACAAAATAACTGAAATAAATTTTAAATAAAATTTAAATTTAAAAATATTAATGAAAATTGAAAATTTTCTTTTAAAAATTTCGGTTAACACGATTTAATTCGGTTTTCAGTTTGGGTTTTCGGTTATTAAATGGAATTTTTTTGTTTTTAGTTAATTCAGTTTTCGGTTAATTTGGTTATTGAATTAAATTTCGGTTAATTCGGATATAACCGAACTAACCGAATTAACCGAATGGACAACCCTATTGCCTTCAGCATACTTCTCGTCATCTCAACTATCGTTATATTCTTTCTTTCCACAACACCGTTCTGCTGAGAAGTGTATGGTGCTGTTAACTCTCTCTTTAAAACCCTGATTATCATAAAATTTAATGAACTTCTTTGACAAGAATTCTCCACCTCGATCAGTTCTCCAGGCTTTTCATTAGCTTGCCACTTTTGCTTCTCTACTAAGGCCTTGAACTTCTTTGAATTTCTTAAAGGTTTCAGATTTTTTCCTTCTGAAAATGCACCCAACTCATTCTTCTATAGTCATCGGTTATTAGGAAGAAGTACTTACTACCTCCAAGGGATTCAGTTGCATTGAACCACACAAATAAGCATAAAGTAACTCCGGAGAATTACTAGCTCTCCAAGCTTTACCACTTGGAAAAGAGCCTCTAGACTGTTTTCCATATACACATTATTCACACAGCTCAATCTCACCGATTTGTGGCAGGCCATTTACCATTTTCTTGGTACTTAACAACCTCAAACCTTGTACATTCAAATGTCCATACCATAGATGCCACAATTTTACGTCTTCATCTTCCTTTACAGTCAAAGCTTTGCTCACCTTCTTGAGCAAATCCAACGGAAACAGCCTTTTTCTCATGAAGATTGTAACAACAACTTTTCATTTATTTTCTTATCTTTAACCACACACGATTCATTCTCTGATAACACAGAAAACCATTACATAGTAGTTGTCCAGCACTTAGTAGATTTAAGCTAATGAAGGCACATACTGCACATTGTGGCAGCAGTGTAGTATTGTCATGCATAAATTTGACTACAATTGTGTCTATTCCTTGAACTACAAGTTGCTTATCATCATTGAGCCTCACTTTACCCTTTTTTTATTCATCAAGTTCCCTGAACATCGAGCTTATTCTTGACATGTGATTCGAACAACCACTGTCAATGTATCACACACCACATTCATTGTCTTGAGAATCAGTTTTGGTCATGAAAACTTTGTTCTTGCTCAACAAAATTGGATTTCTGCTCGTTATTTTTCTTAACTTGGTCACTTTCTTTCTTGTAGCAACAACCTCTTCATGGCCAAATTTTTTGCAATAATAACACTTAATTGAGATCTTGTAAGATTGAGCATAATAATTTTGTCATCATGTGCTTGTCTCCTCTGCCATGACCTCTACCTCTGAAACCACCTCTCTCTCTCTCTCTCCTCTCTCTCTCTCTCTCTCTCTCTCTCTCTCTCTCTCTCTCTCTCTCTCTCTCTCTATTATACTAACTTGATCTATTCTTGGAGAAGTCATCTTTAACTAGAAAGGCTTTCTCTTCCTTCTTTTTAGTGGACCTGTTAATCCTTTTCTCATGAGCTTGAAGAGATCCCATCAACTCATCAAAGGTATAAGTTGACATATCCTTTGAACCTCTATTGCTGCTACACATGATCATATCTGCTGGTGAGAGACCTCAAGACTTTTGCAACCACCAGTTCATCTTTCATTTCTTCTCCGTAGGATCTCATATATTTGAACTACTCCAGAAACGCGACAGGTAGTCTTGCACTGACTCCTTGCCCTTCATAAGAATTGTCTCAAACTCCCTTCTCAGTGATTGTAGCCTTACTATAACCACTTTCTTATCTCCAAGATATATTTGCTTAGAATATCCCACGCTTCTTTTTTGTGGTAGCTTATGCGATTCGAGGAAAGATTCTCATCATCCAAGGCTGGCTGAATTTTAAACAGCGCCTAGAGTCTTTCTTCCTCCTTTCTCTAAGTTTTAATCATGATTTCTGGTTGGTTATCCTCAAAACCATCTTCAACAAATACCATAGTTTTTGAGATTTGAATAGTGTCGTCATCTTCAAACTCCAGAAATGATATTTCTCTCCCTGAAAATGGGCAATTGAGAGGACCATTGTCGTTTCCTCCTCCATTGTTCTACATTATGAACAACGACTCTCTTATCCCATGTTTCCCTTGTGTTTTACACTCAAATCTATCCTAATTCCTTAGATGCTAACCCGGTTTATCAATGGAAGCTCTGATGCAAATTTTGTAGAGGAAAAGAAGATAGGAGAATCTGGAACATCACGATTCAAGAGTAACAAAGAGGAAATCTATTCTTCTTCTTCTTAATTAATCTGGTAGCAGAACATAAGGTATAAATAGATTGAAAAACTAGAAACAACTGCACTATTCACATCTAACAACATGCCTGAAATTGTGGATCACTACTAAAAACAAAACAACTAATTATTGTAATGATAATAACCAGTCTCTTAAAAAACAGCTAACTAATTTGACTTATCTGAAGTGGCTTGAATTAATTATCTAACACTCACTGTCCATTTTGGCTTCATTTAATTACTATCACTACTAGAACATAGATCTTGGGTAACGACAACAATCGTTACCAAAAATCAAAATCGTTACTAATCTAACATATTGTAATGATAAAAGTCATTACATGTGTCACGAGATGGCGTACTAAGATCAATTTTTTATCTTAACGACTTTTATTCGTTATTAAAGAGTTATATCGTAACAAAAAATATGATTTTTGCTACAATTATATCGTTCTATAGTCTTAATTTTTTAAAACTTAGTACTATCTTTGGTAACCAAATTATTGTTACTAATAACACAGTATAATGACGATATTAAGAAGTCGTTCCTGGAAGCTTCGTACAAAAAATATGATTTTACTAGTGTGTGTATATCTAATCAATATTCCATACTGACAGAAAATGAGAAGGCGTGCACGGTGGATGCATACACCTTATTTCTTCATACTCTTATTGAGAAGAATGAACGTGGAAAAGAGTATTTAGTTGTGTGAAAGCACAAGAGGTAGTGGTACATTTTAGTGCTTTAAACACATAATTAAAGAGTATTAATGTTCACAATTAATTTCAAACTTCTTCAACTCCTATATTTTATATAGGATGAGATCAAGCAAAGATTGCAGACCACACGTATCCTGATGGAGCTGACACATCTTAGCAGAGGTAAACAAAATATTTTGCAGAGTCTGCCACACAGTACTACCACAGAAGCAATATACCACCAGCACCGCTACCACCAGTCAACATCCACATTTGAAGAGGAGAAACTTTAGAAGTATAAGGAGGATCTCAATCAACAATATGACACCAAGATGAAAACCAAGATGTAGTAGTTTCATGAGTAGATGGAGGAGCAGATGAGGATATCCGGGGGGGAGCATAATGAAGCGCCAGCAGAAGCATATTTCACCGCAATTCACGTTGTTGATGGCTAGCACACCGTGGTCACAGTGGGGTCCACCTCCTCATTCAGGTTCTCAGGGTTTTCGCAAGCCATGGCGCCATAGGATCCACCTCCAGCTTCAGGTTCTCATCAAGTCGGCCCATCATGGGGTCCATCTCCAACTCCACCTAGTTCTCATTAGTCGATTCACCATGGGGTCCATCTTCAGCATTTGGGTCTCAAAGTGGGATTCCACCACAGGGATGGCGGTTGGGTCACCTCAGGATGGTAGTCCACACCGACTATACCTCATGCCCCACCATCTGGATCATAGGCTGAAATTTCCGGCGGAGGGAACCAACAATCTAGGGTTGAGATAGTGAGATGTCCGATAGTAGCGACGACTTGGTGTACTATATATGTATATGCATATTCTAAACATGATACTTTTATTTTTATTAGTATGTTTTTAACGGCTTGTTTTGTGATTGTTCCACAACAATTGAAGTCTAAATCCCTTCCAGTAGCGACTAAGTGTTTTGGTGCTCTGGATAATTTCCTTAGAATGGAGGTTAGAAGTCCTTAATATGCACTTTTTCCATCTTGTCTGCTAGCGGAAGAGCTTCTATGATACTGTGGTCTATCGTGTTTGGAAAGCTTGTTCTCTGAATTTATTTTTCCTTAGTTTTTAGTTTTTTGTCCATAAGTTTTTTTTGTAAGAAAAGTATATTTGTTTCAGTTTAAGTCTTATTTATAAACACATTTGACATGCAGGATTAAGTTTTGGTGGAAAATTTGGCTTTAACTTTTCGATGTCAAAATAATGGGGAGGGAATTTATCATCTCTACTTTTATTTTTTGGCGTATAACGGTGTTAGTGTACATGTGTATTGTGTGATGTTAAAGTGTTTGGATATGATTTACTGTATTGTTAGGGGTATTATGGTAAAGCAGGCGTTGCTTTACTTAAAAAAACAAATTTTGCTTTGCAGTCAAAATTGGACAGGTAGGTTAAAGCTATTACACACAGACGTCAACACATCTTTAAGTACATTTTTTTTTATTTGAAACTCTATAATACGCATCCATTTTCCATCTCCCATGTGCACTAAATTTGAGCAGCGAAGTTACATAAGTCAATCCAGTGCCGCCTCTTTAGATTTGACTGCCCGCCGCCGCACTTTTAAGCGGGGTCAACTTATGGCATTTTTAAATCCATATACAGTCCACGACATGTAAATGAATTCCGTGCATGATGCATCGAAGAGTAATGGTTATTTGCTTCCGCAATGCATGACGATGCACAACGATATAACATGGAACCGTGCAGCAGTGAAGAAAATTCGGTTACTTTAAAATTTCGTCATAGCTGATGCGGTGGATGTAATATGACGGACGGGAGATTTCCTGATCTTGATCATTTTAATTTTTTTTTTTCTGTTTATAGACAAGAGTTATGTAATTTGAAAATCAGAATACAAATAATGAGAGTTACGGAGCCCGTAGTAAATATGGAGAAGGTTACCACTTCTTCTTTTTTTTTTACTTTATTATTTTGCAAAATTTTAAAATGTACTATCTTATTATATATAAGTCCAAATAACATAAATTTTATACCACTGTTCATCATAATTCAAGCTCTTCAAAATAAACCAAACATGAATATGTTATTAAATTAATTTTTTTTTATTTTTTGTATGTAAATATGTTTTAAGATTCATTGTGAATCTTTAGTTTAGAAAAAGTGAATCAAAGGTTGTTAAAAAGTGAACCAAAGGTTGTTAAAAAGTGAATTAGAGGTCATAAAAATACCTTCGATGTTTTAAGCATTCCTAGGGTGGTTTTTAGGGTGTATGGGGGTAGGCTAATCTTTTTGGCATTAGTTCTACACTTTATATTGTCGTCACTGACTCGACAGTTTTTTAGCGTTTGTGGTTTATGGTTTAGGGTCGTTAGACCCTAAACCCTGCCCTACAAACCATAAAAATGCCTTCGACGTTTTTAGCAAGGGTGGTTTTTAGGGTGTTTGAGGGTAGGGTAATCTTTTTGGCATTAGTTCTACGCTTATATTGTCGGCACTGACTCGACAGTTTTTTAGGGTTTGTGGTTTAGGGTTTAGGGTCATTAGACCCTAAACCCTGTACTACAAACCTTAAAACGCCTTCGACGTTTTTAGCTATCCTAGGGTGGTTTTTTGGGTGTTTGGGGGGTAGGGTAATCTTTTTGGCATTAGTTCTACACTTTATATTGTTGTCACTAACTCGACTGTTTTTTAGGGTTTGTGGTTTAGGGTTTAGGGTCGTTAGACCCTAAACCCTGTACTACAAACCCTAAAAATGCCTTCGACGTTTTAGCTATCCTAGGGTGGTTTTTGGGGTGTTGGGGGGGGTAGGGTAATCTTTTTGGCATTAGTTCTACACTTTATATTGTTGTCACTAACTCGACAGATTTCCACACCACAATTATAAATAACGTTTCCAACGTTTTACATAAAGGTGTCCACAAATTCAAATAAATGTTTTCACATGTTCATTTAAACGTTTCCACGTTTCTACAATTCCATGATTATCTATAATGTTTCCACGCCACGAGTACATATAAACATTTCCACTACATGATTATATATAAACATTTTTATAATTATATATGATGTTTCCATGGAACAAGTATATAATGTTTCCACCGTTATACATAAAGGAGTCCACGAGTTCGGATAATGTTTCCACTTTTTATTTAAACGTTTCAACCTTTTTATTTAAACGTTTCCACATTGTTATATATACGTTTCCACGTTTTTATTTAAATGTTTCCCATTTTACGATTCCGTGATTATATATAACGTTTCCATGACATTATTATATATTAACATTTCAATAATTATATATGGATGTTTCCATGCCGCAATACGTTTCCATGTTTTATATATAAACGTTTAAACGCCATGATTACATATATACGTTTACACAATTATATATTCCATGCCACAATTAAATATAACGTTTCTACGACATATTTCCACGTCACAATCAAGTATAACTTTTCCACCGTTATGCATAAACGTATCCACGAGTTTATATAAACGTTTCCACGTTTTTATGTAAATGCTTCCACGTTTTTATGTAAACGTTTCCACGTTTTTATGTAAACGTTTCCACGTTTTTATATAAATGTTTCCATGTTTTTTATATAAACGTTTTCACGTTTCTACTATTCCATTATTATATACAAACGTCTTCACGCCATGTTTTATAAAAACATTATACACTTTTTAAAATTTAGAAATTATAAACATTAGCTTATTATTTTTATATTAACAATTTCTTTTCATTTTATAACTGATTAAAGTATTTTGAATTGTTATGCTCCATTTTTCACATATATACATAAACAACAAATATTATAAGATTAGAAAACTATTATACAATAACAATATCTATTAAAAAAATTCTTAAAAAATATGAATATTTAATTTTGTGTTTTTATATTAATTCAACTTTTTTAAAAATTTATTCAACCAAATTAATAATCATATATTTATGAAACATATTTTTACAAGTAGTGAATCATTTTATAAATAACTATATTATTAAAGTATATATTTAAAAAATGATAAAATAATAATATTCTAATATTAAAAAAATAAATAACAAAAACAAATACAAATGGCATGCATGCATGTAAGATGTCTAATAAAAAATAAAAACTAAGTGGATGGTGGGTATGGAACGTCCAATGACGTGGATGGTGAGATTTTTTTTTAAAAAAAATGGTTTCTGTCGCGTGACGGAAAAAGAGTGTCCGTCATGCAATCCTCCTCCTAGCTGATGCGTGAATTTTGCCTCGTACGGCAATAATTGTTATAAATGTTGGGCACGGATCATGTGACGGATAGTAATTGTTCGTCGCTGACGGAAGATAAAGATAATAATCACCGTTCAATTCATCATCGTCTAGTACAGATGGACTGTTGTTTTTCTTTGTCTAATTAATTAAGATGCGATGTCCATCACTTATCTCATTTTTTTTATCTTAATTAAATGCTGCCACTATGTGTCAATTTTTATTTTATTTTGAAAAGTTTATTTTTATCGTTTGAAACATTTTCGATAATATGGAAATTGGTTGAATAATATTATTTTTTTTCTTTTACAATTATTGGTTGAAAATATTGCATCATATTATTTGTAATAATTTATCTATAAAAATGTAAATTTGATTAAAAATAGAAAATAAAAAAAGAAGCCAAAGTACAGTCTACAATCTCGGTGTCCGACTTTATCAACGAGTGATTTTAAACCCTAAACCATAAACCTAAAAACCATCATGAGAAAGCTAAAAAAAATACTCAACACCTCACACGCTAAAAACCACCTTAGGAATGTTAACCATGGTTAATGAATACATAAAATTATCATGGATACATAAAAACCATGGATAATGAATATGTAAAATTAGCTCCAACAACTTCATCGTTTCCAAATGTTTATAACCATCAGGTTTATCATTTAATCACTCTGTAAACTGATAAATACTAGAAAATATTCTTATACACAATGATTCGATGAGAACGGCCAAGGGAAAGATGTATAATAGTTAGTGTCATCTTTCTTGAATATTAGAACGAAAAGATTCTGAAATACCCCTAAATTAATTTAAATTAATTTAGGGGATTTCTTTTACTAAACCTTCAATAATACTATTAAGTATTAAATTATTATATGGAATTATGAATATTAAATTATTATATGGAATTGTGAAATTTATTTAGGGGTTTTCTCCTATTTAACCCTAATATTATATATTATTATATAGTTATGAATTTAATAATAAGATTTATAAGTCAATAAATCTTGGGAAAATTTCTAAACACTCCAATTATATTATAAATATTTTAGGAAGTGTTGGAACATTGTTTTGAAACATAAAAGTAAATATAAAATTCTAGAAACCTTAAAGCTTATTAAGCCTTGCTAGAGTTGACTTTTTGAGAATGGTCAAACCAGGCCATGAAACCTATACCAATAAATAGGTTATGGAAAACCATGAAGATCGATAAAAAGAACGTCAAAAACGGATCATCCTAGCCAAAGTTATGCTAGATTGAAGTTTTGAATCAAAAATTTGAAAGTTGCCACGTGTCAAGCTCACAAGCGCCAGGACTTAAACGATTCTGGATTCCCTGAATTTCGATAACAGAATTCAATACTTTGCCCTAACTTTAGACGGCTATATCTCATTCATCTCTCCATATTTTTCAATGCCGTCTTCTTTGTTGTCTTCTCCTACATTCCCTCTAAACAACTATAACTCATACAAACCCTAACTCATTCTGAATCAACTGGAAAATCGAGTCAAAGTAGCCACCCTGCAAAAACTGAAAACTGCAATTCCAGTTTCCTCTTCGAATCAGGTAAATTCGATCAGCCATAACTTCTTCGTTACTCATCCAAATTCCATGTTCTTTAGCTCGTTTTGAAGAGCTCTAATTCCTCTAAAACTTTCATGTTTATGGTCTAAGCCAATTCTCAACCGATTGGAAGGGAAAGGTGTCTAAAGTTTCGGTTTCACCAGCACATAAAATCATACCGAAATAGAGAGGTAAACTCGTGATTTGCGACTTCAATATCTTTCTGTATGGTGCGAGTTAGGTTTAGTTCTTGCTATCAATACGTAGATCTAAGTTTGCTCTTTCCAATGAGCCCTTACTCATAGCCTAACTCGTTTTGTACTGCTAGTTATAGATCTTCGAAGTTGGCACCACGAACTTCTCAAAGTTCATATTTTTTCCAGTTTTCCGAATCTGAATTCACACAACTCGCACAATCCGGTGAGTCTCCGATCAAATTGCTCCGATATTGCTGTTCGTAGTCATGTTTTCGACCTAACCCATGTTCCAATTTAGTCAATTATGTGTTAGGTTAGGAGAATTTATGAGAATTGTGATCGAATTGTACTCTGTACCCGATATAAACCCTAACCATCGAATTGATTTCGAAACTTGATGTATACTGCATTATAATTCGGGAAATCGGTATCATTGGAACCGAAATTTGATTACGAAACTATAGAAACAAGAATCACTCGATTTCGTTCTGTAGATTGTGAGAATAACGAGATTTAGTACTCGGGTTGCAATTCGGAAACGCTGAAGAACACGGGTTTCAGGGACCGTCCGATCGGAGTTTAAAGAATTGGACGGTCCAGATTAGATCGTGCTATTAAATAATTATTATAAGTTTATAAAATTCCAGTAAATAGTCCTAACTTGTTGGGTTAATTTAAATACCTTCCCGAATGTATTTTGACTTGAAATTTTAACCATAGATTCCTTATTTAATCTAGTTTATTTTGATGTAAATTATTATGGTTTTGGAGTTTTTAAACATAAGTTATGATTTTTGCAAGTTACGGGATTTCTGGAATTATTTGGCTAAATTAAAAAGATATTTTTATGAAATAAAAATTTTATAATATGTCTAAAATGTTATAGTTACTGTATATTAAATTTGGGAATTTTTGGGCAATGGTAAAAGGTTTTAAAAAATTGTGTTTATGAGTTTTTCATAAGAATAATCTATAATATAAGGTTTTTAATGTAACCAAAAATTAAAGTAAGGTTTGTTAATCAACTTTTAAGCTGGGGAAATTAAGGGGAACTAAATTAACATTTTATAACAGTAAGTTTATAAATGTTTTAGTATTGGCTTTTAAGAGGAGTGAAATTATTTACATATATGTATATATACTTACTTAGTAGAAACGTATATAAATTAAGGGATTTAATTATCTTACGTTTTATTTACTATATTATATGGGAGTTAATATTTTTAATTAAAACTAAGGGAAATATGAATATATATTTACATATATATAAAAGGGAATAAAGTAGTAACTTAAAGTAAATCAAGGAACTAATTAAATTACCACTTATAATAACTAAACATTATAAGAGCTAGAACCTTAAGATATGGTAAAAGAGATACTTTATGAAATATACTTGGAATAAAGTTAAAGGTCGAAGTAATAAGATAGTTTAAATATGATAAGTTACATAGGGAATGTCTTAGTTGATTTCTAGTACGGGTACACTTATATATTAAATAAACAAAGGAAACACTTTATTTAATAAACCATAGGTCGGTTGTAGTTATGCCTAAAAGTTATTAAACATAATTAAATACAATAAACTACATAAATAATGTTTTGAACAAATCCTAGTATATATAAATATATACATATTTAACATAAATAAAATTAGATACCTTATAGGAAATATAATACGAAGGAATTAGTAAGTTAAACTAAACCTATACATAGTACTATTAAAAGAATATTATATGAGGTGGTATTAGATTATAGTTACGTATTAGGCTTAAGAGTTACCTTTGAGTTTCCAAGGTTTATATATAACCATATTAAAATGCATGTATAGTATTATTTGTCAATAACCAGGAGGTAAATCTAAAATTGGGATTTAGTAATTAATAAGTTAAAACTTAGGAAAAATTGTGATTAGATTACATGAAATGTTGCACAAATAGATCTTATTCTGTAATTAATGATAAGCAAATGTAATACGTTTACATCTAGATGTTCTTGATATATAAACCATAATAAAATAAGTAAAATACTTTTACATCTAAATGTGAGGTGGATTGGTAAGTCTAGATTTAATCATTTCTTAACATTTATGGTATTGGAATATAACTTAACGTTTTAAGATAAAATCATTAAAAGGGTTATGATATAAAACTATATTAAACTATGATTTGAAAATTTATCTAAATAATAATCCTTAAGTTTCTTGGCATTAGATAAGCCATATGAAATACATTTATAACATTTATTACCAATACTTAGGATGTGAGTTTACAATTAAGTGAGGTATTTAGTAGTTAGAATTTATAGAAGGTTTATAAATAGGAATTGATACTTAAAACCTTTGAACCTTTATTAGATAAAGCTAAGTTACATAAGATATTATATTGATATACTTTACGGTAATGGGAAGTAATGATGGGTTATTTGAATATAAAATAAGAGAATTTTCATAGTAGATTATCTTATTAAATATTTAACATTTTCACTTACGAACCCGAATTTGATTCTTTGATAAATTATACTCTATGTAGATATATTGTCCATCCTAAATACAATAAAGGAAATTTATTTATTAGGTTATTCCTTTGAAACCTTAGGTTTTGTAAAACAATTTAAAACGTATTTAAGGCTTAAGTTTATTGAAGTTTGGTACAAAAGGATTATACATAGTCTATAGAGTGAATGGGTGTAAAAATAAAATGTTTAGGAGATTAAAGGTAAGTAAGGATACGTAAAAGGTTATATTTAAACACCTTATTATATAAGTAATAATTAAGCAAATAATGTACCTTGTGAATACTAAATGTAAGAGTTCGATAAGTCTAAGTTAACTAATATAGTTGTTTCAAGATGAAAAGTAATTTAACATCTTATGTCAAGATTATTAGCTGGATGTAATAAAAAGTCTTTCTGGACTAAAGATAAGATAAATGAGTTGGTAACTCAATTAGGTTATGATATAATGCGTCTACAACACTATGGTTCCAATATACAAGATGTAGATCTTAATTAAGTTAAGGGGAAAACTTAATCACAATGGATTATCTAGTAGGTATTGATAAAATGCATAATCATTACATTGTGAAATGATAGTATAGTATTATGGGATGAATCCATCATAGGTCATAATACAATGTTTGTTCTAAATTAAGAATAAAGGTATTCAGCTTAAGATTACTATTGGAATTCTTAGATTTAATTATATAATGTAAACACATTTGTGTTATAAAGGTCTCAAAAGTCTTGAATGTGAGGATTGTGGTTAAATATGAATAAAGTGGATAGGAGTGGTCAGTTAGCAGGTGTTAATAAGATATATTCCTTGATATTACCACCGTGGGCTATACAACGTTCTCAAATAACTCAAAGATTATACATAACATTTAAGTGAGGGCTTAAAAGATAATTGAGACTTTGAAATAAGAGTAAGGAGTTTATTTAAGCGTAACATAGGCTACAAGTGATTGATGATAGATTACCTTTAATATTCTTAAGAGTACTGTTGATTGTTTGCGCAAGTTGATTAGAACTGCTACAGCGTTACCCAGGTACGATTTCTCGTACTCAGCTTGATGTGTTTTGGACTTTATGGAATGTTTGGTACGATTTCTCGTACTCGATACTTTTGCTGATGGACTTTATGGAATGTTTTGGAACACCAACTGATCTTGAATGGATTTCAAAATGAAACTGTTGTGTGACTAACTGAGCTTGACGTGACTAACTGAGCCTGTATGTGAAACTTCCTTGGTTATTGGTTCCTCCTATCTGGTTGTTTCACTAGATATTAACTGCCTAGGGTTTACGCTTCTGCACTCTGTAGGACTGAGTGTTTTGGTATTGCTCTTGTGCAGTTAATGATCTAGTGGGGTGACTGGGAAAATAGGAAAATATCTGGTATTGGTAATTCTTCCTTTGGATAATGGGTAATGTTTCATCCATGAGTCGAGTTTGATCAGCCTTATTGGGAATGGATTCTTTCTATTGGATATTAATTGTTGAGGGTTTACGCCTCTGCACTCTGTAGGACTGAGTGTTTTGGTATTGCTCTCGTGCAGTTAAAATTCTAATGGGAATATGGGAAAATGTTAATCTTGGTATTGAGTATGGATTATTTCTATTAAGTGGTGCACACACTTTTCACCGATGACCGAGAACGGGTCGGTGGCAGCAGAAGTCTGCTATACCTCGTCCATCTGGACAACTGACAGCGGAGGTCTGTTTACCTCGTCCTTGTGACAACTGACAGCGGAGGTCTGTTTACCTCGTCCTTGTGACAACTGACTGGCGGTGGGGGCCATCTCTCCCAATTGGTTTATTCCACTCTTGAGTATATTTTGTCTATGGGAATCATCTTCTGAAATGGTGGAGACATAAACTGTCTACCACAGGTTATGGATATTAATGTCACTCCTAGTCCTTTGTGACTACTTAAGTCCTTCTCTTCTTAACCAGAATTGGTTCTAACATCAACAATGGATGCTTACTAACTATATGGTGTGACTTCTTAAGTGGATGACTTGGTTTGGAAGTTCTTTATCTCTATCTTTGTCTTGTTTTCTTTTCTCTTTAACTTGATTGTTTTGAAGTGCTTTATCTCTGTTTTACTTTTAAGAGGTTGTTTTCATGTTACTGTTTATTTTGAAGGGTTATGTTTTATAAGTTTGTTTTTGGAGAATTGTACCAGTTCCATTCCAGGGAACTGACCCGCCCCTCTCGGGGTGGGCTGCTTGGTTTCATCTTGCAGGTACAAATTGATTTACAGGTGGCCACGTCGAGCATGAGTGATTGGGATGGGATTAGGTCTATGGAGAGCGAATGTGTTTTATTATTGATATGTTTATGTTAAGTTTTCTTGAAGTTCAGACCGTAACTTAGTTAATTGTAAAGGTTGTAATTGGTGAGGTTGGTACCGGGTGTTTGGAGCCCGATGGTCTGTAGCACCTTTAGTTTATTTTCCGCTGTTGTTTTATTATTATAGGGGTGTTACAGATTCCTTACCTAATAAGAAACTAGTGGTATGGAAACGATTATAGAAGACTGTGTACATTTTCTAATCATTTTTGTGGAAACATTTATAAGCTATCGTGGACACGTAAAAACCAAGATTAATGAATACGTAAAATCGACTCCAAGAACTCAGTTTATCGTTTCCAAACATTCATAGCCTTCGTTCATCAATCAGTCACACTCTCTAAATTGATAAATGCAAAGAAAATATTCTTACACACCATGGTTCGATAAGAATGGTCAAAGAAAAAGATATCACACTTAGTGTAATCATTTCTACAACAGTGATGGAAACGATTATATAAGACGATGTACATGTTTCTAATCATCAGTGGAAATATTTATGTGTTATTGAGGATACATATAAACCAATATTAACGAATACGTAAAATTGAATCCAACAACTCAGTTTATCATTTTCAAACATTTATAGTTTAAATAG
This sequence comes from Limonium bicolor, assembly GCA_023374045.1. Lineage (NCBI taxonomy): Eukaryota > Viridiplantae > Streptophyta > Magnoliopsida > Caryophyllales > Plumbaginaceae > Limonium > Limonium bicolor. Next base: position 210,337,934 of record CM041781.1, read on the forward strand.
TGATGGAAACGATAATAGAAGGTTGAGTACATTTTTTACGTAAAACCCAAGGTTAACAAATATGTAAAATCAAATCTAACAACTCACTTTATCATTCATTCAAAACGTTTATAGCCTTCAGGTTTCTCAAATAGCCAAGCTCCATAAACTAAAAATTGGTAAGAAAATATTCTTTTACACAATGGTAAGATAAGAATGGCCAAAAGAAAAGATATATAACGGTTAGTATTTTCTTTTTCATTATAGCAGCGGAAACGATTATAGAAGGTTGTGTACATGTTCTTAATCATCAGTGGAAACGTTTATAAATTATCTTGAATACGTAAAAACCAAGGTTAACGAATATTTAAAATCAATTCCAACAACTCAGTTGATCGTTTCCAAACGTTTATAGCCTTCACGCTTATCAATAAGTCAAACTTTGTAATTTGATCAATGCTAAGAAAATATTCTTATACACAATGATTCGATAAGAACGACAAACGATAATACATACTCCCTCCGTCCTGAATTGACCGTCTTGTTTACTTTATGACACGCTTTTCCACTTCAATATTAAGCATATAAGATAAAATAATTTTATAAAACTAAAATTTGTAATATATAGTTTATCATGTAAGGAATCATATGCAAAACTTAAATTTTTAAAATTAATTTATCTTGTATGTTAAAAATTGAAGTTAAACGACATGTCCAAATAGTAAACAGGACGGTCAATTCAGGACGGAGGGAGTAATAGTTTGTGTCATCTTTTTCAAAATAGTGATGGAAACAATTATAGAAGATTGTGTAAATGTTTCCAACCATCTTGTGAAAACGTTTAAAAATTATGTGGATACGTAAAAACCAAAGGTTAAACGAATACATAAAATTGACTTCAACAACTCAGTTTATCATTTTCAAAAGTGTATAGTCTTCATGTTTATTAATCAGTCAAGCTCTATAAACTGATAAATGATAAGAAAATATTCCTATACATAATGATTCGATGAGAACAGCCAAGGAAAAAATATATAACGGTTATTGTTATCTTTTTTATAATAGTGATGGAAACGATTATAGGAGATTGTGTAAGGGTTTCTAGTCATCAGGGAAAAGATAAATGTTAAACCATAGACCCTAAAGTTTAGAACGAGTTAAAAAAAGATTACCCTACACTAGACATTCTAAAAACCACCATAGGAGAGTTAAAACGTAGAATACTTAGGGGGCGTTCACTTCGAGACAAGGAAACGGAATGGAATCAGGAAAGGGAATGGAAAGGAAAGGAAATGAATTCCCCTCAATCAAGAAGTCTGTTTGGTTCCGACCCAGAAACGGAATAGAACTCCCCATGATTCCCTTTGTTATTGTTTGGTTTTGGACATGGGAATCATCCCATTTTTCTGAAAATTATTCTTATTTCATTCAATAGTAATATTCTCTTCATTCTAAAATGTAATCATTCCAGTGTATTTAATCATTTTCATAATGTAAGTTATTCCAGATTTTTTTATAATACCCCATATTATTAAATAATTGTATATTTTAAATTGTTTTTAAAATCTTACGCCATAACTCTATGTTCTTTTTTTTACCATTTTCAAATCAGGTAATATTCATTTTAAATGTTAAAAATAATATGATAAGTTGGGAATCTAATATTAGTTTAAATAGTAAAATAAATTATTATTATTAGATTTGCAAAATATTTTTTTGCAAAAAAAATTCTTAATGAAATTATATTGTATATTAATGAATCTAATATCTGAGTTTCATTCGTTAGAGAAACATTTTTTTCCAGAAATTTCTCACTCGTGACTATGATTTGTGTAGAGCAAAAATAATTATTTTGAGTAAAGAGGGGGGAATTAATTATTTGTTTAGAGGAAAGAGAGGAAAAATAATTTTTTAAATGATGATTCCCTTTTTTTTGGGAACAAATAATTATTTACCTAAAGGAAAGAGAGAAAGGTGGAGGAAAGGGAAAAGTTTTCCACGGGGTTATGCGGGGAATAGGGAAGAGGGATTTTGGGGGTTTACAAAAATGAAATTTGGGGAAACAAAAGTATTAAAAAGTCTAAACAAACAATATCAAACGGAATGAAACCGTTTCCCTTTCCTTGTTAGCCCAAAGTGAACAACCCCTTAATGGTTTGTAGTGGTAGTGGAGGTGACATAATAATTAGCTTTATCGATTATTTGAAATTATCAATATTATTTTGATTTATTTAAAAATTAATATTATTTTGATTGAATATGAATTAAATTTTAGAAAAGTCAAAATAATACAAGTACGCAGCCGAAAATATTTTTCTTAGAAACAAAACCCAAGTTGATAACTCTAAAAAGTAAAAAAAATATTAGTTACTCCTTTTATTTTTTCTACTTTCTTGAAAGAGCAAAAAAAACTTGTACAAACTCAAATTATAAACTAACTAAGTAATTATATCTTTACATTGTAGTTTGTCCGTGATAATTTTCTTCGTGTTATATATATATATATATTGTGCTTTTACTTTAAGACTAAGAACAAGTCTTTATTTCTTAAAAACCAAGAAAATAAAACCTATCTTTATTTATGAGTAAGTTGTTCATATTTGCTGAGGGAGAATTTTTTTTTTTCGTATATTATAACTGCACTTGAGATTAATTAAAAACTTGATATGTTGAGAGAGAAGGCGTGGTTGGACCAAAGAGAAAAGAAAAGGAGACATTCCACACTTCTCTAAAAAAAAACCATATACAGTAGATGTAATCAAATATACAATACATTAATCGATGGTGGAGGATGAGTCCGTCACAGACGGAGATTTACCTTCGGTCGCCAAACTCCAACCGATAAATGTTTGACGGCAGCAATGTACAGAGTCTTTTTTTTTTTTTTTGAAGAGAAGAGACACAGTTTTTTTTTTTTTTTTTGGAAAACAAGACAGTCTTTTAATACTAGCAAAATGCATGCAAGGACAAACAAAACCAGTTTAGCTTCGCGAAGACACGAAATGAAGTATGAATCATGTTATACTGTTATTGAAGTTGGCCTGTGATATACTTACATCTCATCTATATATAGAATAAATTGCTTCTCAAATTCATTAGTAATATTCAAAGTCGCAATTAGCGGACACTCACGATTGTTATTTTACTCTAGTAATGAATATTTATATATACATTGTTTTTAAATATATGGTTTAATTATTCCATGGACAAAATTATAACAACTATATTATAATACAAAGCTAATTGAATACCTAGAAGTATAAAAAAGTATATTAATATTTTCCATTAATAATAAAAAATATATAATTTTAACTATATAAGCAGATAAAAGTATACAAATATTTATCAATAATATACGTTATACAAGAAATTGATAGAGTTGTACAATTAAATAGGAGAAGCAAATTCACATACTTTCTATTATAATAAATTATTATTATTTTCTTTCCGATGTCTTTTTTTTAACTATATTTATTTTCTATTATTGGTACAACTTTTATTCACATGCAGTTTTATTTTTCTATCTTTATTTTCACTCCTACCTTGAAAATTTTCACCTTGTTTTGGTCTCGTCTGATTCATGTTGCTTGACAACGAGTGATTCCGTGGTGGTTTACCCTTTGATTAATGTCCGTTTAGACTTGTGTTAAGTTTGTTTGTCAGTTTCAATACATGATCGTAAAATTTGACCCAATCTCTTAAGTTCTACGGTCCTAATTGAGACCCCCAAATCGATAAAAGTCCAATGGGGCATGTATATTAGTTGAATTTGCACGATGTGGTGGACTTGGTCGAGCTAAGTAGCGTCAGCTTGTGACTCAAGCGATGACCGAGTTAGCAAGTGTTTTGCCCTTGTCTAGGCTTGACAAGGAACGGGCACGCCTTTGAGCTTGCACGCTACCAAGGAGGCTTAGTGGTGACTCCAACAACTTGGGTATGTGGTGCTCAACGTTGGCGCCCCTGGTTTGTGATTACAAGTGAGTTCACAAGGCATGGTGGATGTACTCTTGCCACGATAGGTGCGAGGGGTGTTGCGCATTAGAGTTGTCTTACGATTTGGCGTGAGTTAAGTTATGGACAAGGGCGGAGATAAGGTACAATGTAGCCCGCATTAGCTAAACTTAAGAACTCGTACTTACCAAAGGTTCTTGATTGTTGCTTACATCTTGGACAAGCATTGGTGGTAGGGGACTTGGTCACATTTGGGCGGGCTCAAGCTGACACATTGGTTGTTGTAGTAAAGGGAGCCGACGTGATGGGCTTTGGTCCTCTGAGATTAGATGTTGATACATGCGGAGTCTAAGGTTCCAATCGGGTTGTCTAGTGCTGGCCAGTGAGCAAGTTCAACCCGGCATGTTAGATGCTGGGGTAGAAGGAGCCCACTAGGCGGAATTTTATGTCTCATGTTAGGGATGACAATTTTAACCCATCCTGAAGACCCGACCCACACCAACCCGTAAATTACGGGATTGGGTTAAGATTATTGACCCATTTAATTTTTGGGTCAGGTTTGAGTTATTTATTATATTTTGGGTTTTGTATGAGTTATAAGTTCTAACTTGAACTCAACCTGACCCCTTGTCTCTAATTTAATGAACAAAAAATACAATAAATAGTACATATATTAGTACGTCACTTCAACTCTTTTATAACTTTATCAACACTTTTCTTCGTTCATCCAACAAGTTAATAAATACGGTTTTTGAAGATCAGCAACATTGTTTTTCTATTATTGATCGGGTTAGGGTAATAAAGATCTGCAATCACTTGTACCTATCATAAAATCAAACAAACATCTTATAAAAGTTGATAATTAATTTAGATTAAACATTTAATAAAGATGTATTTAGAAATTTTGGATTCACGGGTTGGGTTTGGGTTGAATTAATTTATATGGATAGGGTTAGGGTTGAAAATTTGTAACCCGGTTATTTTTAGGTTGGGTTTGGGTCAATAAAATTCTTAAACGGGTTGGGTATGGGTTAACCTCAACCCGGCCCATCAACCTGAATTGTCACCCCTAGTTGAGATATCAAAGGTAGCCTTGAGGCATTCTTGGTTCTAGGATAAAGTTGATGGCCTAAGTGATACCACTTTGATGCTAGACGGAATGATAAATGCTTGATGGTTTGGAGGACAAATGCGACCATTGAGGGGCGCACAAGTACTTGGGCCGCAACGCTTGGGACGGTGTTGATTCTGTCAAAGCTTGGGCCTAAAATTTGACCGAGGCCACGAAAATACGAGATAGTTCAGGGAATTGTCGTTGGGAGGAACAAATCCACTCTTCACTCTAGCTTATGGTTAGATGGTTAGCTTGGCTTTCCGAAGTAAATGAAAGTCTAGTTGGATCTTTCACCTAACACTGGTGATGTCCAATTGGTCACTTAACTTAATCTGTGACCATTTTGGAGCTTTGCTTCAGCATATAAAGTTTCGGATTAAGGTTGGATATGACAATGGTGGTCATTTCCTCCCCTACCCTTTTTGTGTCACATTTTATATTTCTTTGTTTTAATAGTTTATATGGTTATTCCCAACTTCATATATTGAATGATGTTAGCTACCCACATGTCTTTTTCAAATAAGGTTTTGATGTTGTTGTATATCTAAAACATATTAAGACCTTAATAAAAGTTAATTGTCAAAGTTATAACAATGTATCTAATTATATGATCAAACTTTAGATAATTAGAACCTACTCCTTTTAATACAAATATATTATAATATTAAAATAATAAACAAATATGAACAAAATTCAGAAAACACTAATTAATTAAACTATAAAAATTTAAAAATATTGAGTTAGTCTATGATGAAGAAATGATTAAAGTGTCACATTTTTTAATCAATTAAAAATTATCTTATAAAACTGTCTTCTCTAAAAATAAAACTCGTAAGTCACGCGTCCTGGAAATTGATTACTTTGTGAAAGAGATAGAAATTTGTTTAAAAGAAAGTATGAATAGAGTTCATGGGTTGCATATATATATTGGATGAGAGAAATCAACTCCTATATGAGAATCAATTAGTATGACCAGATTTAATATTATAGTCGTGACATAGAGTAGATCAATATTTTTTGAATAAGTAATGAGGAATGAATATAACCAATTGTCACGAACTAACAAGGCCGTAGATAGAGTAAAGTTACTAGCTACGTCACACATACATATATACACATGAAAGAAACCAAGATATCGTGCGTTTTTGTACAGAGCAAAACCTATGGTCTTTCCTAGTATATGCGTTTAAAGCAAAAAAGGAAACAAAATCAAACTTTTCATATAGAAACAAATTTTGATTAGTTTACTTTTTTCTATATACTTTTTCACACTATTTTTTCACTTTATCTGAAAACTCAGTTGTGAGCTAAAAATGAATGGGACCTATATCATCCATATTGTTCAGGGATGCAGAAAGAGACTATCGTAAATACACTGTATTTATATTTGACGTGCTTATTTAATTTTCCGAATGTCAAACACTAAACATAGCTGGAAAAATCAAACCAGAAGCGAGTCGTTAGAATCACAAAGGACGGGACTCTCGCAGTACTGCTCTATAAAATGGCTCCATCTTTTCTCTTCAAAACTGAAGCGGAAATCTCCTCTCTCGTCATCTCCGACAACCACCATTTACATATATCAGATCTTTCATTGACATTCCTTAGTTCCAACTTATTATATGTCGACATTAACAAGATCAGATCGATACATCTCTCATTTGTTTTCAGAACTCTTCAATTACCCAAGTTCACTTCCACTCGAACATAGAGCTGACAGTTAATAATAATGGATATCTCCGGCACCATTGTTGATAATCTGAGCAACAGCATGAGAAGTATATGGAGTAACAACGAGATGGATCATGTGTTCTCTCGGTCTTCTAGAGAGGAAGATGAAGACGATGAGGAAGCTCTCAAGTGGGCAGCATTAGAAAGGCTCCCGACTTACAACCGACTTAGAAAAGGCTTATTATTGACTACTGCATCACCAGAAGGGTCCAGTTTCTCCCATCAGATCGATGTGAAGAATCTTGACCATACAGAGAAGAAGAGACTTGTGGATAAGCTCGTCCATGCTATAGAGGATGATAGCGAGAAGTTCCTGTTGAAGCTCAAGGATCGATTTGACAGGTTTGTATGCTAAATTTGAACTGTTTTGAATACAGGCTCATCTTTAATTTTGGGCTTTTCAATCAATGCATGATTGGTTTAGTTAATAATGCATGATCATACAAAATAGGGTAGGGATTGAGGAACCAACAATTGAAGTTAGATTTGAGCATCTCAATGTGGAGGCTGAGGTACAAGTTGGCAGTAGGGCTCTTCCCACTTTGTTTAACTTCACTGTTGATATGGTAGAGGTAATTAAAACTAGCCCTGCTTCTATACATACATGAGATACGAGCTTCAAGATTTTCATCCAAATTGTAGCTATATTGATTAATGGTCGGCAGAGGGTGTTGGGATTTCTCCCCATTTTCCCAAAAAGAAAGCGACATCTGAAGATCCTTGATGATGTCAGTGGAATAATCAAGCCTGGCAGGATGACTTTGCTTTTGGGTCCTCCAAGTTCTGGGAAGACCACACTCTTGTTAGCCATGGCGGGTAAACTTGACAAGGAGCTTCAGGTGGCCGGATATTTAGTTTTTTTTTTTTTTTTTGCATAGATATCTAACCGATACCATATATGGATCGTGTAGTATTGTTATTATAGACTTCTGACATCATTATACATTCCAAAATCGATCCTAGGTTTCTGGGAGGGTAACTTACAACGGTCATCATATGCACGAGTTCGTGCCGCAAAGAACAGCAGCCTACGTGAGCCAGAATGATGTGCACTTGGGCGAACTGACTGTTAGAGAAACTTTGGCATACTCGGCCAGGTTTCAAGGGGTTGGCTACAGATATGGTAAGGAGCTAGTAGAAACCCAATTACAAGAGTCAATTCTGATGCCAAGCCCCCGTGGCTTGGTCGGTAGAGAAGTAGTATCTTAGAACCAAAGGTCCTGGTTCGAAACCTATCCACCACCGTAACTATAAAAAAAAAACAAAGATATTCTTATTGATTTTCTTCATTGTATTTTATAAATTTTCAATTTCCCTTTATGTATTCCCCATAATATATACTTGAGTGGTTGACTAGTTTATATTGGAAAATAAAATTTTCCTTGCTGAATTGGCCAGAAGAGAAAAGGGAGCCGGTATAAAACCTGATCCAGACCTTGATCTCTTCATGAAGGTGATATTATTTCACTTTGAATTACATCCTGATAGAAAAATGGAATATTCTCAGACAGTGAGCCTTATTTCAGTTTCTCCTTTTAACTCTAAGTGCTTCTTTGTTTATTGTAACCTCGAATTCAGGCTGCATCCACAGAGGGTCAAGAAGAAAATGTGGTCGTAGACTATATTATCAAGCTTCTGGGACTGGAAAACTGTGCGGATACAATGGTGGGAGACCAAATGGTGAGAGGTATCTCTGGTGGTCAAAAGAAGCGTGTAACAACCGGTAATAATAAACTAAACTACAAAAAAGAAAAAAAAAATGTTTCTTCTTCAAGGTTTCAGACTCTTTTCTCTCTTCTTATTGGGATGTGATTCTGTTATAACCAAAGGCGAGATGCTCGTCGGACCAGCCAAGGCTCTGTTCATGGATGAGATATCAACCGGCTTGGACAGCTCAACCACCTTTCAGATCATTAACTCTCTTCGCCAAACAGTCCACATCCTCAGCAGCACTGCCGTCATCTCCCTCCTCCAGCCTGCCCCTGAGACGTATAATCTCTTCGATGACATCATCCTCATTTCTGATGGATTGATAGTTTACCAAGGGCCTCGTGAAGAAGTCGTCGAGTTCTTCAGGTACATGGGTTTCAAGTGTCCTGACAGAAAAGGGGTCGCTGACTTCCTGCAAGAAGTGAGTTACCTTGATTTTCAAATTCCCAGCATTGATTACATCTGTTACAAAAACGTCTTCCATTATACATATAAACAACTAATGCAAATGCAAATGCAAATGCAAATGCAAATGCAAATGCAAATGCAAATGCAAATGCAAATGCAAATGCAAATGCAAATGCAAATGCGCAGGTGACATCAAAGAAGGATCAACAACAATACTGGTGTCAGAGTGAGGAGCCTTACCAGTTCATATCCACTAAGGATTTCGCCAAGGCCTTCCATTCATTTCATGTAGGAGGGAGATTGGACCAAGAGCTTTCAACTCTTTTTGATAAAAGCAGAAGCCACCCTGCTTCTCTGACCAGTAAGAAGTATGGTCTCAGATCAAGGGAGATCTTTAAAGCTACATTGTCAAGAGAGTGGCTGCTTATGAAGAGAAGCTCCTTTGTCTACATCTTCAAACTCTGCAGAGTATGGCATACCGGAATCACTCTCTTTAGTTTGATTAACATTCACCACTACCGTATAGAAACTGAAAGCCGTACTAATTTGTTCTTTTGTCTTCTAACAACTTTCAGATTTTCATCATGGCTTTGATTGGGATGACCGTGTTCTTCAGAACCAAGATGGATAAGGACTCATTCGAAGGTGGAAATATCTATTTGGCTTCTTTGTTCTACGGTGTGGCATTGCTCATGTTTGTTGGCATGTCTGAGATATCAATGACCGTAGTAAAGCTCCCTGTCTTCTACAAGCAACGAGAGCACCTTTTCTTCCCTGCTTGGTCTTACGCTCTTCCCAGCTGGTTCCTCAAGATCCCGGCAACTTTGGTTGAAGTATCTATATGGATCTCAATGACTTATTATGTCATTGGATATGACACGAATGTTGGCAGGTGAGGCTAATTACCTACTTTTAAGCAATCGCAAGCTTAGAAGGACAACTAGTGTATATTACACCTATGTAAAACATAACTTAAGGGATGACTAACATGAGCGACAATGCTCTCTTGTTGTAGGTTTATAAAACAGTTTCTCATACTAGCACTAGTGAACCAGACAGCTTCATGTCTGTTTCGGTTTATTGGAGCAATTGGGAGAAACATGATTATTGCCAACACATTCGGATCCATATCGCTGGCCTCCCTCTTTGTCTTGGGAGGATTTATCCTGTCAAGAGGTAAGCGAATTGGAATAACTTGCACTAGATTCAGCTGTAACTGTGCTTAGCATGTTCAGAAAATAATATTCACACTACACTGCTAATGTCACAGAGGATGTGAAGAAGTGGTGGTTGTGGGGCTACTGGTCCTCCCCCATGATGTACGCACAGAACGCCATATCGGTGAATGAATTCCAAGGCCACAGTTGGAACAAAGTAGGGCCCTTTTCCCACATCTCTCAGGGAAAACCCTGAAATTGGTTGGTGATTTTGTTTTCTCCGTCTTTCTTGCAGATCCTACCAGGTTACACAGAAACCATAGGTATTCAAGTCTTAAAGGGAAAAGGGTTCTTCCCACAATCATACTGGTATTGGATAGGAGCTGGTGCTTTGGCCGGGTTTATCCTGATCTTGAACATCTTCTACACCTTGTCTCTGACACCTTGACCGTGAGTACTGCTATCTGATAGTTTCCTTTTTCATGTCATTTTCTTCCACTTTAATATCATAAACAGAAGGACTGCTTAAATCGTATTCCATCTCCTGACTTCGCTTCGCCAGCATTTGGAAAGAAACAAGTTACATTACCAGACAACTCAGATGACAACCAGGAGAAACAGAATAGCAGGGTAGCAGCTATTGAGTTATCACATCACAGAAACAAATCAAATGAGAGAAACACATCACGTGGAGGAGCACAGTTTGTCAGCAGAGGAATGGTTCTTCCTTTCGAGCAACTTTCCATTGCCTTTGATGAAATCAGATACTCTGTTTAGTTAAACGAGGATAGTAGAGTAATGTAATAGTATAAAGTAATCTCTGTAAAATATCTCATTGTATTGTGTTATGAGTATGTGAACAGGAGACAGTTATTTATAGTAGATATTTGGACTCTTATCTGATTACAAACATATGGGCCTTTTAGACAGACACAGCCCAACATACTAATATGGGCTATTACCGGCCCGCGCTACCAAAGGTGTCTCAACGAGAGACATTTGGGAGCGGAGAAACGAATGTCGCGATGAATTTAGGGTTTTGGTGAGTGCATCTGCCAATTGAGCTTCTGTCGGGAGAAATTCGACTCGCAACCTTCCATTTCGGACCCGTTCTCGAACAAAGAAGAAGTCGACGGCAACATGCTTGGCTCGACTATGAAACACGGGGTTGGAAGCCAGGTAAGTGGCGCCTATGTTGTCACACTTCAAGACGGGAACTTTATTGAGGTGAAATCCTAACTCCGCCAATAAATTTGAATCCACAGCGCTTCAGAGGTGGCGGAAGCAAGAGCACGACATTCAGCCTCAGTTGATGAACGGGCCACCGTTGGCTGCTTCTTCGAGCTCCAAGAGACAAGACTGTCACCAAGGAAGAGTAAGAAGCCTGATGTGGAGCGCCGATCAACATGGGAACCTGCCCAGTCGGCATCGGTGAAGATGCGTAGTTCTGTCAAGGGTGCCTTGGAGAAACGAAGCCCTAAATCCGCGGTGGCTTTCAGGTAACGCAAAATCCTTTTTGCTGCTGTCCAATGTATGTCTCTTGGTGCGTGCATGTGCTGACTGATTTTGTTAACTGCAAAACTGATATCTGGCCGTGTGAAGGCCAGATACTGTAAACTTCCAATGATACTGCGAAAAAGAGTAGGATTCGCATACAGGGGGGAATCTGTAGTATCTAGAGCAGTAGCATCAGTCATAGGAGTAGCAACTGGTTTACATGTTTGCATATTCGTCTTTGTGAGTAGGTCATTGATGTAGTGACTCTGGGATAAGATAAGACCCTGGGATGAGTGAGAAGCAGTAACCCCAAGAAAGTAGTGTAAGGGGCCCAAATCTTTGATAGGAAATTCACGAGCAAGGGACTGTGTGAGTTGAGAGATGAGAGTGGAGTTAGAGGCAGTGACTAGGATGTCATCGACATACACTAGCAAGTAAACAGTATCTGTGCCAGCTAGGTAGATAAAGAGGGATGGGTCTGATTTGGAAGGTGTGAAACCAATGTGAGACAAATAGGAGCTTAGACGGGAAAACCAGGCCCTAGGGGACTGCTTAAGACCATAGAGGGCCTTGTTAAGCTTACAGACATGTGTAGGATGATTCTTGCTTTGAAACCCAGAGGGTTGTTTGATATACACATCTTCTTCAAGTTCACCGTGGAGAAAAGCATTGTCCACGTCCAGTTGAGTGATAGGCCACCCATTAGCTGTAGCTATAGCAATCACTGTTCTGATGGTTGAAACTTTAATTACTGGACTAAAAGTTTCTGAATAATCAATCCCATGTTCCTGTCCAAAACCCTGTGCCACCAACCTTGCTTTTCTCCTTTCAATCATGCCATTTGCATGCCTCTTAGTCTTTAATATCCATTTTGTCCCAAGGACATTCATGTGAGGTTCAAAAGGGACAAGAGCCCAAGTAGAGTTCCTCATTAGGGCATCATATTCAGCTTGAATAGCTAGTTTCCATTCTGGATATTTCTGTGCCTGGGTAAAAGAGGGTTGATCTGGGACAGAGGGTGTGACAGTTGAAGATAGGAGCCAGTTGAAAGTTCCATCTGTTCTGACTTTGGGTTTGAGACTATTGGTTTGGGACCGTCTAACCATGGGGTGGGGGTGGGTGTGTGGTGGTGAGGGATCAGGTATTGCATCAGGTAAAGAAATGGGTGTAATAGGAGAAGAGGTACTGTCTGAGCTAGAAGAAGAAACAGGTGAAGTAGGAGAGGTGTCTGAGAGAGTAGGTGAGGGTATTTCAGTAGGTGAGGGTATTTCAGTAGGTTGAGATATAGGGATGAGGATATTGGAAACTGTTTCTGGTGGTTCTTTTGTAATTTTGGATGAAAGTTGAGAGAGAGGGAAGCTTGTCTCCTGAAATTGTACATCCCTTGAAATATACATTCGATGACTGGCCAGATCAAAACATAGGTAACCAGTAGAGGTGTCAGAGTAGCCTAGGAAAAGGCAGGGGGTAGATCTGAAAGAGAGTTTGTGTGAGTTATATGGTCGAAGATTTGGCCAACAACAACAACCAAAGACCTTCAGGTGAGTATAGGTGGGGGCTTTATTGTGGAGTTTGTGAAAGGGTGTGTCTGAGGCTAGAGCTTTGGTAGGAGTTCTGTTTAGGAGATACACTGCAGTTTTAAACGCATAAGACCAATAGGAGAGAGGTAGGGAGGCATGGGACAGTAAGCATAACCCTCTGTCAACAACAACTCTGATTTTGCTTTCAACAGACCCGTTCTGTTGATGTGAATGAGCACAAGTGTAGCGATGATGTATTCCATGTTTTTGAAAATAGGAATCCATAGCTCTGAATTCACCACCCCCATCAGATTGCATCTGTTTTATTTGCACATTATATTGCCTCTGAACCATAGTGCAAAATATAGGTAGAATAACAGCAACCTCAGATTTCCTTTTAATAGGATAGATCCATATATAACGTGAAAAATCATCCATAATTATAAGGAAATAGGAAAATCCATCAGTAGAGGTACAAAAGGCTGATCCCCATAGATCAACAAACAGAAGTTCAAAACAACAAGACGAAACAGAATCTGAAGTAAAGTGAGGGAGAGCATGCATCTTCCCTTTACAACAATCTGAACACATTTCTTTATTATCAAACTTTGAAACTGGTAAGTGTAAAACAGAGACCATGTGTTTTGTGAGAGTGTCACTAGGATGTCCTAGTCTACTATGCCAGATAGAGGATGGAGCAGAGTGAGAGTAGTTGAGCTGAGGCTTTGTAGTGGAAGCTGATGTAGGTGGAGGAAAGAGGTACACACCATCCTTAACCGCTCCTTTGAGAAGCACTCTCTGAGTGGTCAAATCCTTCAAGATAAAACAGTCTGAGTAAAACTCAAAAAAGGAGTTGTTATCTTGACAGAACTTATTAACTGAGATAAGGTGTTTTGTGAGTTGAGGAACATGCATAAGATCTGATAGGAGAAATGTGTGTGTAGGAGTATGGAGAGTACCAGTTCCCTGATGTTGTATACTCAAAGCAGATCCATCGCCCATGGAGACAGTATCTGCACCACTGTAATCATTTGACTGTAAGTTGAGTTTACAAAAATCACTAGTAAAATGATGTGAAGCTCCTGTATCTGCAATCCAATCACCCTGAGGTGTAAAACCAATAGAATTAGCAGACATAGATGGCGGTGGTTTTGGTTGATATGAGAAGTTGTAGCAGTGATAACAAGCTAGAGCATCATGCCCCCTCTTTTTGCAGATCTGGCATTGTGGTCGATTGTCTGGCTTGCCAGTAAAATTGGTAGATGATGTGTTTGTGAAATTGTTTCCTCGACCATGGCCTCTGTAGGAATTAAATCTGCCTCTGCCATAGGAGTTATTCTTCCCTCTTCCTTCACTGGTATAACTACCTGTCTGATTTGTAGCATTGACATAGATAACAGAAGTCTGAGTTTTCTGTTGTTGCTTGATCCAGCTTTCACTAGATAGCATGAAGTTATAGAGTTGTGAGGGAGAACAGGGGTCAGATCTGGTGAGGACATTGTGGACCATAGCTCCATAGTCAGAAGGTAGACCTCTTAGGATATAGCTTTGAAACTCATGATCTGAAATGATGTTTCCAGTGAGGGCTAAGGATTCAACTAAGGCAATGGCTCGGTTGTAGTATGTGGTGATAGTTTCTGTGTGAGCTTTTTCAATTGAGGCCAATTGTAAGCGAAGCTGGCCTACTTGTGCATTGTTTTGTGAGGCAAAGGTGTTTTGGAGTGTAGTCCATGCTAGCTGTGATGTTTTCAGTGAAACAACCTGTCCGATTATTGTATCACTCAATGAAGCATAGATGATGGTTAAAACTTGTTGATCTGTTTGAATCCACTTTAGATAGTCAGGATTCACATTCTCATTTACAATAGGAACAGAACACGGATATGAACCGTCCACATATTTGTATAGATCATTTACACGTAGAAAAGTTGTAAGAACACCATTCCAGATCCGGTAATTGTCTAATTTAACTTTACCAGATTTGTTGCAGCTAATAAGATGGATTGTGGAGCAATGGAGATTGATGCTGCTGGAGGAGTCGATCCAGCTGGTGGTGTGTCGATCTTGCCAGATCCATTGACGAAACCTTCAGATGGTGGTGTTAGTGCGGAAGTCATGGAAATCGGATCAAAAAACCGTGAGGGTTTAGGCGAATGATACCACAGTTAAACGGAGGATAGTAGAGTAATGTAATAGTATAAAGTGATCTCTGTAAAATATCTCATTGTATTGTGTTATGGTATGTGAACAGGAGACAGTTTTATAGTAATATTTGGACTCTATTGATTACAAAATAGGCCTTTAGACAGACAACAGCCAACCACCTACTAATGTGGGCTATTACTGTTGACTTGCCACCGGTAAAAGAAATCCCACCCTGCAAACTTCCACTTAGTTGACAGGTTGTCAACACCAAGAAAATATTAAATTTGACAAATCATTGTAAAACTGTTGATACATGTATAGGTAATGAAGGGTCAAGGGGTTACAGAAGACAAACTAGAACTTCTAAGGGGAATCAGTGGCGCATTTCGACCTGGAGTTCTCACTGCTCTAATGGGTGTGAGTGGAGCTGGAAAAACAACTCTCATGGATGTCCTAGCTGGAAGAAAAACAGGTGGATACATAGAAGGAAACATCACAGTTTCAGGGTATCCAAAGAAGCAAGAGACTTTTGCTCGTATTTCAGGTTACTGTGAGCAAAATGATATCCATTCACCACATATCACCGTCTATGAATCTCTTCTATACTCAGCCAGGCTTCGGTTGTCTCCTGATGTGAATGCAAAGACTAGAAAGGTTACTGTCTTTATGTCAGGTCCTTGGGTGCATTGGTCAAACAGCAAGCAAGTGATAAGTTTCTGGTACTTTTTTGTCTTTCCAGTGCATGATTCTTACAAAAATATTTATTTTCCAGATGTTCGTGAAAGAAGTTATGGAGTTGGTCGAGCTTGACACACTGCAGGGAGCACTGGTGGGTTTGCCAGGTGTAAGTGGTCTCTCCACCGAGCAGAGGAAAAGACTCACAGTAGCAGTTGAGTTGGTGGCCAATCCTTCTATTATCTTCATGGATGAGCCAACTTCTGGGTTGGATGCTCGTGCAGCAGCCATTGTAATGAGAACAGTTAGAAACACTGTGGACACAGGAAGAACTGTTGTTTGCACCATCCACCAGCCAAGCACCGACATATTTGAAGCTTTTGATGAGGTAAAGTGAAGGAAAGAAACTGTTAATATAAAGTAATGTATAAGGTTGGTGTAACACCCTACTCTGATCGGCTCCTAATCATCTTACTTAACAATATAATCGCAGCGGTAATCTCAACAACTCAACTACTGGTGTCACCGTTCACTCGCCCATACGAGTAATAACGTGCTTCCTGATATATTCTTACATACGAAACATTTTTCGCAGTGACAACAAGAGATAGATCTAAACTTCCCAAACCAAAATGTAATACATTCACAGTGAGCTTTCTAAGTATCCAAAACTATACACGTTTCTAGGTTCGTATCAAAATGCAACAGTGCATGTTCGAAAACTGTAATCATACTACCCAGCGCGTCACTCTCTTGCCGACACCGGAAGTTGCATACCTGCAAAAATGGTAGTTTGTGGTATGGAATCAGCCCCTGCTGAGTATGTTATTACCTGACTGTCATGCCCTCGGACCATTCAGTTATTTGGTCGAGAGCATGCAAACCATTTTCATGCAAATAGTTTAATATTAAAAGTAAAGCAACATTATATTTTGCAGTAAACTCAAATAACAAATAAGCCCCCGGCTCCACACATCGCATCGTAATAGACACTGAAAGTGTTATAACGCTTATATGAGTACGTAGACTCCACTCCAACAACACCTGAAAGTTCATAGTTGAGTACGTCGACCCGTTCGACGAACAATCCACAAAATCCACACACGAGCACAGTGACTCGACTCAT
Organism: Limonium bicolor; assembly: GCA_023374045.1. Lineage (NCBI taxonomy): Eukaryota > Viridiplantae > Streptophyta > Magnoliopsida > Caryophyllales > Plumbaginaceae > Limonium > Limonium bicolor. Next base: position 210,354,947 of record CM041781.1, read on the forward strand.
CCAGTTCACACACAGATATAAGTACAGTTTATTTAATTAATCCAATTCACAACACACACTTATGAGTACAACGACTTATTCAATCAACACCACCAACATACCACACATAACCACACAGCATAACCAGTGAACAACAAGGCGAAACAACGAGAATTATAAACGAGTATGAACTCTCGTCTTTGGCATGCACGCCCACATAATGTTCGCCTAATGTACGAGTTTTTATAATCGTTCGTAATTGTTCGGTCATGTCTAATGACAACGTCTCATTAGAACGACGTGTCTCTAAGTTACCCATCTCTTTGGCGGGTCACCCACGGCAGTAGCCACTCCAGCGGTAGAGTCTCCGTCCTACGAACAATCTGTAGTTCGTTGGAAATTTATCCTGATACTTACGGTTACCACACGGTATCCTAGTATCGTTAATGGATCACATTTCACAGCAAGAGCCACATCCTCTTGATAACTTATCTATACCATCGCATCGTTTTATTACTTCCTTTAACACAATAGACTAAGGTCGTTAGTCCAATCCTGAGTATGTCGACTCGGGATCCAGTGTTAGATACGAGAGCGGCGTTAAAGAGGCCAATGCTCCGTATATAAGTCTCAGATAATATATCTTATTATCCTGATGCTACAACGTTTACTTACGTTCCTTATGTTACACATACAAGATAGCATCACTGCCGCTAGTTCGTTTTATAATATGTTCATATATACGAACGGTACTGTTATCGCATGACAGTAATAGTAAAGCAGCATTAATACACAACTCAAGCATATTAATCACACAAGCAGACATTCAATCTTATCACAGATTTTCACACAATGTCTGAACTGAGGGAATCCTCAGAGACAATCAAGCCACATAAATAACATACCGTTCACCCTGGTGTATTACGGTGGAGTATGAATCAGCAAGATCCTATGCTCCGTGTGTCGCTCTAACAGTCTATACAATACATAATGCTACTGATTAGCATACTGTATAACAACACAAAATTCTACGGTACCCCGTACCGTCACTAATAACCCGGTTAACCCCCCGTTATTAACTGTCAATGTTGGTCGGGCTTTCGGTTTAACTCGAGATTGGAAAAGTGTTACATTTACATGCGTAGTCTTATCTCGTATATTAACATACTTATTGTTGGACTTTGTTATCGCATGTAACTTAAACGTATATTTGTAGATCGTATAGTTGTTTCTTTATTGCATGTATGATTCTTCGTCATGCACTATACATCTCACCTTAGTATTTATTTTCTAAGGTTAGTTTTTCCAAGTGTAATGTTGTATAATTCATATGTACAAATACTTTGAATTATATAAATCCTTATTATTTCATGTACACTCTTAACATTAGAATTCCATATCCAATGTTTATAATTCTTTTCCCTTCATCTCATATCATTTAATTGTGGTAACACATAGTTATTGAACTATATTATATTTTCCACACTATGACATATATTTATTTATGTATATGCATATAGGGCTATTTATTATATGGTAAGTCATTATAATATATATTCATTCTTTTTGATGAATACCTCTTATATTATAAATGTTATAGCTCTTATAACATAAAAACCATATTATAAACTTCATTCCAAAATAGTAATATTTCCGAACAGCACCTATAATTCCCAAATATTTACAAAATCCACCACATAATTTATATAATGTTATATTATAGTTATATAACATATATTATGACATTTAAGTCATTAAAACAATTATAACCTATAGTTATATTTTGTTATAAAATCCAAACAGCACTTAAACTCTCGGTTTTAATTAATTCCCACCAACTTCCATAACTTACAAATCAATCCCAAAAATATATTCCATTGTTACACTTATAATGTATACCTTATATTATAATCCTTAAACCTTAATATAATTATAACCCATAGTTATAATTTCTCCAAAATGCCGAGCAGACCCCATGGTCTATTTAAATTTAATTTCCACCACTTAACTTTCTATATTCACCAATTTACCCCATTTTTAAACATATAGTTTCTAATATCACCAAAACTATATTATACAATATCATAAAACCTTATATATAATCCCAAAATTACCAAACCATACCAAAAGGTTATAAATATCATTATTAACCTTATACTTCCTCTAAATCTCGGTTTTACCACATATGTTACCCATGTGTAACAATGTTATGAAATATCTTATAATATACCTAGATAATTCATATAAACTCCAAATTTACCCAAATCAAACTTCTAAAAATCCCTAATAATCTAAGGTTTGTACTAAGCTCCATTTAGTACCCCTAGTTTTCGGAAATCACAATACCACCCCAAGACTTATAAATCTTTTACAATTTAATTACTATCTTAATATAAGGTAGTATTTTAATTCCTTAAATTCTCCAAACTTGGTCAAGGTCTCCTACATAGTCAACTTTGACTACTAATACCAATTGGGACCCAAACTTTCGGTAATTACCAACAACACCCCATACTTTTCTATTTTTACAATTTTTACCCAAAACTTTATAAAATGTTATACTTCTTATTAAATTCATTTAAAAACCCTAAACTGCTCTTAATTTACCCACGGCTTTCTAATTCCTTAATAATTACGAATTGGCCCCAACTTTAATTATAAGCATAAATAAAACATAAGCTTATAAACTTAAATTAAAATGGCCTAATGACATGGCCTTATTACAACTTGAACTTGCAAAATAAATGTCTCAAAATATCACATATATATTCGGCCTCACTTAGGTTTAATTATTTTTCCACATAATGTCATAATTTGACCATTATGTTAATTAAATCCCTTAAATGACTAGCTAATTTATCTTAGCCATTTTTTTCCATTTTAGGTCAATATGACCTATATATATACATTCACTCTCGGCCATATATATATATGCTTAAAAATTACAAAAATCATAAGTTTAAGGTGTTTATACCTTGATTTATCCTTGTATAGGCTCGGTCACTTGTAGGAAAATTCACCACTTGATTTAGACATGTTTAATACACAAAACAAGATATGGTTACACTCCAAGCTTGAGCTTAACCATAAGGAATAATTAATGTAAGATTTAAGGCAAAAATCACCTTAAAAATGCAAGGGAAGTTCTAGGTATTTTCGACCTGAACCAAACACACCACAAGGTGTTAGATCCACCATATTGACATAGGAAATAGTTAGATCTCGAAATACTACCTTGTTATTAGGTTTTACCTTGGAAAAATGCCTTAAAAGAGAGTATTTCTCTTGGATCTCGGTCACCCTTGCTCCAAATGGCTAACCAACAGATTCCACATGAAAAGGAGAAGAAGATGAGGCTATGACCAAAGTTTCACAGCCAAACTCGAAGGGAATCAAAAGTTATGAGCTTAAAGCACATTTTTACCTTAAAATGTAGATTTGAACAACCTTGGTCCCTCTACTGGTCTCAACCGAGTTTAGCTCTTGTTCTAACCTTAGAACACTGAGAATAAGCCATAGGAATTGATGAGCCACGAAATTTAGGTGTTGGTGGTGAAGAGATGAAAAAAAGAGCTAAAAATGACATTAAAACACTTACATTAGGAGCTTAGGAGTTAGGCTTGCCTTCCATGCTCAAGAACACACTTGGAGAGCTTGAGAGGAAGGGAGAACTCGGCTGGGATGGTGAAGATCGGACAAGGAAGGAGGAGGAAGGAGGGAATGATTGGTAATAATGAAAAAGTAACTTAATTTTGAAAAAGTCATGTATTAGGTAGCATTATTTGTCAATCAATGACTTATGCTCCCTCCTCTCTTATTGCAGCCGGCCTCCATGGTCCAAATGAGTCAATTAATTGACCATTGACCATGCTTGGTCAATGTTGACTCATGCGGGCCCCACTTTAGGGTTTTATAATATTTTAATATTAAATTTGTAAAAATTCGTAAATTTCTGGAATTAAATTCCTAATATGATATAATATGAAAATATCATATTTAAGGATAATTATAATTTTTAAGCCCAAAAAATCAATTTAAAAGGCAATCTCAAAAACGTGCTTTAAGGAGTTTTAGCGCACATTTTTGTGTCACAGGATGTTCCTGAGCTTAGTTCTCTTTGAGAATGGTTTTATTGTGTTCCTTGCTTCATTATAATACTTAGGAATCCACTTTGGATCCTGCTTGGGGTCATACAACCTTCATGGTGCTTAAAGCACATTTTTGGCTTTACCGATCTTAAGGCGTGTTTTGCCTTGTTGAGCTCTTTTAAATTGTTCCCCAATAATATTTAGATGTTTAATAATCATCTTAGATCATTAATAGATCATTTAATTATATTTAAAGGTTAGGGGTATTTCAGTGGTTACTTGGTAATAGAGAAGGCAGCTGGTATTTACTCTCAAGGAAATTTTCTATGTGGGTGAGTGCAGTTGTTCATGCTGAAGCGTGGAGGACAGTGTTAGGATTATATAATATTATTATTCTCTTTAATCTTCTCCCTCATTAATGACCTTCTAGTCCCTTCTTTTTTTACCGTTTATTTCTAAACGTTAGTCTCCCATCCATTCAGATCTATCCCTATATATTCTCTTTGTATTATTTCTTATTCATCAATAATAGAGAGCGTTTTATTTCAACCGACAAATTCTCTTTCTCTTCGCCTTCTTCCTCCCCACTAATGTCTCAGCCGTTCTCCCTTCTGTGAAGCGTTGCCTTCAACTATATCAAACACACTCTACATGGTACCAGAGTAAGTTCCGTTCCTGTTATTATTTTTCCATGGCAGGAAAGTACCATAACACAAGCGAAGAGGAAGGAACAGAGACTGACGAAAATGAGTCTCTTACCAGCAACGACGGTGGCGACAAACATTGACGCGCAAGAACAAACCCAGATCCTTTAGACGTTACCAATGCAGACACACCTGGTGTATCTCTCACTCCAATCAAATTCAATGGATCTGGATTTCAGATCTGGAAAAAGAAAATGGAGATTTCTTTTTTAGCCAAAAACAAGATCAAAATTGTCGATGGAACACTACCTCGTTCAAAGGTTTCCAAGAAACGTCGCGATGCTTGGGATCGTTGTGATGGGCTTATCCGATCATGGATTCTCGCCAGTGTCGAAACCTCCATTGCTGACAGCCTCATGTTCCATGAAACCTCTCATCAAATGTGGAAAAGCTTGACCATGAGATATAGCCAAGCAAATGGAACCCGCAGGTTCGAACTCAAACGAGAGCTGTCTTCCATCGAGCAAGGATCTTCTTCCGTTACTGAATACTTCACACGCTTAAAGAAGTTGTGGGATGAAATTTCATCTGTTGCTGACATAGATACTTGCATTTGTGGATACGGAGATAAAATCGCCAAAAACATGGAGGAGGAGAGATTGTTTGAATTTCTTTTTGGGCTAAGGGAAGAGTTTATCAACGTTCGGGGAAATCTTCTCATGCTGACTCCTCTCCCAAGCCTTGATACAGCATATTCAGTTGTCCTTCAAGAAGAGAGCCAACGTCACTCAGGTAAAGGAAGTAAGGACCCTGTTGATAATTCTTTTGCTAATAACATTAACAGGGCAGAAAGCAACCATACCAATCGAAACAAGACTCGACGGGATCGTGATAATCCAAATAAAAGAAATCTGAGCATTTGTAGCCACTGTGGGAAAACCAGCCATGCCAAGAAGGACTGCTTCGAGATACGAGGGTATCCTGACTGGTGGAAGGGCACCAAAGTTTCCACGGCTAATGCAGTTCAAAGGGGAGAAACTAGCTCTCGGTGCAGAATTTCAATATGGAACGTCTGAATCGTTTATGTGACTTTTTTGAACAAACTCAGCACACTGCTGATAAAGGCGCAGCTGGCATAGCAGCGCAAGTAATAAAGAGGAGAAAAATTTCTCCAGCTTCGCAGGTAATAATTTACATAAGTCCACTGTAGCTAATTTTATTCATAACAAACAACGATGGATTGTTGACTCCGGCGCTAGCGATCATCTTGTGGGAAACAGGGATCTTTTATGTAACGTACAGAAACTTAATTCCCGTCACAATGTTATTATGCCAAACGGCAGTACGGAGATTATTGATACTACTGGAACGGTTGAGTTCACTAATAATTTTAAACTCGACAAGGTTCTGCACGTGCCCAGTTTTAATCTTGCTCTTATTTCGGTAAGTAAATTTGTTAGTCAAACCGGTTACAATATTATTTTCGATAACAATTTTTGTTATGTGCAGGACCCTATCTCGATGAATAAGAGCTGCATTGGGCACAAAGAAGATGGCTTATATGTTCTGGATACACATCTTTTATACAACATTTTTAAGCATTGTAATAATGCTCACATTACTCCTATTAACTCTTGTTTTGATAAACTTCTTTTTTGGCATAGAAAAATGGGGCATACTCCCATAAACAAAATGTTGAAGATGGGATTGATTAGTAAGAATGATATTCCTTTAGATTTTGCTTGCGATGTTTGTTTTCGTGCCAAGGGGCATCGGTTGCCCTTTTCTAACTCCTTGCATAAATCTAAAAATTGTTTTGACATCATACATATTGATATTTGGGGTCCCTGCTCTCATGAAAACCATGACGGTAGTAGATTCTTTCTAACTATTGTTGACGATGCTAGTAGGTGTACGTGGGTTTTGCTCATGAAACACAAGTCCGAAGCTCCCGACCATATTCGAAGCTTCATCCACATGACGGAACGACAGTTCAATAAGCAAGTCAAAATCGTTAGATCCGATAATGCTTACGAACTAGGTTTGTCAAAAGCCTTGCAACATTTTTTTCACGACAAAGGGATTTTACATCAAACCACGTGCGTTTATACTCCACAACAAAACGGAGTAGTTGAACGGAAGCATCGATACTTGTTGGAAGCCGCTCGTGCTTTGTTTTTCCAATCCGGTTTGGATATATCATATTGGGGAGAAAGTGTTCTAATGGCCACTTACCTTATTAACCGCTTGCCATCCTCTACGCTTCAAGGCATATCCCCGTACCAATACTTACATGGTGTTCCCCCTTGCCTAGAGAAGATCAAGACCTTCGGCTGCCTCGCTTATCACACCGGACCTCATATTCGAAAGTCAAAGTTTGATCCCCATGGTTTTAAATCTGTTTATCTTGGTCCCGGGTTGTCAAAGAAAGGGCACCGGTTACTTATAATTGACGATAAATGTATCATCACAAGTCGTGATGTTACGTTCTTTGAAAAAATATTTCCCATGCAGGTGAATAACACTGTTTCTGCAGATATTGGGCCCACTATTCCTGTCGCATGTGACGAAGAAAATGAAGCAATCAGTGAAGAGATGAATTCTCCTCGGCAGACTGCAAATGACATGAGTCCAGGTGGCAATCCCGATACTGACGAGTCGCCTTCCAATAATTACATCCCACCATCCTCGACTTCAGTAGAACCAGCAAACGACACCTGTGATGTGATTCAGCCTTCAACTGAGGATATATATCCCATCGGCGCCAACAACGACAACAACAATAATGACATCACTGTCCCACCGCTGGAGCCACCTGATCATAACACCAATCCCAACATTCGACACTCATCACGGAATCGTTGTGTTCCTGTCAAACTGCATGATTATGAGTGTTACAATGCTCATACAGACTATTTTTCCCATATTTTATCTACTAGACTTGAATCTCCTCAAATGAATGTTTTGCATGACATACATACCCTTACCGATCTAACACCATCACGCACTATATGTTCACAGGTAACCATTCGATGTCCTACTGAACCATCGTCATACAGAATTGCTTCCAAGTATCCCGAATGGTGCGAAGCAATGCAAACCGAATTAAAGGCTCTTCAGACCAATCAAACATGGACTCTAGTCAAGCTACCCAAAGGCAAGAAATGTATATCTTGCCGATGGGTCTACCGTGTAAAACACAAATCCAATGGTGAAATCGAGCGTTACAAAGCTCGGTTAGTGGTTCGAGGTTTTTCACAACGTCATGGCGAGGACTTTCACGAAACCTTCTCCCCAGTTGTCAAAATGACCACCGTTCGCACCTTGGTTAGTGTGGCTATCAAACGAGGATGGATGATTCACCAACTCGATGTCAACAACGCCTTCATCCATGGCGATTTACATGAAGAGATCTATATGCAAATTCCCGATGGTCTCCACATTGAAACTAAAGGCTTGGTTTGCAAACTTCAAAAGTCCTTATATGGCTTGAAACAAGCCTCTCGTCAATGGTACGCCAAGCTGTCCACCACCCTCACACGGCTTGGTTTTACCATTTCTGACAATGATCATTCCCTTTTTTAAATGGAAACATGATGATTCCATCCTATTCCTTGGTGTATACGTTGATGACATCATCTTGTGTGGGAATGATCAAGCTAAGATCACCCAAGTGAAGGACACGCTCCACCGTCTCTTCAAAATCAAAGACCTTGGCAATCTTCATTTTTTCCTAGGCATGGAATTTCATCACACCACCGATGGAGTTGGACTCACTCAAAGCAAATTTGCTCGTGATATCTTACAAGATTACAACATCATGTCCAAACCATCCACAGCTAGTCCGCTTCCTCCAGGCACAAAACTCCACCTTGAAGATGGTGAACCCCTCACCAATCCTACCGAATATTGTCAACTCATCGGGAAACTAAACTACCTCATCAACACCCGTCCTGATTTGAATTTCACCATTCAACTCCTTAGCCAATTCAACCATAAGCCTTGTCAACATCATTGGGATGCCGCCCTTCATGTTCTTCAATACATCAAAGGGACTCTTGGTTACGGAATATTTTTTTAATAAATCTCACAATTTTTCTCTCATTGCCTTTTGCGATTCTGATTGGGCTGCTTGTCCGATTTCTCAGGTCCGTTAGTGGCTACTACATTCTCCTCGGTGGATCTCCAATCTCATGGAAATCCAAGAAACAAGCTTGTGTTTCTCTTTCATCAGCCGAAGCCGAGTACCGTGCTCTCCGCCGTGTCACCACCGAACTTGCTTGGCTTTCTCGCTTATTGGATGAACTAGGCATCTCAAACATCACTCAAATACCGCTCAAATGTGATAACCGTTCAGCTGTTTTCATCACACACAATCCAGTTCTACATGAACGCACAAAGCATATCGAGATTGACGTACATTATGTTCGTGATCAAATCAAGGCTGGTCTCATTGATGTTACCCACATTTCTAACATTCATCAAAAAGCTGATATGCTCACAAAGACTCTTCCCGGCAAGGACTATCGTCGACAACTCAAGCAAATGGGAATGATTGACTACTTGACAAACCACCGCAAAACATCTTTTGCACCGGTTTGAGGAGGGGTGTTAGGATTATATAATATTATTATTCTCTTTAATCTTCTCCCTCATTAATGACCTTCTAGTCCCTTCTTTTTTTACCGTTTATTTCTAAACATTAGTCTCCCATCCATTCAGATCTATCCCTATATATTCTCTTTGTATTGTTTCTTATTCATCAATAATAGAGAGCGTTTTATTTCAACCGACAAATTCTCTTTCTCTTCGCCTTCTTCCTCCCCACTAATGTCTCAGCCGTTCTCCCTTCTGTGAAGCGTTGCCTTCAACTATATCAAACACACTCTACAGACAGGAAATATATGTAGGACCACTGGGACACCACTCTTGCCATCTGATCGAGTATTTCGAGGTACAATCATGCTCAGAACTGGAATAGTGAAGGAAAAAAAATAGGAAGCTGATGATCTCTTAATAGAGAAGCTAAGACTCAGTTTCTCATTTTGGATCGGCAGAGTATCCCAGGTGTACCCAAGATAAAAGATGGGTATAACCCTGCTACATGGATGTTGGAAGTCACAACTCCTGGCCAGGAAGAAGCACTGGGTGTTGAGTTTGCAGATCACTATAAGAAATCAGATTTATACAGGTTGGTTGGTGTATATATCTTTTGGCTCATATACCTCTTTCTGGATTTGAACTATCTGACATATCCTTCTTATCTTTCTCGCAGGAGAAATAAAACTCTAATCCAAGAACTAAGCACTCCTCATCCCAGTTCACGAGATCTTAGTTTTCCAACCCAATTTGCCCAACCATTTCCAGTTCAATTGATGGCTTGCTTCTGGAAGCAGCATTTGTCGTATTGGCGAAATCCACCATACACAGCCGTGAGACTCATCTTCACAATGTTCATATCCATAACAATTGGAACAATATTCTGGGATCTTGGAGGCAACATGTAAGTCGAATTCACTATAGCAGCATGTAAGAGTTCAAAAATGAAATGAGTATCACTTGCGGTTTTGTAGTCTAAGTCATCCCTGTTTCTTTCTGTGCCCAGTAAGACACAACAACATCTGTTCAATGCAATGGGTTCCATGTTTGCTGCGGTAATCTTTATAGGTATTCAAAATGCATCATCGGTTCAGCCTGTAGTAGCTATAGAGAGAACTGTTTTCTACAGAGAAAAGGCAGCTGGTATGTACTCTCCCATACCATATGCTCTTGCTCAGGTTTGTAAGCTGACCTACAAAATCATCTTATATTCTTTGGATCTATGGCCTTATTTCTTTGGGTATTCTCACACGTATTCAAGTTCTCTTCACTAATGGATGTTGCTCCTCAGGTTTTGATTGAAATACCATACATCTTCGCCCAAGCAGCCATATATGGTGTAATTGTGTATGCTATGATTGGATTTGAATGGACAGCAGAAAAATTCTTGAGCTACCTCTTCTTCATGTTTGGCACCTTACTTAATTTCACCTTCTATGGTATGATGATTGTGGCTGTCACACCAAACCAACACATTGCTTCCATCGTTTCCTCTGGTTTCTACTCAATCTGGAACCTCTTTTCTGGATTCATCATCCCGAGACCGGTAATACCCATGTCCCCATCTTACTAACTTCAGTACTTGATTCTCTTAATTCGTCAATGATCGGTCAATTAATTTGTGAACACAGAAAATTCCAGTCTGGTGGAGATGGTTCTACTGGGTTTCTCCAGTTGCTTGGACATTGTATGGAATGGTTGCATCTCAGTATGGAGATGTCACTGATTTTCTGGAAGATCAGAACCAGACAGTTGCAGAATACGTCAGTCATCACTTTGGTTTCGAGCACAATTTCTTAGGGGTAGTTGCTGCTGCAATCACCGCTTATGCAGTCGTGTTTGCTTTCATCTTTGCCTTCTCGATTAAGTTCTTCAACTTCCAAAAGCGGTAAACACAAGAATGACAACAGCCACATAGATGTGTACTACAAGCGTAGTTTTTTTTTCTATCTAGCTGAATTTTTTCAATATATGATCAAGGTGTAGTTATGCTGTCATACTTTCCTGGTATCAGCAGGGGGTAATAGACCAAGCTAGCATTATCAAGAATGCGATCAGATCACTAAAGACGAGTGACGGATCAAAAGAACGAAGATGTTCATCATATTCTCCCAAGTTCCTACTTAAACTAGCCTAAGCAAGCTAGTTCCGGTAATCAAAGTCATCTCTATGACTAGCAGAATTGGTACACTAAATACTACATCAAATAATCTCAATGTCTGTCATGCAAAGAACAGATATATAAATTAACACATGCGCGAGAAGTGCCAACGTACCCACAAATAATCGCTACACAATGACAAACTATAGTGGATCATGACAGCTCATGTATAGAAGGACTACTTAAAATGAACCAGATCTTGGCTTACTGACTCAGCAACCATCAAATCCAGGTAGGTGAAGGAACTGATAATAGTGATAATTGACCACGTATATTCCCATTCATAGTATGTACAATATATAGATTAGTATACATGAGTAGTTGCCTATAAAGTAGGAACTAACGAAGTGGGGAGAGTGGTCTAGGTTAGTGGACTGATTTATTAATTCTAACAGCCCCCCGCAGTGTGTGCCGGAGGATGCCGAAGGCACAGACTATTCCGAAAATCTAAAAAGAGAGTTGTGGGGAGGCCTTTGGTCATGATGTCCGCAAACTGGCTTGTGGTGGGCACATGGAAGACCCGAGCTTGGCCTAAGGCGACCTTTTCACGAACGAAGTGGAGATCAATTTCAATGTGTTTGGTTCGTTGATGTTGGACTGGGTTGGAAGACATGTAGACAGAACTGACATTGTCACAGAAGACAAGGGTGGCCTTGGAGGTGGGTGCCTGGAGTTCTTGAAGGAGCTGGCGTAGCCAACAGGACTCGGCAATGGCGTTTGCTACAGCGCGGTATTCAGCTTCAGCGCTGGAACGAGACACCGTTGGTTGACGTTTGGAGGACCACGAGATGAGGTTGGAACCGAGGTACATGCAATATCCGGAGGTCGATCGTCGAGTGTCGGGACATCCGGCCCAGTCAGCGTCAGTGTAGATGGTAAGTTGATCGGATTTGTCCGGCAAGATGCTGAGACCGAGGGACAGAGTGCCCTTGAGATACCGTAGGATGCGTTTGAGGGCTTGTAGGTGTGCTTCACGTGGATCGTGCATGTGCAGGCAGCACTGTTGGACTGCGTAACTGATATCGGGCCTGGTGAAGGTGAGGTATTAGAGGGCTCCAGCGAGGGAGCGGTATGTAGTGGGATCGGCTATGGGTTCGCCAGCGGTGGCACTGAGTTTGGCGGATGTGTCGACGGGGGTTTTGCAGGGGTTGCAGGTGGTCATTCCGGCCCGGGAGAGGATATCTTTGGCGTACGTGGTTTGGCTGAGGTGAAGGCCGGTGTGGTGGCGGGTGACGGCGATACCGAGGAAGTAATGGAGTGGTTCGAGGTCGGTCATGGAGAATTCGCGACTAAGCGATTGGATGATGCGTCGGAGTAGAGGAGTGGAGGAGGCGGTGAGGATAATGTCGTCGACGTAGACGAGAAGGTGGGCATGCTCAGGGCCGTGGTGATAGACAAAAAGGGATGGGTCAGTACGACAGCTGTTGAAGCCGATGTGGGAGATGTAATTAGCGAACCGTTGGTACCAGGCACGTGGTGCTTGTTTGAGACCATACAGGGCTTTACGTAACTTGCAGACATGATTGGGAAAGCGAGGGTGAACGAAGCCGGGAGGTTGCTGACAGTAGACATCTTCTGTGAGATCACCGTGAAGGAATGCGTTTTTGACATCGAGTTGGTGGATGGGCCACTGCTTGGATGTGGCGAGGGAGAGGATGGTACGGATGGTGGTGGGTTTGACAACTGGGGAGAAAGTCTCCTCAAAGTCTATCCCTTGTTGTTGGGTGAAGCCGCGGGCAACCCATCGTGATTTATGGCGTGTGAGATTGCCACTGGCGTCAAATTTGTGACGGAAGAGCCATTTTCCGGAGATAATGTTGGCGTTGGGTGGTCGTGGTACGAGGTCCCAAGTGTTGTTTTTGAGCAGAGCGTCGAATTCTTCTTTCATAGAGGCATGCCAACACGGGTCCTGGAGAGCATGTTTGTAGGAGGTGGGTAAAGAGTGAGTAGTGGTGGAGAGGTTTAGAATTTGTTTGGGTTTGGAAATGCCAGATTTGGACCGCGTGGTCATCGGGTGTGTGGGCTGAGTGGAGGTGGACGTGGCTGGAGGTGGCTCGGGTGTGGAATTTGTGGGATTGGGGTCACGAGTGGGACGGCAGACTGATGGGCCAGGGCTGTTGGGCTGAGTGTGGTGGGAGGTAGAGTGGGCCGCCGATGAGGGGGATAAAGAACACGTGGTGTGTGATGGGTTAGGTGTGCGTGTGGGTGATGTGTTTGTGGGGGCCGGAGGGGTGGTAGGTGGGTTAAGTGTAGTCGGTGGGCCAGGAGAGGGGGTAGTGTGTCGCGTGACGTTGGGAGAAGACGGAGAAGTGGGGTTGGTGGGCCGTGGGAGTGGGCGAGTGTTATTGGGCCGCGAAAGTGAGGTGGGGAATGGGAGATGCGATACGAGATTGGGTTGGGGTTCAGGGCTGACGGGTTGATGGGATGCAGACGTTGCAGGCGTGGAGCGGGCCGTGGAAAAGGGGAAGGTGGTTTCATCAAAAGTGACATGCCTGGAGATGATGACAGTGTGGTTATCAAGGCGTAGACAGCGATAGCCTTTATGGTTAGGGGCATATCCCAGGAAAATGCAAGGAGTGGTGCGTGGTTGAAGTTTGTGGGTGGTGGTGGCAGTGATGTTGGGGTAGCAGAGGCACCCAAAGGGGCGGAGGTGTGCATATGCGGGTGGGGTGTTGTATAATATTTCATGTGGGCTGCGGTTGTGAGTGGTGGTGGTGGGGGTGAGGTTAATGAGGTATGTGGAGGTGTGTAGGGCCTCGGCCCAGTAAGAGGGAGGTAGATGGGCTTGAAAAAGAAGGGTACGTATTGCGTTTGTGATGGTACGGATCATGCGTTCCGCTGTTCCGTTTTGTTGAGATGTGTGGGGGCAGGAGAAACGATATAGGGTGCCATGGGTTGCAAAATATTGTCGTAAATCATGATTGTCAAACTCACCGCCGTGATCACATTGAATATATTTGATGGTGCGATGAAAGTGTGTTTGTACGTAGGCATGAAATTGTTTTAAGACGGCGATGGTGTGGGATTTTAATTTGAGAGGGTACGTCCATATAAAATGCGAAAAATCATCAACAAGAACCAAAAAATATTTAAAACCAGAATTGCTCAAAATAGGAGCTGTCCATAAGTCACAGTGTATAATATCAAAATTAGCAAAAGTTGTAGTTGAAGAACGGGAAAAAGGGAGGCGGGTGTGTTTGCCCAACTGGCAAGCATGACACAGAGGGGACAAATTATTTGGTGCAGAAATTGAATTGGTGTTTATTAGAGTACGAAGAGCAGCCTTGCCAGGATGAGCAAGGCGAAGGTGCCACGGTGGCGCAGCAGTGGATGTGTGGAGGGCGGAAGTGGTGGTGGACGGTGGCGCCGCTGCGGAAATGGGGTAGAGGTCGCCTGGGCTGTTACACCGGCGGAGTACCGTCTTGGTAGTGAGGTCCTTTATAGAGAAACCGAACGGGTCAAACTCAATTGAATAATTATTGTCTTGATTGAATTTACGAACGGAAATTAAATTCTTAATTAATGGGGGAGAGACGATAACATGTCGAAGTAGAAAGGGAGGAATGCTTGCGGTACCGATATTGGTGATGGGGAGTACATTACCATTGCCGACGACGACATTGGTGAGGAGGGGAAGATTCGTAGGAGGGGTGGGGTGGATTATACCTGAATTTGACGTCATATGCGATGTAGCCCCGGTGTCCATATACCAGTTGTTGTCGCTGGTGCGGGACGGGGTGGCCAGATTATTGACGGCGGCGACCAGGCTCTGTTGGTCCCAAGCTGGTGGCGCCTGATAATGAAGCATGGCCTGCGGTTGTGGGGATGGAGCGGACTGAGGGCGGGGGCCGAGAAGACCGGGAGAGGACCAGTTTGGTGCGTTCCAGGTGGATTGATTTAGAAGCTGCCACAGTTGCTGTTGGAGAGAGGTGCGGTTGTTGTTGGAGGTGCGGCCGCCTCGTCCACGCCCCCCGTGACCTCGGCGAGACTGGTTACGGGAAGAGGTTCGCTGATTGTTGTTGGAGGAGTCCGGAGCGCCAGTGGTGGGGGTGTTGATGTCGGTTGCAGGTGTGGGGCTCGAGGGTGCTGGAGATGCGGTTGTGAGTAGAACAGAGGCAGCAGAGGCTGTGTTATGTCGGCACGTTTCCTCAAGAATGAGACTACTGCGTACTTGCTGGAAGGTGGGGAACGACCGTTGAAACTGGATGATGCTTCGTATGTTGGAGAATGAATCGTTCAGGCCACTGATGGTTTGCAAAACCAGGTTCTCGTCGGAGACGGCACTGTCAACGTCGGCCAGAGCATCGGCCAATGATTTTAGCCGTGAGCAGTATTCATGAATGGTGAGGGAGCCTTGTTTAAGACCGCGAAATTCCGCTTCCAGCTGGATCGCGCGGGCCTTCTTATTATCGCGGAAGAGATCCTCGATAGCCGTCCAGATTTCATAGGCGGTTGCGTTGTTACGCATGATTAGGCTGAAGATGTCCGGGGAGATCGTTGCATAAATCCAGGAGAGGACGGTGTTGTTGAGCAGAAATATATGTTACTATACTTCTACCTAGGCAGTGTACCTATCGTTTTGCGGAATAGTGAATTGAGTGGGGTTGTCGATCTCAGGGACCTCGTTCAATTAACTGACAATTTATCTACTAACCGAGAAAACTAAACTAAGAAAACAGGAAACGTCACTTTTTCAGGTTTTACTTAATTTAATAAAAAGAAAAACTCAACAAACAAATATAAAATAACAAAATAATAAAACGGTAAAAATAAACTAAATTAAGAAATAAAGATTGAAACTCTAAAATCTAAGGAAGCACCCCGGATTGTTCTGCAAATCTTCACTTTTTAATCTATTAATAAACTCTTCCCTAATTCTGCAATAAACTCAGAAACTATAATTAATTCGTCAACGGCTAAGTCTAACAAATCCTAACCAGTTGCTAGAACTAGCAGCGGACTAATGCTCTAATCCGGACACAACTAATCGCATAAAGAACAGTTTCTATTTGAGACCGATTAACCTATAGGTGGGATCATGCTTCTAGTCGTTAATCAGGTTTAATTCCTATGTCTTGTTATCTATCTTAGCTCTCGCGTGTTGATTATAAAACTACAAATATTGCTTTAATAATTAGCTAGAAAATTAAAGCGCATGAAGAACTGGAATTAAACTACCGCATTATAATCAGAGAAAAGATTACAAAATAAACATAAAGATTCGGTTTGCTACCCCAACCCGGGGAGCTAAACTAACTACTCAAATATAAACATAAAAATAACAAACATAACAAAAATAATATGTAGAAGTGGATGGTGGACAATGGTGTGGACTGGTGTGGTGGTGTGCGGTGGAGATGTGAACGGATGATGCGTGGTGATGGTGCTGATGTGGTGAAGCGGATGGGCGTGTGGTGTTGGTATTCGGATGAACGTGGTGGAAGTGGTGATGATGGTGAATATAAGGGTGATGGCTGATGGTGGTGGCAATGTAATCGGAGGTGGAAGGCCCCTCTCGTGGGAGCATAAGGCCCTCGACTGGGGCGTGTCTCGTTTCAAAACCCTCGCTTCTTCTTTTATAGCAGGAGAAATATTTTATCTTATCACTTATCCATCTTAATTCTTCATATTATATCTTTAGATCATGATAAAACGATCATGAATATCTCCTTGCGGCTGGGTCTTCGGTGATGATCCATCAAAAATCCAACAACAACATCATTAGTGAATAATCGTCGTGTACGCGGCATGATCTTGAACGTGTTGCATGAAGAATTCATGCATCGAACGACATGCTCCTCTAGTCCAATATGGTAGCAGCCTCCAATCACGTGAGCAACAAATCAATTTCCATGAGTGTGTGCAGTATTTGTTGATGTGGCTTGCAATGATGACTTAATCATTTACTCATGTACAGCCATGAACGTATTCATGTTGTACAAATATCCACTCCACAAAATGACCGTGCAATATATATATAGTATTGTAGTCCTTAAGACATGAAGAACATAAATATAAATTTTTCCTGCATTTGACATATAAAATGTATCAGTTCATATCAAAACATAAATCTAAGGGAAAGCATATGATAAGTGAGAAATATGACATGATTTGTTATGAAAATAGGAAGAATTATAACCCAAAAATAGATGTATTTCGCACTTATCAGGTGTAGTCAAGGAGAGTCCAGCTTTCATCGTCGGAGGGTGCAGATCCATCGACGTGAGTTAACAGATTGAACTTGCCCAATGTGACGAGGAAGAGGTGACGCCACATCGTGTAGTTAGGAGGGGACTGGGTGAGTTCAATGCGCACGTGGTTGGTGATCGAGTTCACGTGGAGTGCCTGGTTCACAGCGATGGCACCAGGAGATGGAGATGGTGCAGTAGGAGGGTTGAGTGGGGGCGATTCAGGCATGCGTGGAGGAGAAGCAAGTATGGTGTGCTCAGATGGGGTGGGTGAATTGTTTTCTGGGTTGTCAGCCATGTGGAGAGGTGTGGGGCACAGCGTGAGGGAAGAGGCAGCATGGGCGGCTCTCAGGGTGGCTAACCTGTTCCATTGAACAGGGCCCCCAAATTTTTGGGGCCCCATATTGTGGATTCCTATTATTTTTTTGAAAAAAATATAATAATTTTAAAAAGAAAGAATTATGTACAATCAATTAATTAACATTTGATTGAATTTAAAAGTACTAATTTTTAATATAAAAAAAATAAAGTTATTGGTGAAATTGTTTGTATTCCAATATATCTGTTGATCACGTCACCAGTAGTAGCCTTTTCAACTACTCTCTTCTATTCTATTAAGTATTAATAGAAATATCTTCATTTCCCATCCATTTACTGACTATAGAACTTAACAACTTTTGAACAATTTGTTACTCTACATCCTTTTCAACTTTTCAAGATAGACAACTGATTATATGAAGAGAAAAGCATGAAAAATACATTAAGGTTTGTGACGATCCTACAAGAATGACTATTTTTAAGTGATTATTCGACAATGAGTATATTTATTGTAGTTTGTTTGTATTATTGTTTTTTTGATATTTTATCTCATTATTTAACTTGAGATGAATATATAATTATAAGGCCCTGTTTAAATATTCAGCACAGGGCCCCCTTAATTACCGAGCCGCCCCTGAGAGGCAGACAAGGGAAAGAACGGTGGAAGGAGTGGGCGCAGAGATGATGTTGGAAAGGTGAGTGGCGGCGTAAAAGAGAGAAGGAGGAAAGGAGCCAGGAAGGTTGTTGAGATACGCTGGGAGAAGAATGTGGATCTCAGTAAGACTGAAAAACTGATACCATGATAATAGTGATAATTGACCACGTATATTCCCATTCATAGTATGTACAATATATAGATTAGTATACATGAGTAGTTGCCTATAAAGTAGGAACTAACGAAGTGGGGAGAGTGGTCTAGATTAGTGGACTGATTTATTAATTCTAACAGGAACTTCTATTCCGCAGTTTTGATATTCTATATTTCAGTACTCTAATCCCAAGGGCATCTCATGGGGCCAACCACCATGTTATTCAACAATTGAATTGACACGAGCAAGTGTCAATTCAGAACTAGTCCCGCTAAAGGTTCAAAATTGATGACACACTCACACTCATAACCATTGGGTGAACTGAGCATATGAACTGATCAATTACCAATTATGAAGCAACCAAAAGATCATATCATGAAAGCAAACACTGACAATAGTACGCAAACTTACATCCAATTCGACCTCATGGTGGAATTCAAATCCGAATTAGATACCATATAGTGGTATAACAACCCTTCTCTCGCGGAACACGGTAGTGGAATCAAGATAATGGACGATTAACGCTAATTCGATCGACATCATGGCAATACGTTAGACACTGACTGTAACCCAAGTAGATTTGTACAGGTTGTGTGCACCCGCAGTTACAGATTAGTGGATTGATATACAGAGAAGTAAAATGTGAACTAATGTTTGCAGAACAACAGCTCACGCTCACATTGTCAGTTGCCAGGAAGAAGGGAAAAGCAACCAAGCTCCGAGAGCAGTTCAAGATGTAACAGAGAGACAGGAAGGAGGGATGAGACTATGAATTTCCATCTGTGTATTATTGTCCTGTAAAACTAGTAGTTATAGGAATGACATATACAGTTTGTTTGTTTATCGTTGTAACAGATTTACAACTGACTGTAACTATGTAACATAATGCAATTAAAGAATAACTACACAGTTTTGTCACTATTTTATTGGAATATTATCCTATAACAAATCTCCCCTCTTTTAGAGAACCTTGTCCTCAAGGTTGGAACTCAGGGAATCGTCGAACAAGATCATGAAAATATTCCCAAGTCGCTTCTTCTGTAGACAAATCTGTCCATTTCACTAAAACCTGTGTAGCAGCCTTGCCTTGCCGATTAACCATGCGCCTTTCCAAAATAGCTTCAGGTTCATGTATCAAAACATCAGAAGTAGTAGCAGGTAAGTGGGATGAGTAAGTGTAAGTGCCAATATGTCTTTTAAGTTGCGAAACATGAAAGACATGATGCACAGAAGATGATGCTGGTAACTGCAGTTTATAAGCCCTGCTCCCACACTTATCAATTACACGGAAGGGTCCAAAATATTTGGGTGACAATTTCTGATGAGATCTAGATACGACTGAGTGTTGACGGAAAGGCTGGAGCTTAACAAATACTAAATCACCAATTTCGAAAGATCTCTCAGAGCGATGTTTATTAGCTTGCTGCTCCATTTGATGTTGAGCTCGAAACAAATGGAACTTCAGCACCTGAAGCATGTTCTCCCTATCTTGCAAACATTTAGCCACCATAGTCACTTTAGATTCACCAGGAAAATAGGGTAAATGCTGAGGTGGTGTTTGACCATATACTGCCTCATATGGAGTAAGCTGAGTAGCAGTATGAAATGTTGTATTATACCAAAACTCAGCCAGGGGTAAGTACTTGCTCCATAGAAAAGGGTGGTCACTGCACATACAATGGAGATAAGTTTCCAAACAACGATTCACCACTTCGGTTTGACCATCAGTTTGGGGGTGATAGGCTGTGGAAAAATTCAAATCAACCCCTTGACTGGAGAAAAGTTCTTTCCAGAATTCGCTGAGAAAGATTGTATCTCTATCACTAGTGATAGATCAAGGAAAACTGTGAAGCTTGTAAATGTTGTCGAGATACGCTTGTGCAACAGATGGTGCAGTATATGGATGATTAAGACTAATGAAATGAGCTGCTTTGCTCATACGATCCACAACAACCAGAATAACCGATTTACCAAAAGACAGAGGCAAGAAATCGATAAAATCCATAGGGATATCCTGCCATATCTCATCAGGAACAGGCAGTGGCTATAGCAAGCCTGGGTAAGCTGAGTGATCATATTTACATCGCTGACATTGATCACATGCTCTAATGAATGCTTGAATATCTTTACTCATTCCCTTCCAGTAGAAAAGAGCCTTGACCCGCTGGTGAGTTGCATCCCTGCCTGAATGCCCACCAATGGCAGAAGAATGCAGCCAATAAAGAATAGTGTTCCTAATGTTGTCATTATTAGGAATTACTATCTTACTTTTTCTGCGCAGTAAATCAGTAGTCCAAGTATAGTGTTTATGACTATTCTTGTCTGCCTTCAAATCCTCAATAATAGCTACAAATCTGTTGCAACAGATTCAGCAACAGATCTGTAGCTAATACAGAGAGAGACATGTTCAAAACTTCACTTCCTTCCTTTCTTGACAGAGCATCTACCACCAAATTCTCCTTACCTTGCTTGTATTGAATTTCATAATCAAATTCAAATAGTTTTGGTAGAAACTGCTGTTGTACTGGCGTATTCAATCGTTGCTCTAACAAATATTTAAGACTCTTCTGATCAGTTCGAATAGTGAAATGCGCTGAGAGCAGATAGTGTCGCCATTTTTGAATTGCAAAGACCACAACTAATAACTCTTTTTCATATATTGATAAGAGCAGTTGCTTCCCTTGCAAGTGCCTGCTAATATATGCTAAGGGATGGCCCTTTTGCATAAGAACTGCACCAATACCGTACCCGCAAGCGTCTGTCTCCACAACAAAAGGTTTATTGAATTGCGGTAAAGCTAAAACTGGAGCTTCACACAATGCAACTTTGAGTCTTTGAAACGCCTCTGCTGCTTCGTTACTCCAAAGGAAGGAATCCTTTTTGGTGAGTAATGTTAAAGGGTGAGCAATGGTGCCAAAATGCTTAACAAACCGACGGTAATAACCAGCTAACCCAAGGAATCCTCTTAACTGTTTAACATTTTGTGGAGTTGGCCAATCAGCTACAGCTTGTATTTTCTTAGGATCTGTTGAAATGCCATCAGTAGAGATGAAATGTCCAAGATACTCAACCTTGTCTTGAGCAAAGGAGCATTTGCTCAGTTTAGCATATAATTTGTGTAAACGCATCACCTGAAACACTTGCTGAAGATGTAAAACATGCTCTTCCAAAGTTCTGCTGTAAATGAGGATG